>JAXLNO010001545.1:506294-589851 GCA_038087875.1 Malacoraja senta
TCTTGTACCTTCTACCTGATGGCCGCGGAGAGGTGAGTGTGAGGCCAGGATGGTGTGGGTCCTTGATGATGTTGGCATCCTTTTTGAGGCAGCGACTGGGATAGACCCCTTCGATGGAGGGGAGGTCCGAGCCGATGATGGACTGGGAAGTTGTCACAACTCTCCGCAATCTTTTTAGCTCCTGGACATTCAATTTGCCGAACCAAACCACGATGCAACCAGTCAGCATGCTCTCTACTGTGCACCTGTAGAAGTTCGAGAGAGTCCTCTTTGACATACCGACTCTGCGAAAACCTCTCAGGAAGTAGAGGCGCTGATGTGCTTACTTTATATTTGCAACAGTGTTCTTGGACCAGGAAAGATCTTCGGAAATATGCACGCCGAGGAATTTGAAGTTCTTGACCCTTTCCACCATCGTCCCATTGATATAAACGGGATTGTGGGTCTCTATCCTACCCCTTCCAAAGTCCACAAGCATGTATTTCCCATAGTACTGCACCCAGGAACGATGTCCCAAGTGTGTTCTAATGACCCTTTTATACAGCAATAATACGACGTCCTAACACATTCATTTCTCGATTCTGTGCAGGGAGGGATGACAAATATATTTGACACGCCTTTGTGAACTTTCGGGGAACTGTGTGCAGATGCACTGGGTCTCTCTGTTATTCAACTCTTCCATTCTAGTTCATTGGATATTGAGGTAATGCCCTGAGTCAACTTGCTAAAATGCACCATTCACTCGTGTCTGAATTAACGTAGCATTACCTCGGTCTTCTATTTCCAAGCCACATTTGTATGCGAGTTAACAACCAACTGTGAGGGACTGCGCCATGTGTTTTGTTACAGTCCATTTGCAAAATATCCACTGCTCTTCTCTCAACCGTGTGACTGTTTCAAAAATACAATTAGACATAAGGCAAGATTTGGCTTGCACACAAAACTGCGGACTATACCAAATAAGTCAATCTTTTTCCAAATGAGGTTAAGGCCTATCATTAAGAAACTTCCCCAATAATTAATATCAGTTGACCATCTTAAATTAAAGAACAACATTCGCTACACCTCAGTATTCTTGGATTTCGCCTATGGCTAATTAGGATGCAGTGACCTTCGTCAAGGTCGGAGGAAAGTTTCCTCTCTTTCTTCCTTTCTTCGATATACTGCCATAGTTTACACAAGACACTGAATACCCATCATCGAACACACTTCTCAAGTTAGCAACGCTTCTCCGTGTTAATAATGCGTTTCTTCTTAATATTGAGTGTCAGAAGGAGAACGTGTTGTTTATCTTGGGAAATAGGAATAGGGGCTGGGCACCCTCACGATCTATGTTTATGTAAATACCATCAGAACTGTATCCGTGGCGATATTACCTGTGACAGGGAATTCAAACAGTGAGCTTTATTTAAAAGAATTATCGCAGATACAAAAACAACAGGCTATTCAGCGAGGGTTGTTGTTCTGTCTTGTTTAAAGCGATAGAAGCAATTTTAAATAATCTCATAGATGCCAGATTATTATCAAAGAGATTACTTTTGATTTCAGAAGAATGTCTGTTCGATCTTGTCATGGTGTTGTTTTTTTAAATATATCATGTGGACAGGCAGTTCAATGCATGGTGATACTGAAATCCGAGTCATATAACCTATTCCAACAAACCACATTGAAAATAAATGGAAAGTAATGAACTAGGCTACTAACGGCAGTAATATTACCATGGCAATGACCGCTTAATAATACGCAATAATACTCAAGATATTTCGGCCAGTATAGGGAGCATATTATTTTCCATTTCTGGGTTTTACTTTAAATCAACATTTATATTTGCTCTGCGGGGCACACGTCCCACAGAGAAGTGCTAGAGCTGCTGCTTTGTGGGTTTATGCTGTATATAAATGCAACCCATTTATTTCAGTTTTCCTAGCAAAGCGAAACCTTGACATTCACCAATCTTAACACAAACTCCGAGAAATATTGGTGAAAACAGTGCAAAATGGGGCTCAAGATCCTCATTCCTGTTTTTTTATACATTCGGTATTATCTTCAAGCAAACAGAAATGGGACGAGGATCGTTCTGATTTTCTCTGTTTTAACAAATCGAATTCGTCTTAGTTTTTTATTGAATTCAATGAGATAGGTAATCCAAGAGGACTCCGACAGAACATCGTATTGCAAAGTAGCTACTGGAGGACTCAATGACCAAGCACAAATATTCTCTTTGATCTGTGATCAGTGATCAGCCATGATCACAATGAATGGCGGTGCTGGCTCGAAGGGCCGAATGGCCTCCACATGCACCTATTTTCTATGTTTCTATTTTTCTATGATCTGGAGTCCAAAACCTTTCAATAATGTTCCTTATTTATGACGTATAAATAAATTGATTTCAAAGTTATAAAGAATATTAAATTTGTATTTGGCGCGTTTACAGGTACACCTACACCATATGTATGTATCTCAGCCACTTGGCACTCACGTATATATGTAAAAAGCTAATGCCGTGATTTCCTTATACATACATACATACATCCTGCTGTACCAGCCTGAAAAAAATATTGGATGGGTGGGATGGTTACATCGACTACGCCTCCGCGTGTCTTTAGTTTATGTCGATGTCTTGAGAAAGGAATAAATCAGTTTGCACCTATGACTACACTGTCAATACAATCCACCTGAACACAAAACAAAGAACAGTTTGCGGGTGGAAATCACACAGCGTCTGGGGAGGGAATGGAAGGACGACGGTTCGGGTCATAGTCTTGTTCAGATGCCACGCATCTAGGTTCTAGCATCTGCAGTTCCTTGTATCCTCTGGGCAATGGATGCTAGCTTCTTAATATGCCAATAACCATGACTTTCACTCTGGAACTGTGTGTTTAAGCAGCGAATCTCCTGGTTTGATTATTGCGTGTTAGACAATAGACAATGGACAATAGACTATAGGTGCAGAAGTAGGCCATTCGGCACTTCGAGCCAGCACCGCCATTCAATGTGATCATGGCTGAACATTCCCAATCAGTACCCCGTTCCTGCCTTCTCCCCATATCCCCTGACTTCGCTATTTTTAAGAGCCCTATCTAGCTCTCTCTTGAAAGCATCCAGAGAACCTGCCTCCACCGCCCTCTGTGGCAGATAATTCAACAGACTCACCACTCTCTGTGAGAAAAATTGTTTCCTCGTCTCCGTTCTAAATGGCTTACTACTTATTCTTAATCTGTGACCCTTGGTTCTGGTCTCTCCCAACATCGGGAACATGTTTCCTGCCTCTAGCGTGTCCAAGCCTTTAACAATCTTATATGTTTCAATAAGATCCCCTCTCATCCTTCTAAACTCAAGAGTGTACAAGCCCAGCTGCTCCATTCTCTCAGTATATGATAGTCCCGCCATCCCGGGAATTAACCTTGTAAACCTACGCTGCACTCCCTCAAACGCAAGAATGTTCTTCCTCAAATTCCTGCACACAATACTCCAGGTGTGGTCTCACTAAGACTCTGTGCAACTGCAGAAGGACCTCTTTGCTCCTATATTCGATTCCTCTTGTTATAAAGGCCAACATGCCATTCGCTTGCTTCACTGCCTGCTGTACCTGCATGCTTACCTTCATAGACTGGAGTATAAGGACCCCCAGATCCCGTTGTACTTCCCATTTTCCCAACTTGACGCCATTTATATAGTATCTGCCTTACTGTTTTTGCTACCAAAGTGGATAAGCTTACATTTATCCGCATTAAACTTCATCTGCCACGCATCTGCCCACTCCCCCACCTCTGCATTCTCATAGCATCCTCCTCACAGTGCACACTGCCACTCAGCTTTGTGCCGTTCGCAAATTTGCTAATGTTACTTTGAATCCCTTCATACAAATCATTGATATATATTGTAAATAGCTGCGGTCCCAGCACCGAGCCTGGCGGTACCCCACTAGTCACGTCTTGCCATTCTGAAAGGGACCCGTTAATCCCTACCCTTTGTTTCCTATCTGCCAACCACTTCTCTATTTATGTCAGCATTCTATCCCCAATACCATGTGCCCCAATTTTGCCCATCAATCTACTATGTGGGACCTTATCAAATGCTTTCTGAAAGTCCAGGTACACTACACACACTGGCTCTCCATTGTCCATTATCTTAGTTACATCTTCAAAAAATTCCAGAAGATTAGTCAAGCATGATTTCCCCTTCGTATATCCATGCTGACTCGGACCGATCCTGTCACTGCTATCCAAATGTTCGGCTATCACATGTTTTATAATTGACTACAGCATCTTCCCCACCAGAGAGTGGGATAATATTAGCTACCCTCCAATCAACATGAACTGATCATGAATCTATAAAACATTGTGAAATTATCACCAATGCATCCGGGATTTCTAGAGCCACTTCCTTAAGTACCCTGGGATGCAGACAATCAGGCCCTGGGGATTAATCAGCCTTCAGTCCCATCAGTCTCTCCAACACCATTACCTGCCTAATGTGGATTTCCTTCAGTTCCTCTGTCACCCCAGATCCTCTGGCTACTACCATATCAGGAAGATTGTTTGTGTCCACCTTAGTGAAGTCAGATCCACCGTACCTGTTCAACTCATCTGCCATTTCCTTGTTCCCCATAACAAATTCACCTTTTTCGGTCTTCAAAGGTCCAACTTTGGTCTTAACTAATGTGTTCCTCCTCACATACCTAAATAAGCTTTTACTGTCTTGCTTTATATTATTGGCTACCTTACCTTCGCACCTCATGATTTCTCCCCGTATTGTATTTTTAGTTATCTTCCGTTGTTGTTTTAACATTATCCAATCCTCTTGGTTCCCGCTCATCTTTGCTCCGTTGTACTTCTTCGTTTTAATTTGTATACTGTCCCTGACGTCCCTTGTAAGCCATGGTCGTCCCTTCCTCCACTTGGAATCTTTCTTCCTCCTAGGAATGAACTGATCCTGCACCTTCTGCATTGTTCCTAGAAACACCTGCCATTTTTATTCCACTGTCATCCCTGCTAGTGTATCTTTCCAGTCAACTTTGGCCAGTTCCTACCTCATGGCCCCGTATTCCCCTTTATTCAACTGCAACACTCACACCTCCGATCTACTCTTCTCCCTCTCAAATTGTAGATTAATCCTGGTCACTGGTTAATATGGTCACTGCCTCCTAATGGCTCATTAACACGAGGCCCTTTATCAAATCCGGTTCATTACATAACAATAAATCCAGAATTGCCTTATCCCTGGCAGGCTCCAATACAAGCTGTTACAAGTATCCATCACGAAGGCACTCTACAAAGTACCTTTCTTGGGGTCCAGTACCAACCTGATTTTCCCAGTCTACCTGAATATTGAAATCTCCCATAACAACCACAGCATTACTTTTACTACATGCCAATTTTAACTCCTGTTTCAACGCGTCCTATGTACAGGCTACTGTTCGGGGGCGTGTAGATTAGTCCCATTAGCGTCTTTTTACCCTTACAATTCCTTAGTTCTATCCTTACTGACTCCTATTTCTATCCATAAATGTCTCCTATTTCAAAGTCACCCCTTGCAAGAGACTGAATTTCATTCCTCACCTAGAGGGCAACCCAACCCCCTCTGACCATCTGACTGTCTTTTCGATAGGATGTATACCCTTGAATATTCAGTTCCCAACGCTGGCCCTCTTGCAGCCATGTCTCAGTAATTCAAACAACATCATATTTGCCAGTTTCTAAATGTGTCTCAAGCTCGTCCACTTTATTCCTTATAATTCTCGCATTCATATACAGCACTTTGACCTCCGTATTCACTTCCCCTCTCGAACCGCTCGCAATTGGCGCTGACCGTACTCTGTTGACCATTCTCGAGCTTTCCTTCCCATTAATTCAAGAATCTTTCCTAATTTTTCCTGCAGCCACTTCCCCTTCAACTCCATTTTTATACTCCCAATGTGTCAATCCCTCCCCCCCACTATTTAGTTTAAACCCCCACATGTAGCCCCAGCACACCTGTCTGCCAGAATGTCGGTCCCCCTCCAGTTAAGGTGTAACCCGTCCCTTTTGTAAAGGTCACCCCTACCCCAGATGAGATCCGAGTGGTCTATAATTCTAAACCCTTGCTCCCTGTTCCAGCCCCTCAGACCCACATTCAGATCCCCTCTCTCCCCGTTCCTGTCCTCACTAGCACGAGGTACTGGAAGCAATCCAGAGATAACCACCCCAGAAGTCCGGCATTTCAGTCTTCTTACCAACTCTCTGAAATCATGCTGGAGAACCTCCTTCCACTTCTTCCCGATGTCATTTGGGCCTAAGTGCACAACTACTGCCTGCTGTTCACCTTCTCTCTCGAGGATGTTCTGACTTCGGCTCGTGACACCTTGAACCCTGGCACCAGTGAGGCAACATGCCATCCTCGCATCTCGTCTGCCGCCAAAGAATCTCCTGTCAGCTCCTCGGACACTATGCCTCTGCCCGACGTCGGTCTCGCCGGTCGAGTCCCATCTCTAGGATTGGAGCCACCGACCTGTCCGCCGCTCGGACTGGAATATCGTCTCCCCGGACAGTTCCCAAGAGGGCGTACCTGTTTTCATCAGGCACAGCCACCTGAGTCTTCTGCACTCAACGATTTCTACCCTTTCCCTCCGTCACACACCTTGGTTTTTCCCCTATCATCGGCGTGACTACCTCACTAAAGGTCCTGTCCAGGAAACTCTCGTTTTCCAGGATGGCCCTGAGGTCATCCAGCTGCTTCTCCAATGCCACAACACGGTCCTTTAGGAGCTGAAGCTGGGCGCAATGCCACAGTTGTAGCAGCCAGAGGCTCAATCCGTGCCCTGGGCTCCCACATTCTGCAATCTTCACACTGTCTCATCTGCCCCGACATGTGTTCACCACGCACCGTCCCCTCAGCCTCCTCGCCGAAGACTCTCAAGCCAAAGACTCACACATTTCCCAGAAGGCAGTTCCCTCACAAGGCCGCTCCCTCACTGCCGCTTCCTAAGAGCCGTCCTGCTGATATGGACTGATAAATTGCCTAATTTACCAATTTACATACCAAATTCTTCAGTTTGAAACTGTTTTCCCCCTCTGACTCACTTCTAACTCTGCCCCCCCACTCGGGCTAAAGCCAACCAGTGCTATTTCCTGCTTCTCTTTGCTGCTGTTCTTTCAAAATCCACGGGAGCTCTATGTTTCTTTGGCAAGTACTAAAAGTTGGGTGTTTATCATTTTGCATTTTCCTCAAACAATGTCTTCTTGGTCTTGCCTCGGTTTCCGCGAGCCCGTAAAATCCACTACAACTGGCCGGATTATAGCCAGCCGGTGCCTTTGTTGAAAGTAGCCGTACGGGCAGTGAATGTTCTCTGGGATCAGCTGCTTCTCCTCAAGATGCCCCGTGGGATTGAGTACTTTCTCCCACTGCAGTACGCTGTGGTTCGAGCTTGTTGGTGGGTCCGGTGACTGCCTAGAAAGCGCTGTGGGTCGGCCATTTTATCGTCGTCCTTTACCTTCCTAACGCCAGGTTTCCCGGCAATATAAATACTATATTGCCTGTGATAATGTAGGATCTACTGAATCCCACGACATAAAGAAAAGAAATAACGAAACGTATTTGAGCCAGACACCTTGTGCTACGTTTATTCCAAAAGCCCCTTTTACCTTCATTCGCACCCATCATAACCCGTGCACAGATAAGGCCAATTAGTGCGTCTGACTTTGCAGATGTTATTGAGCTCTTGTGGCTGGACCTTCTCGTGCGGTTGCTGGCGAGTCGCCAACGGTGACAGGTTGTATGCAAAATCAACGTGGGCGTGAAGGCGCCATATTTCCCCCTCAGCCACCGAGTCATGCAAGGTGGCGACTGATCTAGTTTGATACTGCAATGTGGGAGGTCTTTGACAGGACGTGTTGGCTCTTGTAACTTCGCCGGTTGGGTGGATGAGACAGTCAGTTATTTATCGACATATGCTGGATTAACTGGTCGACGGATACCGTGTCCGTTTTTCCGATCCGATTGCTCACAAAACACTTGGGTAGGCGTTGGATGACTTGGTGAGGTCCATCGTATGCTTGCTGAAGAGGTCGGCGGACGGCGCCGTGTCGGACCAAAATATGTCTGCAGCGTTGGAGCTCAGCTGGCACGTAGATCATTGCAGGTGTTCACCGTGTCTGTCTTGGCCTGAGGAGCTGCATAATTCGACGTAATCGATCGACATTCCTTCTTGTATCACAGTATCTGTCTGTGGGGATTGGTTCGACTAATTCACCGGGCTGCTTCAGAGTTGTGCCGTAAACCATTTCCGCCGACGAACATCAATATCTACTCTCACCGCCGCACGAATGCCAAGCAGAACCAAAGACAACCGTTCACTCCAGTTTGATGCGTCTCCTCCGGCTGCCAAAGCGAATTTCAACTGGCGATGGAGCCGTTCAAACAAGCCGTTCGCTTGTGGATGTTACGCTGTCGTTCGAATCCGGTTCGTACCCAAGAGGTCGGTTAGTGTTTGAAACAGCGTTCTGTTGTGATCGTCTTTGGGACCCCAAAGACCGAAATCCATCGGTCAATAAAAGCGCGCGATATTGTTTCCGCTGAAATGTTAATGACTGGGGTTGCATCGTGCCATCTTGTGAACCGGACTTAACAAATGAGCAGATGTGTGTAGTTTCTTGATAGTGGGCCGACCAAATCTAGGTGCACATGCTCGAAACCTGTGTTCGGTACAAGGAACTCAACGAAACGGGTCCGAGAGTGCCTGCAGATCATGGGTTGTTAACACGATAGATGGCTTCGTCCATAGTCCAACGTCACGCTTGATGCAAGGCCAGATGGAACGTTCGGAGATTAGTATTATCGTAGCCTCCTTGCCCGTTTGTGATAAGTTGTGCAGCGCGCTGAAAACTTCACGACGCATCGTCCAAGGCAAAAACGGCCTTGGTTTCCCAGTGGAAGTGTTACATATGATGGTTTATCTCGGGTCACCTAAACTGTACTGTACCTCATCTGTGACCATAATATGGTTGAGTTATTCATTAGGATGGAGAGTGACATTGTTAATTCAGAAACAACGGTTCTGAACTTAAAGAAAGGTAACTTTGAGGGTATGAGACGTGAATTCGCCAAGATTGACTGGCAATTATTTCTAAAAGGGTTGACGGTGGATATGCAATGGAAGGCATTTAAAGACTGCATGGATGAACTACAAAAAAAATTCATCTCAGTTTGGCAAAAAAATAAATCACGGAAGGTAGTGCATCCGTGGATAACAAGGGAAATCAGGGATAGTATCAAAGCAAAAGATGATGCGTACAAATTAGCCAGAAAAAGCAGCACACCAGAGGACTGGGAAAAATTCAGAGACCAGCAGAGGAGGACAAAGGGCTTAATTAGAAAAGGGGAAATAGATTATGAAAGAAAGCTGACAGGGAACATAAAAACTGACTGCAAAAGTTTTTATAGATATGTGAAGAGAAAGAGATTAGTTTTAAAAAATGTAGGTCCCTTGCAGTCAGAAACAGGTGAATTGATCATGGGGAACAAGGATATGGCGGACCAATTGAATAACTACTTTGGTTCCGTCTTCACTGAGGATGACATAAATAATCTGCCGGAAATAGCAGGGGGGCCGCGGGTCAAAGGAGATGGAGGAACTGAGTGAAATCCAGGTTAGTCGGGAAGTGGTGTTGGGTAAATTGAATGGATTAAAGGCCGATAAATCGGGACTTCCGGTGGCGCTATGGAGGCTTGAGTCCAGCGCCAACTAGCTCCGTGCCGAAGAAACCAAAAACGGGAGAAAATCGGGTTTTACCTGCAGCGATCGCGATCTGAACGGCTGCCTGCGTGACGTCATCAGGCGCGCTACTCTACGGTATGTCGTTACAACGTACCCCCACCCGTGTGACACAAAAAAAAGGCGCTAAAGGGAAATCGCAGCCGGAAGAGGAAGGCCCTACAGAGGCCTCGACCTCAGTTACAACGTCGCCCCAGGAAGAAGCTCCGAAGAAAACAAAACAGAAAAAGTCCGAAATGGAGGATCTTAAAACTTTTCTCGTTGCCGAATTGAAAACCTTTGGAGAGAATTTTGGAGAGAAATTTAAAGAGGATCTCTACTCTTTCAAGGTAGATTTTAAAGCAGAAATGCTTTCTACCGTTCAACAAATACTGGAAATCTGGAAAAGGACGACGGAGGAAGAAGTCAAGGATCAGATGGAAACGCTGGAAGCCAGGCTCGTTTCGGTGGAAGCGAATGTCAATATGGATGTGGCCCCCATTCGTCACGAACTTGATCAACATAGAACAGCGATAACCGAACTTGAGAAATGGGCGGCGACAAGTGAGGAAACTGTAGCTCGACTCCTTACTGAAAACCAACGCCTCTCCGATATGGTGATCAAATTAAATGATAAATGTACCGATTTGGAGGGTCGTCAAAGACGTACGAACCTAAGAATTGTAGGGGTGAAAGAAGGAAGTGAGAAGGAAATGGGCACTCGGGATTTTGTGGCAGACCTATTACAAAAAGCCTTAAAATTGGATCACAAACCTTCACTCGGTCGAGCTCATAGAGCGCAGCGACGTCGTACACAAGATGAAGCCCATCCAAGACAAATCATCGTAAAGGTGCAACTGGATCATGAATTTGACGATATAATGAAGAAAACTGTTCAAGGCGGACAGCTCCATTTTGAAGGTGTGAGATTCAGTATTTACCGAGATTATCCGGCAGAAGTCTTCAAGAAAAGAGCGCTGTTCACTGAGACAAAAAGAATACTGAAGAATGTACATGGTTTGAGATACGGCCTGCTCTACCCCGCAAGACTAAGAGTCACCTACAAGTCCAAGGAGCTATTTTTTACGGACCACGAAAAAGCACTGGAATACGCCAAAGAAATCGGGAACCTGACCGTAGACTGAAGAATTTACTTTACGCCTTAGGAGTCAAGGACTAACAGGACCACCAGATCTAAAAGGACCTTTAGAGTTCTTTTAAGAGCTTTAAGGACATTTGAAAACCGAAATGGACGGAGGACATTGGAGAAAACCGGGACCTTTGTATTTTTTAATTTTTTTTTATTTTATTAATTTTACTAATCATTGTTATTATCTGTATATTCATACCTAACTACAACTAATACTTATTTAATATCCACATTACTACTAAAATTATTAACATCAACATTCCTCATAAAAATTTCATACTGTATATGATTGATAACAATGATTAATAACTAATAGTCTTTGATTAACGTAGAGATGAATTACATACTTATATTATATAAGAGGATATGCAAGAGGTAAATTAGCCTATGTCATAATAAAACTTGACGGTTTTCCTCTTTGATTTTCAAATTAAAATTAAATTTATAGATTTAGCGAAGAAAATAATATAATATGCAGAGAATAATAACGTTGTGAATTTTTGATATTCTTGAATTTTTCTGCAGGGATACGTGCTTATGTATTTATGCACATGGGTATATATACATATATATATGTATGTATGGTGTGTGTGTGTATGTATGGGTATGTATATAAGTTTGTTACTCCCAAAGAAGTTATTTGAATGTTAGAAATAATCTTTCTTTTTCTTCGGGCACGGAGCTGGGAATTTTTTTTTTACAAAGGCTACGGAAGTCTTTAGAATTCTAGCCACGTTAGTGTGGCTATCACTAACTACACTAATTGTAGATGTAGTTCTTTTTCTTTCACCCTTTACTAATCAATTCTATCACTTTTTTCACTTTAAATATTTTTATAACTCAACGTTTGAATGGAAAAACAAGTCTAATACAAGGAGATGTGTTCGGAAGAGCGATGTATATGATTTTAAATTCATCTATCTGAAGTTCGGTAGCAGGGTCAGGTTCTATGTGTTGTACTTTCTGCTCGGCTATAGACCACCTTAGAAACAATATGCAAGATGTTAATATGATAAGAGGGGGTCAGGGAATAACATTTTGTAGTTGGAATGTCAAGGGAATCAATGAACCAATTAAGAGAGGTAAAGTTTTGGCACATCTAAACCTAATCAAAACAGATATAATATTTCTCCAAGAAACGCACCTTAAAAAGGAATCTCAACATAGACTTAAAGCTAAGTGGATCGCTGAATCATATCATTCCTCTTTTTCCCATAAATCCAGAGGAGTTGCAATATTAATTCGTAAAGGAATACATTTTACGAACTCTTCAACAATAGTGGATATTGATGGTAGATATATTATATTAGTTGGAGAGTTAAATGGTGAAAAAGTAATTCTTCTCAATGTATATGGGCCTAACTTTGATAACCCCATGTTTTTTAATAAAACATTTAATAAAATTCCTGAATTTACACAATATAAATTAATAATTGGAGGAGACTTCAACTGTACATTAGATTCATACTTAGATAGATCTTCAAGGCAAAAAAAAGTAAAATCTCAATTAAGTGTATTTTTAAATTCATTTATTAATACCACTAATATTAAGGATGTCTGGAGAATAGAAAACCCAACTGGACGGGAATACTCATTTTACTCACCAGTACATAAAACATACTCAAGAATAGATTATTTTTTGGTTGACTCTAGGTTTATCCCATTTATTTATAATTCAAAATATCATAACATTATAATCTCAGATCACGCACCTGTAACATTCATGATTAAATTAAATGGAATGTCCGAGAAACAAACATATTGGAGATTCAACCCACAAATTTTGAACGAAAGATCATGCCAGGAATATATTATTAAACAGATTCAAATATTTTTTGAGGTAAATGACAACCCTGACACACCTACTTCTCTTATGTGGGAAACGTTTAAAGCGTTTGTTCGTGGTACATTAATTTCCGCTCAAGCATTTTATAATAAAGAGAACAGGATTAAACAACAAACATTGGAAAGTGAAATCAAGCAACTAGATATAGAAAATGCGAGAATGCCATCTATTTTAAAACATAATAAAATTGCTGTATTAAAATATAAATTAAATAAAATGTATTCAGAACAAGTAATACAACCTTATCAAAAAACCAAACAATTACATTTTGAATTTGGAGACAAACCACAAAAACTATTATCACGTCAGTTACGAAAAATGGAAGGGGAAAAAATAATTCATAAAATTAGAACAGAGACAGGAGAATTATTAAAAATGCCCAAGGACATAAATGATAGATTTCTCCAATACTATCATAACCTTTATTCAACTAAAACCGTAGGACAATCAGAAGGAATAGCAGATTTTTTACTAAAATGTAATTTAAAAGGTTTAGATTCAAACGATAGAGAATTATTAGAAAAGGAGATTACCATAAAAGATATTGAGGAGTCTATCGGCTCTTTAAAAAATGGTAAAGCAGTAGGACCAGATGGTTTAGGCTCCGAATTTTATAAAAAATGTCATGACTTGCTTTGCCCACGTTTACAAAGATTGTATGAGTATATCTATACTCAACAGAAACTTCCAGACACTTTAAATGAATCTATAATAACACTTATTCCTAAAGCTGATAAAGATCCGGAAGACCCGGGATCATATAGAGCAATCGCACTTTTAAATACAGATCAGAAAATATTAACTAAAATACTAGCGAATAGATTAAGTACAGTGATGAATAAATTAATACACCCTGACCAAACAGGCTTTATTCAGAAACGGTACTCATATTATAATCTAAGAAGATTATTTAATATTATATATTCCAAGAGAAATATTAAGGAAGATCTAGCAATAATCTCACTTGACGCTGAAAAAGCATTTGATCAGGTCGAATGGTCTTATTTATTTTCGGTGATGGAAAATATGCAGTTAGGGGAGAAATTCTGTACATGGATAAAACTGTTATATACAAATCCCACGGCTAGAATATTTACAAACCAAAGGTTGTCATCTAAATTTAGTCTATCTAGAGGTTGTAGACAAGGATGCCCGTTATCTCCATTATTATTTGCGCTTGCTATTGAGCCACTTGCAGAAAGAGTCAGGGGGCATCCGGAAATACACGGATATAACACAAAGGACACAGTGAATAAAATTTCTTTATACGCAGATGATGTATTAATTTACATTACAAAACCAGAAATTAGTATTCCAAATTTATTAAAGCTAATAACCCAATTTGGTTCACTTTCAGGATACAGAATAAATTGGAATAAAAGTGAAATTATGCCAATAAGGGAACATAACAAACAGATAATACAACAATTTCCATTTAAAATAGGAAAGGAAAAATTTAAATATCTAGGTATTTATATAACTAAGAAATATACATCATTATTTAAAGCAAATTTTCCACCATTACTAAATAAACTACATAAGAATATTCAATACTGGAAAACACTTCCTATCTCAAAGGTAGGCAAAATTAATGCCATAAAAATGATTTTTTTTACCGCAAATATTATACCTTTTTCAGGCAATTCCGATATATCTGGCAAAAACCTTTTTTAAAAAACTGGATTCTATTGTTAATGATTTCATCTGGGATTATAAGAATCATAGGATAAACAAAAGACATTTCTGTAAATCAAAAATGAATGGAGGCTTGGTTTTACCCAACTTTTTGTTTTATTTCTGGGCAGTTAATATTAAAAATATGAATTTCTGGTTGGAAGAAAAAGATCATCAGCCAGACTGGTTAAAAATGGAAAAGGAAGATTGTTTACCTTTTGATATCGGTTCGATTTTATTTGCTACGTCTAAATTAAACAAAAAAATTTATAGGGAAAACCCTATAATATTTAGTGCTATACGAATTTGGAAACAATTAAAAAAGACATTAAAATTAGATAATTTATCACTTTTTCCAATTGTGAATAACCCTTTGTTTAAGCCTTCATGGTTGGACGGGGGTTTTACACAATGGAAGAATTATGGAATTAAAAATATGGGACAACTTTACAAGGAAGGCACTTTTCTGACATTTCAGGAGTTGCAACAGACTTACGGACTTCGAGGAAATGATTACTTCAGATATCTTCAACTTAGAGATTATGTAAAATCAAATACTCAAAATTTTCGAATTAGAAATTCAGAAATTCTTGATGAATGTTGGAACAAACATCCTAATACAGAAAAATTAATATCTTATATATATAATATCTTATTAGACAGTGACATTCCATCGACGGACTTACATAGACAAACATGGGAAAAAGAATTAAATCAAATAATAACGAAAGATACTTGGGAAGAAAGTTTGCAACACATACATCAATGTTCATTAAACGCCAGACATTCTCTAATACAATTTAAAGTAATACATAGGTTACATTATTCAAAAACAAAACTACATAAAATTTTTCAACATATCTCACCTATATGTGATAAATGTCAACATTTAGAAGCTACCTTATCTCATATGTTTGCAAACTGTATAAAAATTAAACAATTCTGGGTAAATATTTTCAGTATAATATCTAAAGTAACCAGCACACAATTGGACCCAGATCCAAAATTAATAATACTTGGAATATTAGAATTAAATCAAACATTTAGTATAACACAAAGAAACTTTATTGATTATAGTTTAATAACAGGAAAAAATTAATTCTAAAATTTTGGAAAGGCCCTCCGACCCCCACAATTAAAATGTGGATTATAGAAATGACGGAGACCTTAAATGTGGAAAGAATCCGACTCTCCCTGTTGGACAAACAGGAATTATTCGTTGGAACATGGTCTCCTTTTATTGATTACCTAAAGGGTCAGAACAGTTCAGCACAGGAACCTGACTAACACCCGGGCTAAAGAATGGATGAAACGCTATATCTAGAAATGTACGAATATATCTCGAATGAAGTTTTCTATTTTAATAAATTTTTCCATTCTTCTTTAACTATCTTCTTTCAATTTTTTTTTTTTTTTTTTGTTTAAAATTTTTTTTTTTTTTTTTTTTTTTTTTTTTTTTTTTTTTTTTTTTTTTTATTTTTTATTTTTTATTTTTCTTCTCTTTTTTCTCTTTCTTTACTTCATCTTTCTCTTTAGTTCTATTTAGCTTAAAAAAAAAAAGCAAAAGGTATTGGAGACATTGTAATAATATTTAACAATATTATCAATTTAATAATGTAAGACTGTAATGATGTAACTAGGTTGTGTACGCATCTCCAATAAAAAAATATTTTTAAAAAAAAATAAAAAAATAAAGGCCGATAAATCACCAGGGCCAGATAGGCTGCATCCCAGAGTACTTAAGGAAGTAGCTCCAGAAATAGTGGATGCATTAGTGATCATTTTTTCAAAACTCTTTAGATTCTGGAGTAGTTCCTGAGGATTGGAGGGTAGCAAACGTAACCCCACTTTTTAAGAAGGGAGGGAGAGAGAAAACGGGGAATTACAGACCAGTTAGTCTAACATCGGTAGTGGGGAAACTTCTAGAGTCAGTTATTAAAGATGGGATAGCAGCACATTTGAAAAGTGGTGACTTCATTGGACAAAGTCAGCATGGATTTAAGAAAGGTAAATCGTGTCAGACGAATCTTATAGCATGTTTCGAGGATGTAACTAGTAGAGTGGATAGGGGAGAACCAGTGGGTGTGTTGTATCTGGACTTTCTGAAGGCTTTCGACAAGGTACCACATAAGATATTAGTATACAAACTTAAAGCACACGGTATTGGGAGTTCAGTATTGATGTGGATAGAGAACTGGCTGGCAAACAGGAAGCAAAGAGTAGGAGTAAACGGGTCCTTTTCACAATGGCAGGCAGTGACTAGTGGGGTACCGCAAGGCTCATTGCTGGGACCCCAGCTATTTACAATTTATATTAATGAACTGGATGAGGTAATTGAAGGCAACATCTCCAAGTTTGCGGATGACACTAAGCTGGGGGGCAGTGTTAGTTGTGAGGAGGGTGCTAGAAGATAGCAAGTTGACTTGGATAGGCTGGGTGAGTGGGCAAATGTTTGGCAGATGCAGTATAATGTGGATAAATGTGAGGTTATCCACTTTGGTGGCAAAAACAGGAAAGCAGACTATTATCTAAATGGTGGCCGATTAGGAAATGGGGAGATCCAGCGAGACCTGGGTGTCATGGTACACCAGTCATTGAAAGTAGGCATGCAGGAGCAGCAGGCAGTGAAGAAAGCGAATGGTATGATAGCTTTCATAGCAAAAGGATTTGAGTATAGGAGCAGGGAGGTTCTACTGCAGTTGTACAGGGTCTTGGTGAGACCACACCTGGAGTATTGCGTACAGTTTTGGTCTCCAAATCTGAGGAAGGAAATTATAGCCACAGAGGGAGTGCAGAGAAGGTTCACCAGACTGATTCCTGGGATGTCAGGACTTTCATATGAAGAAAGACTGGATAGACTTGGCTTATACTCGCTAGAATTTAGGAGATTGAGAGGGGATCTTATAGAAACGTACAAAATTCTTAAGGGGTTGGATAGGCTAGGTGCAGGAAGATTGTTCCCGATGTTGGGGAAGTCCAGGACAAGGGTTCATAGTTTAATGATAAGGGGGAAATCCTTCAAGACCGAGATGAGGAAAAACTTTTTCACACAGAGAGTGGTGAATCTCTAGAACTCTCTGCCACAGAGGGTAGTTCAGGCCAGTTCATTGGCTATATTTAAGAGGGAGTTAGATGTGGCCCTTGTGGCTAAAGGGATCAGGGGGGATTGAGAGAAGGCAGGTACGGGATACTGAGTTGGATGATCAGCCATGGTCATATTGAATGGCGGTGCAGGCTCGAAGGCCAACAAGATTGCCAGAGGCTCACTCCTGTCATTGACTCGCTGCCCATTCGACGGCTCCCATGGCGTTGAGGGAAGCATCAATGTTGAGTGATAATAAGGCTTATGATGGACCAGCATAGTTGCGTCGGTGAGAGTCTTATCAGTGGCGTTGAAGACTTGCACTGCATCCTGTGTATGTGCCGTCTGTGATAACCCTGCTATGTTTACTTTTACGAGAGAGGTACTCATTAACATCGGACATACAGTTCCTCCAAATATCGTTCCAAATGTCTCTCATTCGCTAGATTATTTGGACGTAATCGTCGATGGGGCTGTGGGTGCGTTCAAGGTCTTGAGACAGAGGAGGACCCGTGGGAAGCGCTCTGGAGCTCTCACCCCACTCCGGCGACGAGGAACACGCACACCACTCCGAGCATATTCATGGCAAACGTACGTTCTCTCAATAACAAAGTGGACGAACTACAACTCCTGCACCGGACAAACAAGGACGTCTCTCGAGCGGCTGCCATGTGCTTCCTGGCGAGACCTGGCTATGTGAGTCGAACCTGGACAGCGCGCTACAACTGGCTGGCTTCCAACTTCACAGAGCGGACAGCGAAGTGGAGGCCGCGGGGAAATCACGAGGCGGTGGAATATGCTTGTATACCAACCACGACTAGTGCAGCGACATGACGATACTGTCAAACGTCTGCTCTCCCAACATATAATAATTCTTTATGAACTGCAAACCCTTTTATACACCGAGAGAATTTCTCATTCATTCTCGCTGGAGTTTACACCCCCCTCCATGCCTGCGTACGTGAGGCGCAAACGCTACTCGATAACCAGGTAATGAGGGTAGAGAGTAACTTCCCGCACGCCATGGTCAATGTTTTGAGGGACTTTAACAAAGCTCACCTCAGCCGTGACCTTCTTAAGTACACACGCCTGGTTACCTTCCCCACTAGAGGGGAGATAACACTTGGCCACTGTTACACGTCAATAAAGAACGCATATCGCTCTGTTCCCCGGGCTGGTCTGGGTCTCTCTGATCATTGTCGAGTTCACCTTATTCCGACCTACAGGTAGAGACACAAATCTGGTAAACCTGTGAGCAGAACAACCAAAAGGTGGACAAAAGAGGGTATTGAGAACCTACAATGCTGCAATGACTGCTCTGATTTGAATGTGTTCAGGGAAGCAACCACAAGTCTTGATGAGCATACAGATACTGTATCATCATATGCCAGCTTTTGTGAGGACAGTTGCATTCCAACTAGGACCCGGACATGGTTCAACAACGACAAGCCCTGTTTTACTGCAGAACTCACACAGCTCCGACAGTCTAAAGAGGTTGCCTACAGGAGCGGGGATACAGACATCTACAGGCAGGCAAAATACAATCTGTGAAGAAGAACCAGACCTGTCAAGGAAAGGTACTCTGAGAAGTTGAGGAGCAAGTTCGCAGCTAGTGACTCTTCTTCAGTTAGGAAGGGCTTGCAAGAAATCAAGAGCTACGAGGAAAGCCCCCCGCTCCTTTGACAACCGTCAGCTGACCAACGACCTAAATGAGTTCTACTGCAGGTTTGACAAGCAGAAACGTTACCCTGGTACCCCCTCCTCAATCCCTAAACAACACAGCCAGACCCCAGTTTGCAAAGACTGGACCTTTCTACACCCATTCCTCCCCAATTAGAACTTCACACCTACTTAAAGCAAGACTCCAGTCTGAAAAGAGTGGACCCTTTCCCACCCCAACCAACACTTCACACCCACTCACAGCATGACCCCAGTCTGCAAAAACTAGTCCCTTCTTCACCCACTCCTCCACAATCACTACTTCACACTTACTTAAAGCAAGACTCCAGTCTGAAAAGACTGGATGCTTTCCCACCCAACCCTCTCCAATCACACTTAACACCAAATTGCACCAAATGCGGCCACGTACACTACCCACCTTTCCGTGCTGCACAACATCACTTCTCCTAGATCAACAACAACAAGGAGGTGGGGAGAAGACAGAAAAACCGGAAATCTCCAGGACCGGACAATGTTTCCCCCCTCTTCTCTCAAAATATGTGCTGAACAACTAGCACCGGTATACGCAGATATTTTCAACCAGACCCTGCAAACCTGTACTGTCGCTGCCTTTTTCAAAGTCCATGTACACAGAAAGGCAAGGATTACTGGCCTTAATGTCTACAGACCTGTCGCATTCACCTATGCATTCATGAAGACCCTTGACATGCTTGTGCTGGCCAGGCTGAAAAATATCACGACCCCCCTGCAGGACCCTCTACAGTTTGCATATCGGGCCATTAGATCTGTGGATGACGCAGTCAACCTGGGCCTGCTCTTCATCCTCCATCATTTAGACCACCAGGGCAGATCTGCATTCAACACCATTATGACAGAGCTACAACACTCCAACATTTCTGAGTTGACTGTGCCTGAACCCCACTGTCGGTGGATCAGCAGTTTCCTGACAGTCAGGAAGCAGCATGTGAGACTGGGAAAGCACATCTTGGACCCGCAAACCCTCAGCGGAGGAGTACCGCAATGCAGCGTACTCTCTCCTCTCCTCTACTCTCTCTACACAAATGACTGCACCTCCACTGACTCCTCTGTCAAGCTTCTCAAGTTTGAAAACGACACAACCCTGAATGGATTGATCCAGGATGGGGAGGAATGTGCCTTCGGACAGGAAGTGACACAACTGGCATCCTCGTGCCATCGCAGCAATCTGGAACTCATTGTTCTTAAGGCGATGAAATTGATTGCAGACTTTAGGAGAGATTCCCCTCCCCTCACACCATTCACCATCTACAATACCACAGTCTTGTGGAGTCTTTTAAGGTCCTGCGAACTATCATCTCCAAGGACCTTAAATGGGGGGCTACCATCGATTCCAGTCAAAAACGCTCAACAGAAGATGTATTTCCTGCGGCAGCAGAGGAAGCACAAATTGCCACAGTCACTAATTCTATACGGCCTTCGTAGAGTCTGTTCTCACCTTCTCCATCACGGTCTGGTTTGGCTCAGCCACAGCAGGACGAGTTTCGGTGGACTAATCCTGATCTACTTCAGAGCAGGATTAATCCTTTCTGCTGGAATTGATCCAAATTCCAGCAGAACATGTGTATTTGTATTACTACCTTAAGACCCGGACTGCCATCTTCTGAGAGGGCCACATTACACACGTGCTTCTGTATGAGGTGTTGCGCTCGAGACTGTCCTGCCGGACCATCCTGACTAAAGGTTATTCTGAAATTACAACCGAGTGCAATTGTTATAAAAAAATACTTATTGAGAATGGACGGGATGTTGCACGAATTCGAACAATTCGGAGGGAAAGTAGCAAAATATTTACAAATATATGCATTCTTCCACTGAACTCTCCAAAAACTGGGAGTGTTCAAAAACGAAATTGCACGAACATTTCCTCAGTTGAAAAGGGAATACATGTTCTGAGGAATTTGGATCAATTCCAGCAGAAAGATCACTTAGTAATCGTGTATATAAGCAAGTTTAAACCATAATTTCTCTTTCCCCTTTTGGCTACGGTGCTCATTTCCAAATTCTGAAGGTTTCCTCTCGCGAGTATTCTGCAAATCTACATTTATTTTTTCAAATTTCGGTTATTATTAATACTGAATTCCTCGTGGAGAAATCTGAAAAAATAGCAGGCCAGTCAATGCGCCAGTCAATGCTTTGTGTTCCTGCAACCACTAAACTCTTCCAGAAGGCGACATTTATTTTAATGTGTATATACAAACGCAGATAAATGACGATGCTGTGCTGAACATCGTTGCTCAAACTTAATATCATATTTGTATAATATTATTTTAAATGTACAAATACCACCTACGGAGGGTATCAGAAGAGACTGGGAACAAGAGTTAGCTATTAAAATTTCAAAGGAAAGTTGGAATGAATACGTATTAAACGTGCATAAATGCTCGATTAATGTAAGACACACTTTAATACAATTTAAAATTTTACATAGATTATATTATTCGAAAACTAAAATTCATAAAATTTTCCCAAACGTATCATCTATTTGTGATAAATGTCAATCCCAAGAAGCAACTATAGCGCACTCATTTGTCTTCTGTACAAAAATTCAAAAATTTTGGAATGAAATTTTTGAAATCTTTACAAAGTTATTTAAAACAAGACTGATACCCAAAGCAGAATGGATTATCTTCGGAATAACGGAAGATGATCCAGAACTAAATGTGTTTCAAAAGAAATTAATGGACTATGGGTTAATAACTGGAAAAAAGCTAATTCTAAAATTTTGGAAGAAGGCTCCAATACCAACTATAAATATGTGGATTTCAAATATGTTTGAAACATTACACCTAGAAGAGATAAGACTCCTCCTAGCAGGTAAACCAGATCACTTCCACCTGACGTGGTCTGCATTTATAGAATTATTACAAACATAGGGTGCAAAAGTACTTTAAAAAAATAAAAAATTGAGGTCAGGTAAGGGGGGATGATAGTTGAAGAGTTGGTATGTCCTATTTACGTGATGCTCAAAAAAAAACATTTGTTTCTCTTTTTTTCTCTTTCTCTTTTCTTTTCTTAGGGCATATTTCTTAACTCTTTTTCTTTTTGTTTTTAATTTCGCTCTTATAGGGTCTTCGTCCTTTTTTGTTGTTACATTTTCTACACTTTTCTACACTTGCACTTTTTCCTTCACTTTCTTCTTTCTTTCAATCTTTTCTTTTTCTAGTGTAAAAAAATAAATAAAGGGAGTACATTAATTGTAAGAAGATATAAATGACGAGTATTAATGTATGTGGTTGTAATGTAATGTACTTCTAATAAATAAAATTTAAAAAAATAAAAATAAAAAAAATAAATTACTGTTCCATGTGACAATTTCAACTTAAGTTACACGGAGCAAATTGTTGGACAAGGTATTAGAAGGCTGACCTTTTTAGTTGAAAAGGCTTTCTGTGGAATGGTCAGGATTTCTGTAAAATGCTCATTTGTATTACGACCTTAATACTAAGACCCGGACTGCCATCTTCTGAGAGGGCCACATTACACACGTGCTTCTGTATGAGGTGTTGCGCTCGAGACTGTCCTGCCGGACCATCCTGACTAAAGGTTATTCTGATATTACAACCGAGTGCAATTGTTACAAAAAAATACTTATTGAGAATGGACGGGATGTTGCACGAATTCGAACAATTCGGAGGGAAAGTAGCAAAATATTTACAAATATATGCATTCTTCTACTGAACTCTCCAAAAACTGGGAGTGTTCAAAAACGAAATTGCACGAACATTTCCTCAGTTGAAAAGGGAATACATGTTCTGAGGAATTTGGATCAATTCCAGCAGAAAGGATTAATCCTGCTCTGAAGTAGATCAGGATTAGTCCACCGAAACTCGTCCTGCTATGGCAGCAATGTTCACGCCTAGGGTGCAGATTAAACCCTTCCAAAATAAAAATAAAAAGATTAAATTGACAGATCGGGACACACTGATTTAAATAACGATGATCCACCCAATTGCTTGGAATGCAATAACAAAGGTTCACGAAACTTCAGATTGACATTCCACGACCGCAAGATATAATTAACATAGACTCTGATATGACGTTCTGTTTCCTACAATCCCTCCACTCCCGCGGTTGGCTCTCTCATTTGCAACTCGGCAATACTCCTTGCCTTATTTCAAATGAACAGTTAGCAAACAATGTTTCGTCCTCGAGGCGTTGAAATTCAGCTCGCAATGCTCTTCTTTACAATGGAAAGGAATGTGCACTCATTCTTCATTAATTGCTTTACTTAAAGTTAAATGTCGTTGAATTGTCGAACCGGGTGCACTCCGTTTAATCAGAGGGCCGCTCCCTGCCATGAGGAATGTACGTGCTTGAATTTGCCCTGTGGGCAGACAGCTGGTTGCACACATACACTGAGCTCTGTTTCATCGCACAAGGTTCTGATCATTTAAATTAATCGAACGCCTTACACAAAATTACGTGTTAATTTCAAGGGAATCTCGCTGTAAAGAACAAAACAAGCGATAAGAATTGAGCATCGCCCGGACCTTGTTCTTATTTCAAATAAACAATTAGCAAACAAAGTTCAAGAAGGAACTGCAGATGCTGGAAGATCGAAGGAAGACAAAAGTGCTGGAGAAACTCAACGGGTGCGGTAGCATCTATGGACCGAAGGAAATAGGCAACGTTTCGGGCCGAAACCCTTCTTCAGACGGGTTTCAAACCATGTTCCGTCCTCAAGGCGTTTAAGTCTTGCTCGGTATTTTCTTATTTTAAAGTTGGCTTATTCTTGCCCGTTCCAGCGCATAAACGGATCAGGTGGAACCCAGTGGTGCACTGTATAACAAATTAACAATCGCTTTGATTGCACTCATCCTGTATCCAAGGCCTGTAGGTAACTACCATTTAATCCGTATCTAGGTTTACATCCGCTGCTTGTATCTGCCTGTGTCCCATGATAGTGTCTTCAGCCTCTGAATTTACCTCAACCGGGGCAGTATTGCCAGTGTTATACTTAAACCAATCTGATCCCGACAATGCGCATCTTTGAGTGCCATGATTCAGTCGAAGCGTGGCACGTTCTACCTGGCCATTTAATAATTGGCATGAAAGTCCAATGAGGCAAACAAACTATCTTTTCCCCTTGCTGTGACATAAATTCTAGCGCGTTCCAATATATTGCGGGGGAACGCAGAGGCAAAGGCATGGAGAGCACCTTACATTATTCATCACCTGAGAAAATGTGTCCTGATTCGAAACTGTCAGGATGCAATGTTTTGTTTTTAATTACGTGGCCTCGACTTCAGAAAGTGATATTTATTTGTTTTGTGTTAATCTTGTTATCAGTCTGATAATGATTGTAACCTGGTTGTTCTTAATTCTGGAACCTATTAAGGATATGTCCCATAGCATGATGGTGGCTGTGGAGAGGTCAAGCGACTGGCGGATCGTAGAATGTGCCTGAATTTGAGAACAAGAGGAAATTAGTTTATTTCACGGTTTAGGGAGTCAGGTTTAAAATCAAAGTTCATCTTCTCACTTAGTAATCGTGTATATAAGCAAGTTTAAAGCATAATTTCTCTTTCCCCTTTTGGCTACGGTGCTCATTTCCAAATTCTGAAGGTTTCCTCTCGCGAGTATTCTGCAAATCTACATTTATTTTTTCAAATTTCGGTTATTATTAATACTGAATTCCTCGTGGAGAAATCTGAAAAAATAGCAGGCCAGTCAATGCGCCAGTCAATGCTTTGTGTTCCTGCAACCACTAAACCCTTCCAGAAGGCGACATTTATTTTAATGTGTATATACAAACGCAGATAAATGACGATGCTGTGCAGAACATCGTTGCTCAAAGCTTGCGCCACTAGTTTGACACGTGTTACTACATCGTATATCATAGGAACAGACTGTTGGATCCACAATGTCTGTGGCAAACATGGGGTGAAGATAATAATCTTACCTGCTTGTACATAATCCACAACCATCCATTCCCTGAACATTCATGTGCCTATCCAAAATACTCTTAAACGCCAGCAAAGCTGTTCAATCGTTCCAATCACCCACCACCTCCTTTGAAAAAACATGGTCTCATGCACTCCCCTTAAAATTTGCATCTCCCCTAAAACTATTTGACACTTACATCCTGGCAAATAGTTAAGACTGTCTCCCCCATCTTCGCCTCTCACAATTTTACATACTTCTATTCGGTCTCTCCAAAACCTTCATCGATCCAGAGAAAACATTCCAAGTCCATTGAAATAGTGCATGTGGCTAATACCCTCTAATCCAGGCATGGGTATGGTAAGTCCACTTGAAACGTTCCAAACCCTCCTTCCACTATTGCACCATCAGAAATGAGGCCGATCTAAACTCGCTATAAAGCTGAATGATGACTGTATGACTCTTATGCTAAATACTCGATCAATGAATGCAGGCATACCACGCGTCTCCTTTTCCACTCCATCTACATACCTTGCCACTTTCAGCGAGTTATGGACTTGGATACCAATATCCCTCTGTATAACAATGTCGCAAAGTGTCTTGCCATTTCGTTTATATTTCCCCATTACATTTGACATCCCAAAGGACAATACATCACGATTTTCGGATGAACCTATATCTGTAATTCCTCCACTCACTTTATTAGCTGTCCCGCAATGTACTTTCGCAGCCTTCATTACAGCCCGCGACGAAACCCATCTTAGTGTCATCTGCACCGGATCATATATGAGAAACAACACAGATCCCAGCACAGAGCGCTGTGGAACTCCACTCGTAACATATCTCCAGCCAAAGTATGTCTTTCCACCACAATCCTCTGTCATCTATCATTAATGAACCAGATTTGATAAAGAACCCCGAGGTTAATGAGCCATTAGGAGGCAGTGACCATAACATGGTCAGGTTTAATCTACAATGGGAGAGGGAGAAGAGTAGATCGGATGTGTCTGTGTTGCAGTTGAATAAAGGGGACCAACGGGCCATGAGGGAGGAGCTGGTCAAAGTTGACTGGGAAGATGCAATAGCAGGGATGAAAGTGGCACAAAAATGGCAGGCGTTTCTAGGAATAATACAGAAGGTGCAGGATCAGTTCATTCTTAGGAGGAAGAAAGATTCCAAGGGGAGAAAGGGACTGACAAGGGACGTCAGGGACAGCATAACAATTAAAGCGAAGAAGTACAACGTAGCAAATATGAGCGTGAAGCAAGAGGATTGGGTAATGTTTAAAGAACAACAGAAGATAATCAAAAAGACAATACGGGGAGAAAAGATGAGGTGCGAAGGTAAGCTAGCCAAGAATATAAAACAGGATAGTAAACGTTTATTTAGGTATGTGAGGAGGAAAAATATTTAAGACCAAAGTTGGACCCTTGAAGACCGAAAAGGGTGCATTTATTGTAGGGAACAAGGAAATGGCAGATGAGTTGAACAGGTACTTTGGATCTGTCTTCACTAAGGAGGACACAACAAATCTTCCTGATATAGCAGTGGCAAGAGGATCTGGGGTAACAGAGGAACTGAAGGAAATCCACACTATGCAGGAAATGGTGTTGGATAGACTGATGGGACTGAAGGCCGATAAGTCCCCAGTGCCTGATTGTCTGCATCCCAGGGTACATAAGGAAGTGGCTCTAGAAATGGTGGATGCATTGGTGATAATTTTCCAATGTTCTATAGACTCAGGATCAGTTCGCAGTCAGGACTTTCATATGAAGAAAGACTGGATAGACTCGGCTTGCACTCGCCAGAATTTAGAAGATTGAGGGGGGTTCTTATAGAAACTTACTAAATTCTTAAAGGGTTGGACAGGCTAGATGCAGGAAGATTGTTACCGATGTTGGGGAAGTCCAAAAAAAGCGGTCACAGTTTAAGAATAAGGGGGAAATATTTTAGGACCGAGATGAGAAAAACATGTTCCACACAGAGAGTGGTGAATCTCTGGAATTCTCTGCCACAGAAGGTAGTTGAGGCCAGTTCATTGGCTATATTTAAGAGGGAGTTCGATATGGCCTTTGTGGCTAAAGGGATCAGGGGGTACGGAGAGCAGGCAGGTACACGATACGGAGTTGGATGATCAGCCATCATCATATTGAATGGCGGTGCAGGCTCGAAAGGCCGAATGGCATACTCCTGCACCTATTTTCTATGTTTCTATGTTCCAGTGAATTGGATGGTAGCTAATGTTATCCCACTTTTTAAGAAAGACGGGAGAGAGAAAACGGGGAATTATAGACCAGTTTGCCTGACATATGTGGTTGGGAAGATACTGGAGTCAATTATAAAATATGATATAGTCGCACATTTGGATAGGAGTAAAAGAATCGATCCGAGCTAGCATGGATTTACGAAGGGGCAATCATGCTTGACGAATCTTCTTGAATATTTTTGAAGATATAACTAGGAAAATGGACAAGGGAGAGCCAGTGGATGTTGTGTACTTGGACTTTCAGAAAGCATTTGATAAGGACCCAGATATGAGATTAGTGGGCAAAATTAGGGCACATGGTATTGGGGTAGGGTGCTCACATGGATAGAGAAGTGGTTGGCAGACTGGAAACAAAGAGCAGGGTTTAACGGGTCCCCTTCAGAATGGCAGGAAGTGACTAGTGGGGTACCGCAAAGCTCGGTGGTGGGACCGCAGCTATTTACAATATACATCAATGACTTGGATGAAGGGATTCAAAGTAACATTAGCAAATTTGCAGATGACACAAATCTGGGTGGAAGTGTGAACTGTGAGGAGGATGCTATGAGAATGCAGTGTGACTTGAACAGGTTGGGAGAGTTGCAGATGCTTGGCAGATGAAGTTTAAAGCGGATAAATGTGAGGTTATCCACTTTGGTAGCAAAACCAGGAAGGCAGATTACTGTCTAAATGGCGTCAAGTTGGGAAAAGGGGTACAACGGAATATTGGGGTCCTTGTACATCAGTCTATGAAAGTAAGCTTGCAGGTACAGCAGGCAGTGAATAAATCGAATGGGATGTTCGCCTTTATAACGAGGGGAATCGAATATAGGAGCAAAGAGATCCTTCTGTAGTTGTACAGAGCCCTAGTGAGACCACACCTGGTGTATTGTGTACAGTTTTCGTCCCCTAATTTGAGGAAGGACATTCTTGCTATTGAGGGAGTGCAGTGTAGGTTTACAAGATTAATTCCAGGGATGGTGGGACTGTCATATGCTGAGAGAATGGAGCAGCTGGACTTGTACACTCTGGAGTTTAGAAGGATTAGAGGAGATCTCATTAAAACATATAGGATTGTTAAGGGTTTGGACACGCTAGAGGCAGGAAACATGTTCCCGATGTTGCGACCACGTTACTTTTTGTTTTGAACTAAAAACTGCACATTTTGGGAAAACACGAATCTGACTGCTGATTCATGCATGGTATCGGTCCCGAAGAGCTTTTGCGAACTATTTTTTTTTCAGATATCCGTTATCAGTAATTTTCAAAGCATTGATTATATTTTAACATGTCAGATTCGTCACAGCAAAAATGTGATATGCCATGTTTGCTATAAATGAACGGAAACGAGTTTCGCCAGAATGGTTCATTGGAAGAAAGATCTTTGTTGCACAGAATGATTGAATAGACTGATCTCCATTATTTTCAGGAGAGGAGACCACATTGAATTATAGTTAATTATTAACAGAGAGGATCGGGGAACCGTCTTTATTTCTTGCAGCATAGGATTCTAGAACTAGCTGGCACATGGTGTATCGTCGGCTCTGATATAGAGGGATATTTGTACTCCTTCCACAATTATGTACTGGGCGTCGAGAAAATTATATATCCTTCCAATCTGTGTCGAATAAGACTACATTCATTATCGCGCGAGTGACATTGCCGCCGCGACCTGTGCCTATAACTTGTTGGATATTAGGCACAGCTTATTGTATGCGATTCCTAATAAATACGCGCTCCTTGCACAATGATTATCTTATTGTGCATTGAGCATTATCTCAGTCACATCTATTATTAAGAGTTTGAGCAAGGAGATCGATATTTCTGATATTTAATTGCATTATAAAATTATCTGATTTGGTATAATTAAGTTGTTGAGTGCAGAGGGCTCCCATCACCATCGCGAGTAAATTGATATTTGGCACTCTGGACTTTTAACATCTAGTCCTGTGTATTTGTAAACATCACTGAGTGTTAATGTTATGGAACTTGACCGGATATCCATTGCTTTCTTCTGGTTCTTCTTTTAATGCTCGGGTCAGTTGAGAGAGAGTGAACGTTGGAAAATGTCTGGCACCAGGATATAAACAGCGGTAAAATATCGGGGCATATCCCAGGCTGAAAAGCATGTAATCGTAAAATCATTTCATAGATACATAGAAAATAGGTGCAGGAGTACGCCATTCGGCCCTTCGAGCCTGCACCGCCATTCAATATGATCATGGCTGATCATCCAACTCAGTATCCCGTACCTGCCTTCTCTCCATACCCCCTGATCCCTTTAGCCACAAGGGCCACATCTAACTCCCTCTTAAATATAGCCAATGAACTGGTCTCAACTACCCTCTGTGGCAGAGAGTTCCAGAGATTCACCACTCTCTGTGTGAAAACGTTTTTTTATCATCTCGGTCTTAAAGGATTTCCACCTTATCCTTAAGCTGTGACCCCTTGTCCTGGACTTCCCCAACATCGGGAACAATCTTCCTGCATCTAGCCTGTCCAAGATTGTTCCCGATTTCGGCGCAACGAGCTTCCGTAGATACATTTGGTATATCCCACTTGTTCAGATACTGTTACTGTTACTGTCAACGTGGAAAAAGAATGACAGATTATTTCGGGAAAAATAAGTTACTGCTTTGAGTCCTGATGAACACGGCAAACAATCCATTATTCGTTCGAGCTTGCGGACGAGAATCTAACATTACCGTTTCTTGCACTGGTAGTATAACTGGAGATGGATGCTCAACGAAGGAAAAGGCAGTATCTGACGAGTGGCGATGTATTTGTTTTGCGAGTAGATAGCTGACAACCTCAGCTCATCAAATAAGACCCCACACCTAGGTCTTCATTCTCCAAAATGGATACCTACGCTCAGTTTATTTTGTGAATTGTGATTCCCATCCAGTTGGTACTCATGCACTCCTTCATTTCTAAACACCTAGGTCCTCGGGCAAGAAATAATGAGCATTTCTGAGTCAAATGCTACCTTTCCAATATGTGCAGAATGGGATGGCGTCCGTGATCTCGTAAATATATTGTCCGCTGCAAGGATCATTCGTATTGGCCAATTGTCCCGCCAAGCTTTGGGAGGTCATCTATACTGCGTTTAAACACACGTGTAGAATTGGAAAGTTTACATAACTGCAACTTGTACCGTTATCAATCCTCAGTACTAAATGCATCCAACCCAATCTTTGCTGGCAATGAATAAGGACTTTACAGGTCGGCGTTCCTGGTCCGTATGGCTCTAACATTCATCCGTTGATTGAGCAACGTGTAAAATCTATGTCATAGTAAAATGATCTCCCATACGCCAGACACGGGTCTGCAACAAAAAATTAAATATTGGTTGGTGACACAGTTCACGCCATTTCCCAACGATCCCAGGGTACTCATCAGTCAGCTGCATTCCACACCCAGTGAAGGAGGGCTTTAGTGGTTGACCTGTAATCAGCACCCTCTACCCCAGATTTGCTCTACTAATGAGACCAAGCGAGACGAGATTGGTAAAGTGAAATTATACAGTTTCTGAATCTCTGACATTAACGGGGGAAGTTGCAACATGCAAATAGTAGACATGCATCGCGCCATCTTAATTTGAATGCATGGCGATTACATCTTCATGCCATAGGACAGAAACATATCATACATTGGGAAAACTTGTATCTACGATACAACAAAAATACAAATAGAAAATCTAGAGCGCTCTGGAGAGATGTGCGAAAAACCAGACGACCAATTATAACTGCCACATATTCCACTGCAAAATAATGTCTACCTGCCGATTAATTTAAGTTCGGGGCTCCATTGTACTGTTGATCTTCTAGCGTGCGGTCCCAGTGGGAAGTCCAAGCGAGAGCCCCGTAAAACGTGGCTTTGAAATCGCAATTTCAAAATAAAAATCCTAAGGATTTCCAGAAAGCCCAAAGTGAGGCGTCGCACTTGATGCTGCTAAGCCAGTTGACAGCCCATGGGATGGATTGCAGGTTGGCTAGATGGCCGAATGCAAATTTGGCAAAAAAAGAGGCCTTTTTCCAGTTGGCTACCAGGACTATCGGCGTTCCACTATCGGTTGCTCGGGCCGCTTTTCTTCACGGTGCATATCAATGATTTTGTTGAGGGAAATTAATGCTTGTAGCAAAGCTGAGAAAGCTGGAACGCTGCAGTGGGACTTGGACAGGTTGGGAGACTAAGCTGAGAAATGGCAGATGGAATACAGCGGTGCAAAGTGTGGAGTCATGCATTTGGTTGTAGGAATCAAGCTCTTCGCGATTTTCTGAATGGGGAGAAAATTCAGAAATCGGAGATGCAAAGGGACTGCTGAATTCCCAAAAGGTTAATTGGCGTTGACTCGGTAGCACGGAAGGCATATGCAATGCTAGCATTCATTTCGAAATGGCTACAATAGAGCAACAGGAATGTAGCCCTGAGGTTTTGCAAGGCACTGGTCAGACCGCATTTAGATATTGTGAACAGTTTGGTTCCTCATATCTGAGGAAGGATGCGCTGCGTTGGACAGGGTCCAGCGCAGGTTTATCCAAAGCTTAAGGGTTTGGACACGCTAGAGGCAGGAAACATGTTACCGATATTGGGGGTGTCAAGAACCAGGGGCCACACTTTAACAATAAGTGGTAAGCCATTTAGAACGGAGACGGGGAGACACTTTTTCTCACAGAGAGTTGTGAGTCTGTGGAATTCTCTGCCTCAGAGGGCGTTGGAGGCCGGTTCTCTGGATACTTTCATGAGAGAGCTAGAAAGGGCTCTTAAAGATAGCGGAGTCAGGGGATATGGGGAGAAGGCAAGAACGCGGTACTGATTGGGTATGATCAGCCCTGATCACACTGAATGGCGGTGCTGGCTCGACGGGCCGAATGGCCTACTCCTGCACCTATTGTCTATTGTCTGTTGTCTATTATCTATTGTCTAATGATCCGTGGAACGATTGGTTAACATGTAATGAGTGTTTGAAGGCTCTGAGCCTGTACTCGATGGAGTTTTCAAGAATGAGGTGGAAATTCATTCAAGCTCACCGAACAGTGAAACGCGTGGATAGAGTAGTTGTTCCACTAGTGGGACAGTCTTGGAACAGAGAGCATAGCTTCAGAATCGAACGCGGTACCACTTAGAAATGAGATGAAGCGGGATATCTTTTTCAGAGAAATTCATTGCCACAGATGGCTGTGGAGGACAAGTCAATGGCTATTTGTTTTGGCAGTGATTGACAGATTCTTGATTAGTAAGGGTGTAAGGGGTTACCCGGAGAAGGGCCTAATGGCCTACCTCTCTCCTCAAAGTGATGAACATACGAGGCGTTTAAAACCATAGCCGGGGACTTCAATAAGGCAAACCTCAAGAAATCGCTCCCTAACTTCCACCAACATGTCTCCTACTGCACCAGAGGACCAAACACCCTCGACCACTGCTACACCACCATCAAGAATGTCTATCGCTCTATCCCTCGCCCTCACTTCGGTTAATCCGACCAAACCGCGGTACTGCTTCTTCCTGCCTACAGACAGCAATTAAAGAGGGCTCCCCCAGAGGTAAGGACAGTAAAGTGCTGGTCGGGGGGGGGGGGCAGAGGAACAACACCAGGACTGTTTGGAGTCTGTAGACTGGACAATGTTCAAGGACTCAGCAACTTGAACGAACACGCCACAGTCGTTACAGACTTCATAAAGAAATGTATGGAGGACTGCATCCCCACAAAAACTTTCCGAGTGTTTCCCAATCAGACACCTTGAATTGACTTTAAGATCCGCACTCTTCTGAAGACCAGCCACCGGACATTCAAGTCATATGATAGAGTGGTCTACAAGAAGTCCTTGTTAAGACCATCAAAAAGGCCAAAAGGGACTACTGGAGGATGAGACAGATGTTCGGCAGCTGTGGCTGGGCCTGAATGCAATCACAAGGCGAAATCAGGAGGCAGCTCGAATGTCGTCGAATCATCACTCCCTGACGAGCTCAATGCGTTTTACGCACGCTTTGATAGGGACAATACTGATGTGCCTTCCCGAGCCCCCATTCGCTGTGATGGTATTGCAGTCACTGTCACAGAGGCCGACGTCGGGAAATCCTTCAGAGGGTGAACCCTCGAAAATCGCCTGGACCTGATAGTATACCCGATCGTGTTCTAAAAACCTGTGCGGACCAATTGGCTGGAGTTTTTACGGGCATTTTCAAACTCTCACTTCTGAGGTCTGAGGTTCCCACCTGCTTTAAAAGGGCATCAATTATACCAGTGCCCAAGAAGAGCAAGGTGACGTGCCTCAATGACTATCGACCAGTGGCACTAACGTCTGTTGTGACGAACTGCTTTGAGAGGTTGGTCATGGCGCAAATCAACTCATACCTCGACAAAAACCTGGACCCACTGCAGTTCGCTTACCGCGATCTCGCTGGCTCTCCACTCCGCTCTGGACCATTTGGACCAAAAAAAACATATGTCAAGCTGTTATTTATTGATTACACCTCGGTATTGAATACAATCATCCCCTGCAAGCTGGTTACGAAATTCGCACAACTGGGTCTCTGCGCATCCCTCTGCAATTGGATCCTCGACTTCCTCATTCGCAGACCACAGTCTGTTCGTATTGGTGGACATGTATCAGCCTCGATTACAATCAGCACGGGAACACTCAAATCTGCGTGGTCAACCCCCTGCTGTACTCACTCTATACTCATGATTGTGTAGCCGGTCATAGTGCGAACTCCATCATCTAGTTCGCTGACGACACCACTGTTGTTGGACGCATCACGGATGGGGATGAGTCAGAGTATAGCAGAGAGATCGAGCGACAGTCCATATGGTGCCAGTGCAATAACCAGGCCCTCAACACCAGGATAACTAAGACAATAGGTGAAGGGATAGGCTATTCGGCCCTTCGAGCCAGCACCGCCATTCACTGTGATCACGGCTGATCAACCACAATCTGTACCCCGTTCCAACCTTCTCCCCATATCCATTGACTCCGCTATCATCTCTCTCTCTCGTGAAAGCATCCAGAGAATCGGCCTCCACAGCCTTCTGAGACAGAAAATTCCACATATTCACAACGGTCTGGGAGAAAACGTTTCTCATCATCTCCGTTCTAAATGACTCGCCCCTTTTTCTGAAACTGTACCCCCTGGTTCTGGACTCCCCCAACATCGGGAACATGTTACTTGCCTTTTGCATGTCCAATACCTTAATAATCTTATATGTTACAATACGATCCCCTCTCAATCTTCTAAATTCCAGTGTATACAAGCCCAGTCGCTCTATTCTTTCAAAATATAACAGTCCCGCCATCCCGCGAATTACCCTCGCGACTCGTCGCTGCACTCCCTCAATACCAAGAACATCTTTCCTTAAATTTAGAGACCAAAATTGCACACAATACACAAGGTGCGGTCTCACTGGGGCCCTGTACAACTGACGTACTAATAGTCGTGTCGTGCCGGCGGGCTAGGGGAAGGGGAGTTGCGGTGGAAACTAGATTTGCTTTTGTAATGTGTTAAGGTGTCTATCTCTTCAAACATTCTGACACCCCTTCTACTATATGCTGGTTATTACAGAACATCTGCATTTAGGAATACCAATGATCACAAAAGGGGCAATCAATCGCATAAATTTAACAGCAGCATCTGCAAAACGAAGTGATATGTTAGGTATTCTCTGTCCTGACTGCGGATCAAACCGTGATGAGGAAACTGTATCTTGCAGCGAGAGGAAGCAGCTGCATATGGGGGATGTTTGGCTATGAAAGTTAAGGTGGACGGGGAATGACAAACTGAATTGAGAAGTATTTAAGAAGGAACTGCAGTTGCTGGAAAATGGAAGGTAGACAAAAATGCTGGAGAAACTCAGCGGGTAAGGCAGCATCCATGGGGCGAAGGAAACAGGCAATGTTTCTGGACGAAACCCTTTTTCAGTCCGAAGAAGGGGTTCGACCCGAAAGGTTGCCGATTTCCTTCTCTCCATGGACGCTGCCTCAAGCGAGTTGAAAAGGTGAACAACTCGCTTCCTTAAGAGAGCCAACAAATAACACAATGGAGGGGGGAGGCTTTTATTATCTTAGAAGAGCCGCCACACCGGATGAGGGGAAAGGGTATGGCTGGGAGTGAGTGTGGATTATCGGTCAAGTGGGCAGGCGACGGAGGGAAAACTGGTCGATATTGTTCCGCAGAATGATAGTAGAGGGCCGATCTTGTAAAGATTAGCTGCGTCCCCATCCCTATCTAGCTTTATTTCCCTCCACCCCTTATCAGTCGCCAAACCAGGTCCTTCAGAGATGACGTGTAATGCACCGAGTTATTCTATTACTATGTTTTCATTTTGCTAAACAGCATGTACAATTCCTTGCGCCTTGAACTGGAATGTATCTCACCGTCAAATCCAATGAACGCAAGAAATGTGCGGGTCATGTGTTTTTGACACGTTGAGTGGAGACTGCCTTAAATGCGCTGCCGAGGGTGATAAGCCGGCCAGTTAAAATAGCGTCATTTCCGAGACGTTTGCATCAGCTCCTAACTAAATTGCATTGGCGTCTTTAGGTGAGGATATTACCAGCATAATAAATGAGGGGTGTGGATAGGGGGGGGGAGAGAAAGTGTCACGCACTTCGGACATCAGAATGACTGATGGAAGATTGACAATAGAGAATAGATAATATGTGCAGGAATAGGCCATTCGGCCCTTCGAGCCAGCACCGCCATTCAATGTCATCATGGCTGATCGTCCACAAACAGTACCCCGTTTCTGCCTTCTCTCCATATCCCTTAATTCCGCTATCGCAAAGAGTCTCTTGAATGTATCCAGAGAACCAGCCTCCACCGCCCTCTGAGTTAGATAATTCCACACACTCACAACTCTCCGTGTTAAAAAGTTTGTCCTCATTTCCGTTCTAAATGGCTTTCCATTTATTATTAAACTATGACCCCTGGTTCTGGACTCCCCCAATATTGGGACATGTTTCCTGCATCTGGCGTGTCGAAACCTTTAATATTCTTATATGTTTCAATAAGATCCCCTCTTATCCTTCTAAATTACAGAGTATACAAGCCCAGCCGTTCCAATCTATCAACATATGACAGTCCCGCCATCCCGGGAATTAACCTTGTGAACTTACGCTGCACTCCTTCAATAGCAACAATGTCCTTCCTCAAGTTTGGAGATCAAAACTGCACACAATGCTCCACGTGTGAACTCACTAGGGCCCTATATAAACGTTGAAGGACCTCTTTGCTCCTATACTCAACTCCTCTTGTTGTGAAGGCCAACATGCCATTCGCTTTCTTCAGTGTCTGCTGTACCTGCATGCATACTTTCAGTGACTGAAAAGAAGGACACACAGATATCGCTGTACTTCCCATTTTCACAATTAGGCACAATTTAGATAATAATCTGCCTTCTTGTTTTTGCTACCAAAGAGTATAACCTCACATTTATCCACATTAAACTGCATCTGCCATGTGTCTGCCCACTCGCCCAACCTGTCCAGCCACCTAGCATCCTCATAGCATCCTCCTCACAGTTCACACTGCCACCCAGGGTTGTGTCATCTGCAAATTTGCTAATGTTACTTTTAATCCCTTCATCCAAATCATTAATATATATAGTAAATAGCCGCGGCCCCAGCACAGAGCCTTGCGGTGCCCCACTAGTCACTAGATCGGCAGATAACTCAGACATGGAGTGTGTTGCCACCAAGCAGTAACTGACAACTCAAATGTTATATTATTCAAGGGTCGGTAATATCCAAGGGATTATTTGCAATGTTAGATTATCCATCGCCAATCTATCGTGCCTTTGATATGGCTCGATGTCCATGACTTTGACCTTGAGCGCGAAATGATATGTTATTATTTTGTGATGTTTAATTTATACACAATCGTTTCATCGGGCATACTCTAGCCTTGCTTTCGAGATGATCTGGTTTTCGCTTTGAATTGGTCAAGATTTGCTTAATGACTGGGCGAATTCAACCCGATTACTTACCCAGAGAAAAAATGAGTGATCATGAAGGCTGGAATGAATAAGGTGTTCTGTGATTGCAAGGCCTTCTGCTGTGGTTAATCTCAATCGTGTGCGGACGTGGCGCCGACGGACGAGAGGCCGAAGCAAAGAAGTCGAAGCCAACGAACGGAATGGAAACGAGGCCGAAACGACAATAAACCGAAAGAGTCCGAAGACGAAACGCCTACTCACCGAAAGAATGGGACGCCTAAATGCAAACTAACCGAGAGGGCAGGACACCTAAAACCCAAGGAACCGAAAAGCTGCGTCGCCTAAAAGCAAACTTACCGAATGGCAGCTCTGTCGAAACGCCACCTACCCGAAAGGCGGCGTCGCCTACAGGCCAAAGGACCGACTGCCGCTCAATAGAGAAGTCCAATAACGGACTTGACGTTGCCGGGAGGCGCGACGTCAGCGATTGGTCCACTTCGCCCCACAATGATTGTGCCGAACATGATGCCAAGATAAACTGATCTCATCTGCCTGTACATTATCCATATGTCTGAATAAATTGCACGTCCATGTGCCTATTTAAAATCCTCTTAAACGCCACTATCCTATCTGCTAATACCACCACTTTCACCTGTTTCTGTAAAACAAAAGTTGCCCACCCATCTCAGTAAACATTCCCCCGGTCACCTTATACCTACGCCCATAATATTGGACAGTTCCACCCAGGGAAAGGGATACTGTATAACCTATCGTTGCCTCTAAAAATTATATATACTTCGATCAATTCTTCCCTTACCCTCTGATGTTCCAGAGATAACAATCCAAGTTTATCCAACCTTATCTTGTAGCTGAAACTCTCTCACCCAGGCACAATTCTGGTAACCCGCCACTGCACACTATTCAATGTCTCCACCTAATCCCTGTAATGAGGGACCATACCTGCATGCAACACCTCATTGCGGCCTAATCAAAGTCTCACAGAGCTGCATTATGAATGTTTATACCCCATGGCCACGACAATGAAGGGAAGCATACCATAAACCTTCTTTTCCAAGCTATCTACCTGTGCTGCCACCTTTAGTGAGCTATGAACTTGGATGACACGACCCCTCTGCACACCACTGCTGCTCAGGGTCTTGCGGTTAACAGCATATTCCTGCTTTCATTCAACCTCTCATAGAGCAACATCCACACTTGCTCGAAATAAACTGCCAATTTACCTGCCCATTTCCGCAGCTGATCTATATTCTACCCTGTATTAATTGTTGACTGCCTGCAACTCCTTCAATATTGGTATCGTCAGCAAACTGACTCACCGCCCTATCTATATGTCTCTCCAAATAATCAGAGACATTTTAAATACTTGGTGCACCTTTAAAGAATAAAGAATAAAATATATTGTGTGTTACATAAAAATAATAATTTTGTTTGAAATGGGTCATAAATTTCAGAAAACAATTACAGTAATAATACACAAATTTCGGTTGGGGACAAATCAGTGAGCTCCACATATCTTGCCATTGAGGCGGCATCACGCATATGAACGCGAATGAGCTTCAAACCACAGCTATGTAAGACCAGCTAAACTGCAGAGCAAATAAAACATGATTCCGGCTCCTCGACCAGACTGAGATTTAGAACTCTCTCTTCGTGGATTTCTAGCTGAGACGAAGAGTGCTGACAATAATATTCGCATTCTACTTCGTACACTCAAGGTTCAAACTGCGATGACGAACCTTGCACATTGCAGACGAATGCCCGAGCATAGCTGCTTAGAGGGAATATGTTGGAAATAGGCCATTTTAAGCAAGTGGTCTTATAAGAATACATGCCAATAATGTTGATTTGGGTTCTCAGATCCGTACAAAGAACATTTTAGTTGCGAATTTGCGAAGATCTGCAGATGGACCATTCAACGAAATACTGCTCGGTTGACTTCAAAGGCGACGTCGGCGGAAAACGATATATAATAAGGCGACCTCAAGTTAACGTCGACATTTATTTTACAGTGCCAGACTATTATGTAAATGAAAGGATTGCGGACTGAGTTGATAATGACATGCGATATTCATTACAGATTTAATATATTTATACAATTATACATTTAAAAATCGAAAAGGCATTAATTGTTCTCGGCAGCTGCACTGCCTAATAGTAGCCTTCAGAGCGCAACAGAGGAGATAACACTAGACCGCGAAAATACTTGTTGGAGGAATCATGGAAACTTTAGAACTCAGGAATATTCCGTCGAAAAACGATATCAGTTCTATTTTGGTTTAAATATTTCTGGAAATGGCCAGAGCACGTCCATTAGTTAAAGTTATAGACTGGGGCAAGTTCAGCGTTCACAATATTAGATGATAACTTGCAAACGTTGATCAGAATATGTCGTTTGCGGACAACGGGGCAACCAGAAAGTGGGATTCAGTTAGTGTGATTGTGAGAGGTTAACGTATGCACTGTCCAATTAGAGTGAACAGCAAGGAGATAGATGAAATGGATGCTTCATGACGAGACTAATTGCTGCGCTAATGCTAAAAAAAAGAGGCATGTGCCAAGTATAGGAGGGCGTGAGCGAGTCTATACCTTAAAGTGTACAGGGGATTAAGCAACACACTGCAGAAGGAAACCAGAAGGGCAAACAGTGGGCAAGACATAGATAAGTCAAGGAGGTGATGACTGCCCCGAGACGTATGAAAGTACGCAAACCATCCATAATTATAAAGTTTAGTCATCGACACGGAAACTGCAGGAGTCATGCATGGGATATATCAATCAAAGTTTTACACGCTGAGGTGCCGGACGACTGGAGTGGTTACTGTTTATTTCAGAAGTGCCTTACTTTCAGAAGTGCTGTAAACAATCTGGGAACTGTAGACCAATAAACCATATATCATTGGTAAGAAAGTTACTGCACGAGATGCCGAGGGGAATTATATGCTTGGGTTCATGATGCATTGGGAAGACCAGGAGTTCCATATTCCATATATATTTCATGTTTGGTCCTATCTTCATCAGCCGGCTTGGTTGCGTGTTTGCTATTTCAACCCGGGAGTAAAGTTCCGACTCGCTATCTAATCGAAACCCCTCATAATTGTATATACATCTGTCAGCTCCCCCAAAACGCCGGCATTCCTTCGATAACAATCAAAGTCTGTTCATAAGGTAATATGTCGTGATAGGAGTAGATTTAGGCCAGTCGACCTATGAAGTCTACTCCGCCATTCACTCATGGCCGATCAATCTCTGATCTATCTCTCCCTCCTAACCCATTGTCCCTGCATTCTCCCGATAACCACTGATACGTGTACCAATCAAAAGTCTACCATCTCGGCCAGAAAATGTTCAACTGACGGCCTCAACAGCCTTCTGTGGCAAATCATTCCGCAAATCCACCACCATCTGACTAAATACATTTATCCTCATCTACGAAAAATATTCCTTAAATTCTAATATTATGACCTCAAGTCCTGCACTCGCCCACCAGTGGAAACATCCCATGCACATCAACTCTATCCAAGCCTTTCACTATTCTGCATTTTTCAATTAGATCACCCCTTATTCCTCTAAACTCCAGCGAGTACAGGCCCAGTGACGATAAACGCTCATCATAGGTTAACCTTAAACTAGTCAGTCCTGGGATCATTCTTGAAAACCTCCTCTGGACCCTCACCAGAACCAGCATATCCTTCCTCAGATATGGTGCCCAATATTGCTCACGATATTCCAAATGTGGCCTTACCAGCACCTTGTAGAGCCTCAGCATTACATTCCTGTTTTTGTGTACAAGCCCTCTTGAAAGCAATTGAGTTTGCTTTCATTACTACGGATTCGGACCGCAGATTCCTACACCAGCACTCGCAAATCCCTTTGCCCTTCCGATTTCAGGATTCTCTTCTCATTTAGAAAATAGTCTACGCCTTTATTCCTACTACCAAAATGCCCAACTCCAAATTTTGCTACACTATATTCCACCTGCTATTTCTCTGCCATTTCTTCCAACTCGTCCAAGTCTGTCTACAACGTCCCAGCTTTCTCTACAGTACCTGTCCTTCCTCGTATTTTCGTTTCATCCACAAACTGGGGCACACAGCCTTCAATTCTCTCGTCAACTCATTAAAATACAACGTAAAGAGTAGCGGATCAGGCACCTGAGGATCTCCGCTAGTCACTGGCAACAAACCAGAACAATACCCCTTTATTGCCACTTTTTGTTTTGGCCAGCCAGCCATCATGCTATCCATGCGAGTATCTGCCCTTTGATACCGTGGTCTTCCATAACAGCCTCACGTGTGGCACTTTTATAACGGTTTTCTGAAAATCAAAGTAAACATCATCTATTGACACTGTCTGTTCTGTTAATAATTTCTTCAAAGAATTCCAGCAAATTTGTCGAGCAAGAGCTTCCCTTCATAACGCCATGCTGAGTTCGGCCTATTTTATAGTGGACTTCTAAGTACTCCGTAACCTTACCATCCACCGAGATCAGACTAACCGGCCTATAGTTCCCACTATTACGCTTTGCTCCCTTCTTGTGCAGCGCGGTAATACTGGCCATTTCCAATCATCTAGGACGTCTCCTGTCTCTAGTGATTCTCCAAATATCTCTGTCAATGCCTCCACAATCTCTAAAGCCACGCCTTATGGTACCCTAAGGTGCAGTCCATCTGGTCCAGTTGACAATCACCTTGAGGCCTTTTAGTTTTGCAAGCACGTTCTCCTCAGTAATAGCCATCCCACTAACTTCCACCCCCTGACATTCTTAAATTTGAGGCACATTGCTGGTGTCTTCCACTGTGAAGACTGATGCAAGAAAAATATTCAACCCTCCTGACATGTATTTCTTCCCCATTATCACTTCTCCTGCATCATTCTTCAGCGGCCCAACCAAGCGGTACACCAGTCATTGAAAGTGGACATGCAGGTGCAGCAGGCAGTGAAGAAAGCGAATGGTATGTTCGCAATCATAGCAACAGGATTTGAGTATAGGAGCAGGGAGGTTCTACTGCAGTTGGACAGGGTCTTGGTGAGACCACACCTGGAGTATTGCCTACAGTTTTGGTCTCCTAATCTGAGGAAGGACATTCTTGCCATAGAGGGAGTACAGAGAAGGTTCACCAGACTGATTCCTGGGATGTCAGGACTTTCATATGAGGAAAGACTGGCTTGTACTCGCTGGAATTTAGAAGACTGAGGGGGGCTCTTATAGAAACTTATAACATTCTTAAGGGGTAGGACAGGCTAGATGCAGGAAGATTGTTCCCGATGTTGGGGGAATCCGGAACAAGGGGTCACAGTTTAAGGATAAAGGGGAAATCTTTTAGGACTGAGATGAGAAAAACATGTTTTACACAGAGACTGGTGAATCTCTGGAATTCTCTCCCACAGAATGTAGTTGAGGCCAGTTCATTGGCTATATTTAAGAGGGACTTAGATGTGACCCTTGTGGCTAAAGGGATCAGGGGGTATGGAGAGAAATCAGGTACAGGATACTGAGTTGGATGATCAGCCATGATCATATAGAATGGCGGTGCGGGCTCGAAGGGCCGAATGACCTACTCCTGCACCTATTTTCTATGTTTCTATGTTTCTATGTTTCCACTCTTGCATCTTTCTTAAAGGCCCGGTCATTGGCGGCGAAACAGGAAGAATCTACCGCTCCTGGGCCGCCATAGACCGCGCACTCGGTCAAACGCACAAGTCCGGGGCCGTGCGGCGTTGTTACCGCACGGTGCTAAAATAAAACCAACACTGTTCAAAAATATGTCCCTACCGCACAGCCTCCGCCAGTGAGGCACGAGTGCGGCACGGCCGCCTCCACAGCCGCCGTCAGTGTGGCACGAGCGCCGTGCGTCGAACTTGCACCGCCACAGCCGCCAGTGAGGCACGTGTGCGGCACGGCCGCCGCCACAGCCACCGCTACAGCGCCGCGATCAGCCCAGCCGCCGCCACAGCCCCGCAGATCCAAAGTGACGTCATCACAGTCGGCCCGCCCTTTTTTTTACTTACCGCATGCTCGTGGGACCAGCCATACTTAATCCATTCGGCCCCCGCGCAGCATCCGTGCGGCGCTCCCGTGGCATAGGCTCGGCGCTCTCGCCGTTGCAGTGCGGTCCCCTCTACAGGCGAAGCCGCGCTTCACCGCCGATGACCGCAACACCGTGAGACAGGGCCTTTACTCTTTATTTAACTGAAGGAACTCATGCTATCCTCGTTTATATTATTGGCCAACTAACCTTCGCATTCCGTCACCCGCCTTTTGAATTACCTTCTGTCGTTCTTTAAATCACCCTATCCTCTGGCTTCCCACTAATCTTTGCTATGTTCTACGCCTTGTCTTTTAGTTTTTTTTCTATACTGGACTTTCCTTGTCAGCCACGGTCTCATCTTTCACTCCCTGGAATCATTCTTCCTCTTTGGAATGAAAAGATCCTGTATTTTCAGAATTGTTCCCAGATATCCCTATCATTGCTGTTCCACCGTCACTCCCCCTTTCAGGTCACCTTTGACCAGCTCCTCCCTCATGCCTCTGTAGTCCTCTTTATTTAGCTGCAATACCGACACATCCGACTTGTTCTTCTCCCTCTCAAATCGCATATTAATACTGATTATGTTCTGGTCGCTGCTTCCTAGTGGTTAATTTAACTTGAGTTTTCTTATCAAATCGGTTCATTACATTATACTAAATTCAGAATTTCCTTTTCGCTGGTAAGCTCCACTCCAAACTACCCTGAGAATCCATTCCAGAGGCACTCTACAAATTCATTTTTTTGGTGTCCAGTACTAAGCTGATTCTTCCAGTCTTCCTGTATGTTGAGATCTCCCATGCCCACGGTAGCATTACAATTTTTTACATGCTAATTTTATCTCCTGACGTAACTTATACCCCATGTCCTGGCTACTGTTTTGGGGGATGTAAAATTGTTTCCTTGGAGTATTTTACCCTTATAATTTCTCAGTTATATCCAAAGTGACTCTTCATCGTCTGTTCCTTGTCACCCCTTGCTAACGATGTAATTTAATTCCTATCCAACAAAACGACCCCACCTCATCTGTCCACCTTTCCGTCTTTCCGACAATAGACAACATACAACAGCTGCAGGAGTAGGCCATTCGGTCCTTCGAGCCAGTACCGCCATTCACAGTGAGCTTGGCTGATCATCCACAATCGGTACCCCATTCCTGCCTTCTCGCCATATACCTTGACTCCGCTATCTTAATAAGAGAATGCCACAGATTCAAAACTCTCTGTTTGAAAACGTGTTTTCTCTTCTCCTTTCTAAATGGCTTACCCCTTATTCTTAAACTGTGGCCCATTCTTCAGGACTCCCCCAACAACGGGAACATGCTTCCTGCTTCTAGCGTGTTAAAAGCCTTAATAATCTTATATGTTTCAATAAGATCACCTATCATCCTTCTAAATTCCATAGCATACAAGCCCAGTCTATTAACATATGACAGTCCCGCCACCTCGGGAAATAAACCTCGTGAACCTACGCTGCACTCCCGCAATAGCAAGAATGTCCTTGACTGGGCGTATTACCTTGAAATTCAGCTCCCAGCTCCGATCCTCTTGCAACCACGTCTGCGTAATGCCTACAACATCATACCTGTCAATTTCCAACTATGCTACTAGCTCATCCTATTTGTTCCTTGTGCTACGTGGAAACAAACCTAATACCTTCAATTCGGTGTTGACCACCCCTCCTCTCACAACCATCCCGATTTTATCCGACCTTATTCTCTTCTCCCTTTTTAAACTTTCTGTCCTATTATTTCTGGGGCCTTCCCTGAACTTTCCTGAACTATCGTTCCGGTTAACTCCACGCATACGTTTCCACATTGTTAACTCCACCTCTTTCCCCCATTATTTAACTTCAACCCACCAGTTTAATACTAGCAGATCTGCCTGACACAATGTTGGCTCCCCTTCCTTAATATAAATTATTCAGATCAGAAACAGGTCCACAGTCACCTAATCCGCGGTGACTATACAGACGCAATATATACATATCCTAATTTATTGTTTACCGCATCCCACCAATTCCCCCCAGGTTCGACAAATAACACTCACTCACCTGGCCACAAGGGGGAATTTCCAGCCGCCAAATAACTTACCTTTCCTCTAGTTTTTTTCATACAGAAAGAAAACCAATTCAGCTTGGGCAAAAGCGCGCGGTACATGGAAAATATGACCACAGATTTTTTCCACTTTAAGTAAAGTTCTTCCTCAGCATTTTTTTGCATAAACATATCAGCCTTGTTAATTTCGCCTTGGCTGTTCTCCAGCTCGATAGGGAGATGTGATCCACAGTCACAATTGTCATATTGGCCAGTACTGCATTACCTGACCACTGGTGTGATCCGCGTGATGCCTACAAAACCATTATTTGGTTATATGTAACTCTAAACTGATGTTTCCTCTATACTTCTGCAAAGGGAAAAAAACAACACACGAACGTCGATTGACTGTCGAAACTCTCCGTTAACATCGAGGTTGCTATAAATGTGCTGCAAGGTATCACCTTTTCAACATTTTTCGCAGTATCTGATAATTTCGTCTCGATTCCTGTTGGTTTTACGCTTCTCCAGATTTAAGTTAATTTATTAATTTGCCGATTTTGTGCCAAACGCGACCATCTATTCTATTTGTGCAGCGTAGACATTCCCCAATCCACTATCAACTACAATGGAAGTTGTCTTGTTTGAAAGCGATTGGATTGTCCACGTTATAAGGAATATGCTGTATCTCCACCCTGGGTAGCTCCATTGCAAGTATCTCCAGAAAAGCGAATTATTGCTGCCCTGGATAGATGACTGTGATTTTGACATGTACTTATATTTATGGATACCCAGGCAGAGGAAACATCAACACAGGTTCCAACTGTCAAGCCCCGTTGGAATACATTATTGTAATGATATCACCCCTCATTCTTCTGAACTCCGAATTCTTAATCATCAGTCTACTTAAAAAACATACCTTGGCAAACAAGGTATTCCACGATTCCCTACCACGCTAGTTGCTTATTTTCCCCAAATTCCTTTTGTCACGCAAGTGTGCTGTAATTATCCCGATCGCAACCGCAGCTAGGTTGCGATGCTTTTTATTTAATAAAGTCAGGCTCAAACGTCCGTTATGCAGCCCTCAATTACTATTGTCGACGAAACCTAACCCTTGCAAATGGTGATTTTGGCAATGCAAAGCGATTTTCTTTCTAATCAATGCTCGTTTTCTCATGTATTCATCCGCTTGTTCTGTCGAAACACCACGTCTACCTTAGAAACCTTCGAACCAACCCTCTTGTCATCTACCGGAGAGTATTAAATAAAATGAGGTTCTAACAATGCCCCTGTTTCTCCACTATTGCCAATTCAACCATCCGCCACAAAGTCGCTTCATTAAGGGGGATGCAATAGCTCTATACTTTTAAATACAATACTCCGGAAGTGGCGGCGCTGTTAATCGGCTGCGGCTCGCCTGCAGTCCGTCTGTTTTTACTTTTTTTTTGTTTTTTTTTGTCTTGTTTTGTCTAAGTTTTAGTTTGTTGGGTTATGTTAGGGGGGGGAGAAACATGTTCTCTGTCTCTTGCTTCGGGGGAATGCGACTTTTTCGGAAGAGCTGGGGTGGCGACCCGAAGCGGGGACTTCGGGTCCCGGAGCTGGGGCGGCGGCCCGGAGCGGAGACTTCGGGACCCGGAGCTGGGGCGGCGGCCCGGAGCGGAGACTTCGGGATCCGGAGCTGATGCTGTGGCGGGCCATCTCGGAGCGGAGACGGCGTTCCGGCTTTCGGCGGCGGCGACATCACCACGGAGATCCGCTGGCTGGAGGGCGGCATCTTCGGCCTGGATCGATCGCCTCAGCGCAGAGGGAGAACAAGGAGGGAAGAGACGGAGACGAAGACTTTGCCTCCATCACAGTGAGGATGTGCTTGGTGAACTCACTGTGGTGGATGTTTAATTTGTATTTATTGTCTGTTTTTTTATTACTGGTTCTGTATATGACTGCAGGCATCACAATTTCGTTCAGACAGAAAGGTCTGAATGACAATAAAGGAAATCTTGAATCTTGAATCTTGTTCGTAATTTCATCACTCTGAGTGAACCACTTTCCACGCTTTCTTGTGTTCTTGTAAATCGTGTTTCCTTTTAATAATATTTTTTCCACTCACCCGGGCAGAGCACCACTGGCGACGGAGCATAAATCTTCCCAAAACCCTCATGTTTTGGTATTTTGCTCAGAAGAATTTCCCTTTCCTCACACTTACTCGTTAATGATAATAATCTCTGCGTATTTCACTGAACCTACAGGTGTATGCAGTCCAAGCGCACTTCTCATATCTTCACATCGAAACACGTGTTTTGTTTCGCCATACCAAAGCCACAGTGTTATCTCTGGTGAAATTCGTGACTGCAGCAATCCCATTGCTGAATGTGTGGCCCCGTTATATAGAACCCTTATGGCAGTTAAATGACATTAGCTGACACAAACGTATTAGGACAACTATTTCCAAGTTATTGTGTGGTGAAATTATTGTTGTTATTGGAACATCTATACGTATGTTAGGTCAGGAATATGTTTTATTTGTCGAATACATTATGCGGACATATTATTGCTACATCCATATAACCATATAACAATTACAGCACGGAAACAGGCCATCTCGACCCTTCTAGTCCGTGCCGAACACGTATTCTCCCCTAGTCTCATATACCTGCGCTCAGAATATAACCATATAACATGAGGTTCCAACAATTCCCCTGTTTCTCCACTATTGCTAATTCAACCATCCGCCACAAAGTCGCTTCATTAAGGGGGATGCAATAGCTCGATAGTTTTAAATACAAAGCTCCGGAATGGCGGCGCTGTTAATCGGCTGCGGCTCGCCTGCAGTCCGGCTGTTTTTACTTTTATTTTTTTATTTTTTTTTGTCTTGTTTTGGCTAAGTTTTAGTTTGTTGGGTTGTTTTAGGGGGGAGGGGAGAAACATGTTCTCTGTCTCTTCCTTCGGGGGAATGCAACTTTTTCGTGTCGTATCCCCCCTCCCTGCCTCCATCCGATGCTATCAGATTCGCCGACAAATGGTGGTGATGTTCAGTTTACGGTTGGCTTTTGCCTGAGGAGATTACAAACTGTTACCGTAGAAAAGCAACGCGGCAAATGAATTATGATGGACAGAGAACACTATGGCAAATCAAGGTATACCGACGGAACTCAACGGGTTAGGAAACATCTATGGAGGAGAATGAACAGTCGATATTTCGTGCCTGGAATCTTCTCCTGGACAGGGCTGCTTGGCTCGATGATTTCGTCCAGCATCTATATTTTGATACAAATTTCAGCATCTGCACTGTCGAGGAATTCAGAATTGCGTTAAAATAAAATAAACCATAAGAATAAATACTTATCCGGCCGTATTTCTGTGGGGGATTGGGGAGCCAGACCTATCTACTGCCTGTCTGTCTGTCTGTCTGTCCGTCTGTCCGTCTGTCTGTCGGTCGGACTGATTGTGTGTGTGTCTGTGTGTGTGTGTGTGTCTGTCTGTCTGTCTGTCTGTCTGTCTGTCTGTCTGTCTGTCTGTCTGTCTGTCTGTCTGTCTGTCTGTCTGTCTGTCTGTCTGTCTGTCTGTCTGTCTGTCATCTTGGACACTGTCTGTGACGGTGTTTCTCAATCGCTTCATATCCGTCTCTCTCTCTCTCTCTCTCTCTCTCTCTCTCTCTCTCTCTCTCTCCCCTCTCCCTTCTCTGTCTCTCTCTCTCACTGTCTGTCTCTCTCTCTCCCCCTCCCCCACCCATCTTTCTTCCTCTGAGAAGTGTTGTACGGCAGAGGTAATATATTTATACTACCCTTTATAATTTTATATGTTTCAATAAGATAGCCTCTCATCCTTCTAAATTCCAGAGCATACAAGCCCAGCCGCTCCATTCTCCCAGCATATGACAGTCCCGCCATCCCGGGAATTAACCTTGACAATAAAACACTTTTGACTCACTTAACTCTTGACATGATGCGACGTGCGCCTCGTGCAAAATGTACACACGTGTAAGCTCTCATTCTGATGATCATACAATATCATGACTCGAGATAAGCACGTTTCAGGATGGCATTGAGATCATTATTGGGAATTCCTTTGCATCCCATCTGCAATGAATGTGCCGAGGTTTTAACTCAGAATTTCGAGCAGTGCATGAAGGGCCTGTAGATGCTATGAATGCTGATGATCTAGGAGGCATTGACCTACAGGCGGTGCAATCAAAGCCAACCAGGGCTTTCAAACAATAGATACAAAGAAACTGAGCAGAGTATAATTTACGTGGAAGGGCAAGAACGTGGAAACGGCATTGAGCCGCTTAGAAGGGTAGAAGTTGTGTCATTGATCATAAACATGGCATACAGAGGAAAGCAACGTATTCACCGCTGTAATACATACATTTTTCTTCCCATGCCCGCATCTCATCGTACGTTTCTCCAAAATATGTGTTGGACCTGCCAATAAAATACGATTTCCTACATTGATGGGAAAAAGGAACGTTGGTAGATGATGTGGTTTTGCACACAATACTACAGGTGTGGTCTCACAAGGGACCTGTAGAACTGCAGAATGACCTCTTTGCTCCCATACCCAACTCCTCAACCATACACAATATAGTTCTCAGCAGTGTACCTTATCAGTTCCAAAGACAAAGTCCAATGGCCACTTTGGAGTAGACGGGAATCGGACAATACACTAACTGATGGACGGACAGCTCACAATACTGATAGGAGATCTTTCTCGAGTTTCGCTGCGCGCAAATTGAACCGTCTGGACCATATGCTGGATTGGAACAGGGAGACGAATGAATGACCATGCGGGAAAAGGCTTTGATTTGTTAGCTGCTTAATCGAGGCCTCGTAGAGTATATAAAGCGTTAATGTGGAGACGGCTGGTTTGTGTGATGGACTGGATTAGGTACACAGCTCTCTGTCATTTATTGCTATCTTTGCAGAACTGTTTCAAAAGCAAAATCTGAAGTCACTTGACAATAAGCTTTCTATCGGAGATTTGTTCTGATCTGTGCACATCATTGGTGCCATGTTGAATTAGCTCACGTTCCTCAAGAAGCTGAAGTGTCGGCGTGCCTTCCTAGTTGTCCCGTGAATGTTGTTTGTCCACGACAGTTAGTTGGTGTTATTAACGTCAGGAAATATGAAGCTTTCATCAATTTTCATTGCGCCACATACTTTGTGAAATCGATAAGTTGTTTATTAGTATTTCTGAATTTAGGGGAAAGGTTATTATCCTGACACGGTGTTAGTACATTTTCCACCTTCTGTACTTCGTCTTGTAATTATTCGTGATACAGCGCACCGCAGCAGGGTCAATTATGAACGTGTGGATGGAGCGAGAGACGAATTTGACCGCACAGCAGTGAGTGTATAGGAATTGGAGTAGCGGACTGCGAAATCATCTTTGTAGGGCACTGGTGTTGTACATTAAAGTAGAGGATTGTCACATCCTTACTGAATGCGACCTGTGGGAGATAAAGTCAAGGATCCAATGGCAGAGGAGGGTGCTCTTTCCCAGCACCGGGAGTTTGGAAATGGGTTTGGATGGTATGATGCTGTTGAATTATAACCTGACTTTTAGGCATTGCAGCAATCCACAGAGATTCAAATACAAAGATCCAACATTTCCACGAGAGATTCATATTAAAATACAAACTCTTGTTGATTGATCATGTAAACAAGATTATTCGAGTATTCAATGAAAAATACAACTTTCTTCTTTAGAACATAGAACAGTACAGCTCAGGAACAGTCCCAACGCCGCACACCGTCAGTGCTGATCAAGAGGCTAGGTTAAATTCGTTGATGTAACTGGACTCCTATTACATAATACAGATGAAATGGATTAGAACACAATGTACAGAAACCGATCTGGCAACATTGTGTTCGCGGGTGTGACAGAACATTGCTTTGACAGCCTCTCGTTCACACCCAGTTAATCATCAAGTACTATTTAGGAGTCAAGTTCCAGAGATGCATGTAAAGACGTCCACACAAAGGCTACAATTTTGCATATTTACATGTAAATGTTTCTCAATATGCACTGTCCCTGTTTAAGAAAAATAAACAAAATAAACAAACACACACACACACACACACTGAACTTTCTTTCTCATGTTTTATATCGTTTACATTGCTAACATCCTACGATGTTTACATATTCTGTTGTGCTGTAGCAACTAAGTAAGTCATTGTCCTATCTGGGACATATGACAATAAAACACTTTTGACTCACTTAACTCTTGACATGATGCGACGTACGCCACGTGCAAAAAGTACACACGTGTAAGCCCTCATTCTGATGACCATACAATATCATGACTCGAGATAAGCACGTTTCAGGATGGCATTGAGATCATTATTGGGAATTCGTTTGCATCCCATCTGCAATGAATGTGCCGAGGTTTTAACTCATGAATTTCGAACAGTGCATGAAGGGCCTGTAGACGCCATGAATGCTGATGATCTAGGAGGCACTGACCTACAGGCGGTGCAATCAAAGCCAACCAGGGCTTTCAAACAATAGATACAAAGAAACTGAGCAGAGTATAATTTACGTGGAAGGGCGAGAACGTGGAAACGGCATTGAGCCGGTTAGAAGGGTAGAAGTTATGTCATTGATCATAAACATGGCATACAGAGGAAAGCAACGTATTCACCGCTGTAATACATACATTTTTCTTCCCCTGCCCGCATCTTATCGTACGTTTCTCCACAATATGTGTTGGACCTGCCAATAAAATACGATTTCCTACATTGATGGGAAAAAGGTACGTTGGTAGATGATGTGGTTCTGCACACAATACTACAGGTGTGGTCTCACAAGGGACCTGTAGAACTGCAGAATGACCTCTTTGCTCCCATACCCAACTCCTCAACCATACACAATATAGTTCTCAGCAGTGTACCTTATCAGTTCCAAAGACAAAGTCCAATGGCCACTTTGGAGTAGACGGGAATCGGACAATACACTAGCTGATGGACGGACAGCTCACAATACTGATAGGAGATCTTTCTCGAGTTTCGCTGCGCGCAAATTGAAGCGTCTGGACCATATGCTGGATTGGAACAGGGAGACGAATGAATGACCATGCGGGAAAAGGCTTTGATTTGTTAGCTGCTTAATCGAGGCCACGTAGAGTATATAAAGCGTTAATGTGGAGACGGCTGGTTTGTGTGATGGACTGGATTAGGTATACAGCTCTCTGTCATTTATTGCTATCTTTGCAGAACTGTTTCAAAAGCAAGATCTGAAGTCACTTGACAATAGGCTTTCTATCGTAGATCTGTTCTAATCTGTGCACGTCATTGGTGCCATGTTGAATTAGCTCACGTTCCTCAAGAAGCTGAAGTGTCGGCGTGCCTTCCTAGTTGTCCCGTGAATGTTGTTTGTCCACGACAGTTAGTTGGTGTTATTAACGTCAGGAAATTTGAAGCTTTCATCAATTTTCATTGCGCCACATACTTTGTGAAATCGATAAGTTGTTTATTAGTATTTCTGAATTTAGGGGAAAGGTTATTATCCTGACACGGTGTTAGTACATTTTCCACCTTCTGTACTTCGTCTTGTAATTATTCGTGATACAGCGCACCGCAGCAGTGTCAATTATGAACGTGTGGATGGAGCGAGAGACAAATTTGACCGCACAGCAGTGAGTGTATAGGAATTGGAGTAGCGGACTGCGAAATCATCTTTGTAGGGAACTGGTGTTGTACATTAAAGTGGAGGATTGTCACATCGTTACTGAATGCGACCTGTGGGAGATAAAGTCAAGGATCCAATGGCAGAGGAGGGTGCTCTTTTCCAGCACCGGGAGTTTGGAAATGGGTTTGGATGGTATGATGCTGTTGAATTATAACCTGACTTTTAGGCATTGCAGCAATCCACAGATATTCAAATACAAAGATCCAACATTTCCACGAGAGATTCATATTAAAATACAAACTCTTGTTGATTGATCATGTAAACAAGATTATTCGAGTATTCAATGAAAAATACAACTTTCTTCTTTAGAACATAGAACAGTACAGCTCAGGAACAGTCCCAACGCCGCACACCGTCAGTGCTGATCAAGAGGCTAGGTTAAATTCGTTGATGTAACTGGACTCCTATTACATAATACAGATGAAATGGATTAGAACACAATGTGCAGAAACCGATCTGGGAACATTATGTTCGCGGGTGTGACAGAACATTGCTTTGACAACCTCTCGTTCACACCCAGTTAATCATCAAGTACTATTTAGGAGTCACGTTCCAGAGATGCATGTAAATACGTCCACACATAGGCTATAATTTGGCATATTTACATGTAAATGTTTATCAATATGCACTGTCCCTGTTTAAGAAAAATAAACAAAATAAACAAACACACACACACACACACACACACACACTGAACTTTCTTTCTCATGTTTTATATCGTTTACATTGCTTACATCCTACGATGTTTACATATTCTGTTGTGCTGTAGCAACTAAGTAAGTCATTGTCCTATCTGGGACATATGACAATAAAACACTTTGGACTCACTTAACTCTTGACATGATGCGACGTACGCCACGTGCAAAAAGTACACACGTGTAAGCCCTCATTCTGATGACCATACAATATCATGACTCGAGATGAGCATGTTTCAGGATGGCATTGAGATCATTATTGGTAATTCGTATGCATCCCATCTGCAATGAATGTGCCGAGGTTTTAACTCAGAATTTCGAGCAGTGCATGAAGGGCCTGTAGACACTGTGAATACTGATGATCTAGGAGGCACTGACCTACAGGCGGTGCAATCAAAGCCAACCAGGGCTTTCAAACAATGGATACAAAGAAACTGAGCAGAGTATAATTTACGTGGAAGGGCGAGAACGTGGAAACGGTATCGAGGCGCTTAGAAGGGTAGAAGTTATGTCATTGTTCATCAACATGGCATACAGAGGAAAGCAACGTATTCACCGCTGTAATTCATACATTTTTCTTCCCATGCCCGCATCTTATCGAAGTTTCTCCACAATATGTGTTGGACCTGCCAATAAAATACGATTTCCTACATTGGTGGGGGAAAAGGAACGTTGGTAGATGATGTGGTTCTGCAAACAATACTCCAGGTGTGGTCTCACAAGGGCCCTGTAGAACTGCAGAATGACCTCTTTGCTCCCATAACCAACACCTCAACCATACACAATATAGTTCTCAGCAGTGTACCTTATCAGTTCCAAAGACAAAGTCCAATGGCCACTTTGGAGTAGACGGGAATCGGACAGTACTCTAGCTGATGGACGGACTGCTCACAATACTGATAGGAGATTTTTCTCGAGTATCGCTGCGCGCAATTTGAACGGTCTGGACCATATGTTGGATGGGAACAGGGAGACGAATGAATGACCATGCGGGAAAAGGCTTTGATTTGTTAGCTGCTTAATCGAGGCCTCGTAGAGTATATAAAGCGTTATTGGGGAGACGGCTAGTTTGTGTGATGGACTGGACTATGTCTACAGCTCTCTGTCATTTATTGCTATCTTTGCAGAACTGTTTCCAAAGCAAGATCTGAAGTCACTTGACAATAGGCTTTCTATCGGAGATTTGTTGTAATCTGTGCACATCATTGGTGCCATGTTGAATTAGCTTAAGTTCCTCAAGAAGCTGAAGTGTCGGCGTGCCTTCCTGGTTTTCCCGTGAATGTTGTTTGTCCACGACAGTTTGTTGGTGATATTAACGTCAGGGCACTTGAAGCCTTCATGAATTTTCATTGCGCCACAGGCTTTGTGAAGTCGATAAGTTGTTTATTCGTCTTTCTGAATTTAGGGGAAAGGTTATTATCCTGACACGGTGTTAGTACATGTTCCACCTTCTGTACTTCGTCTTGTAATTATTCGTGATACGGCGTACCGCAGCAGTGTCAATTATAAATGTGTGAATCGAGCGAGAGACGAATTTGACCGCACAGCAGTGAGTGTATAGGAATTGGTGTAGCGGACTGCGAAATCATCTTTGTAGGGCACTGGTGTTGTACGTTATAGTGGAGGATTGTCACTTATCCTTACTGAATGCGACCTGTGGGAGAGAAAGTCAAGGGTCCAATGGCAGAGGAGGGTGCTCTTTCTCAGGTCCAGGAGTTTGGAAATGGGTTTGGATGGTATGATGCTGCTGAATTATAATCTGACTTTTAGGCATTGCAGCAATCCACAAAGATTCAAATACAAAGATCCAACATTTCCACGAGAGATTCATATTAAAATACAAACTCTTGTTGATTGATCATGTAAACAAGATTATTCAATGAAAAATACAAATTTCTTCTTTAGAACATAGAACAGTACAGCTCAGGAACAGTCCTAACGCCGCACTCCGTCAGTGCTGATCATGAGGCTAGGTTAAATTCGTTGATGTGACTGGACTCCTATTACATAATACAGATGAAATGGATTAGAACACAATGTACAGAAACGTTAATGAGTTACCGATCTGGGAACATTGTGTCCGCGGGTGTGACAGAACATTGCTTTGACAGCCTCTCGTTGACACCCAGTTAATCATCAATTACTATTTAGGAGTCAAGTTCCGGAGATGCATGTAAATACGTCCACACAAAGGCTATAATTTTGCAAATTTACATGTAAATGTTTATCAATATGCACTGCCCCTGTTTAAGAAAAATATACAAAATAAATAAATACACACACACTGAACTTTCTTTCTCATGTTTTCTATCCTTTACATTGCTTACAGCCTACGATGTATACATATTCTGTTGTGCTGTAGCAATTAAGTATGTCATTATGCTCTCTGGGACATATGACATTAAAACACTTTTGACTCACTTATCTCTTGACATGATGCGACGTACTGCTCGTGCAAAAAGTACACACGTGTAAGCCCTCATTCTGATGACCATACAATATCATTACTCGAGATAAGCATGTTTCAGGATGGCATTGAGATCATTATTGGGAATTCGTTTGCATCCCATCTGCATTGAATGTGCCGAGGTTTTAACTCAGAATTGCGAGCAGTGCATGAAGGGCCTGCAGACACTGTGAATGCTGATGATCTAGGAGGCACTGACTTACAGGCGGTGCAATCAAAGCCAACCACGGCTTTCAAACAACAGATAAAAAGAAACTGAGCAGAGTATAATTTACGTGGAAGGGCGAGAACGTGGAAACGGTATTGAGGCGCTTAGAAGGTAGAAGTTATGTCATTGTTCATAAACCTGGCATACAGAGGAAAGCAACGTATTCACCGCTGTAATACATACGTTTTTCTTCCCATGCCCGCATCTTATCGTACGTTTCTCCACAATATGTGTTGGATCTGCCAATAAAATACGACTTCCAACATTGGTGGGAAAAAGGAACGTTGGTAGATGATGTGGTTCTCTGCACTTTTAAGTCAGGTGAGTTCAGTGGTAATCAAATCGGGGATTACTCAATCGTTTAGAGAAATATCGAACGTCTGGGACACGCAGCTAGGCCATAAGGAGCAAAAAACGAGATACTAAAAACAAGAGTATGTCAGGCAGGGGCCCTAAAAAACATTGTACGTGACGTTTCTTATGGGGACCCATTTTCGGACACTGACGTGCACGGCCTGTAATTACAGAGACGTGCGACCCTAGACGTCACCTATCAATATTCCCTCGGGGTGCTGTCTGACCCGCACATTTAAGTAAGTAAGTAAGTAAGTAAGTTTATTGGCCAAGTATTCACATACAATGAATTTGCCTTGGTGCTCCGCCCACAAGTAACAACATGACAAACAGTGACAGTTACGAATGACTCATAAAACACTAAATATTAATAATAATAAAACTTTAACGATAAAACTCCATTGATCAAGCATGTGAACCAACAAAATACCAGATCAAAGGGAGGCTACAGATTTTGGCCGTTGAGTAGAGCAACTACTCTTGGATAAAAACGGTTTTTATGTCTGTCTCTGGCAGCTTTGACAATCCGCAGTCGCCTTCCAGAGGGAAGTGATTCAAAGAGTTTGTGGCCAGGGTGAGAGGGGTCAGAGAGGATCTTGCCCGCTCGCTTCCTGGTCCTTGCAGTGTACAGTTCATCAATAGAGGGAAGGTTGCAGCCAACAATCTTCTCAGCTGATCGGACGATTCGCTGCAGCATCCAGGTGTGGTGCTTGGTGGCTGAGCCAAACCAGACCAAGATGGAGAAGGTTAGAACAGACTCTACGATGGCCGTGTAGAATTGTACCATCATTGCCTGTGGCAGGTTGTACTTCCTCAGCTGCCGTAGGAAGTACATCCTCTGTTGAGCCTTTTTGAGTGTGGAGTCGATGGGAGCCCCCCACTTAAGGTCCTTGGAGATGATGGTTCCCAGGAACTTAAAAGACTCCACAGGTGTGACTGTGGTGTTGTTGATGGTGAGTGGGGTGAGGGGAGGTGGAGCTCTCCTTAAGTCTACAATCAATTCCACTGTCTTAAGAGCATTGAGCTATAGGTTGTTGCGACGTCACCAGGAAGCCAGCTGTGACACTTCCTGTCTGTGGGCAGATTCATCCCCATCATGGATCAGTCCAATCACGGTTGACAGGCTTGAGAAGCTTGACAGAGCAAGTAAGTAAATTGTAATTATATAGCACGTTTAAATCAACTCGAGTTGAACCCAAAGTGCTTTACATAAAATAAAGTTGCCGTACATCCATAGAATTTTTTTAAAAATCAGAAAAATGACATAACACATTATACAATTCAACCAGAACGCCCCCCCCCCCCACAACAGAATCAAAATTGTCCACTTTGGGGAAAGGCAACACAAGTTAAGTCCTCTTCCTCTGTGAAACACCCGAGGTTGGGGCCTATATGTGGCCTCCGTAGCCAGTCCGATGTTTTCAGGCCCTCTTTGCCGTAAAGCTGGAACTCTGGCGTCGGGTGAACACTCTTCGGCGGCTTGGATAACGTGTGGAGCGGCCGCTCCCTCCGCGGAGACTGCAGCACCCGAAGTCCTCAGGCCGCGTTGGTTGGATCTCCGAGCCCGGCGATCTGGGATCACAGGCTCCGCGGTGTTCCAAATCCAGCGCCGCCAGCGGCTGGACGCTCCGCAGCCACAGCTCATCGATGTTGGAGTCGGCGGTCACAGCATCCCGGAGCTAACCGCACGACGACCCCGTAAGGCATCGCTCGCTCCGTGTTGGTGTCCCTGCGCTGTGCCGCCGCCGAAGCTGTAGTCCCGGCCGGTCCCGACGGCAAACGCCGCTCCAGTCCGATGGTATGTTGCGAGGAAGGGGCGAAGAAGCAGCTCGGAGGGAAGCCGCCTCTCCGACCAGGTAGGGGGACTAAGAAATAAAGTTTCCCCCTTCCCCCCCCCACCCACCACATAAAAGACCTCCAACTAACATTTGTTTTTTGACTGGAATAAAAATATCAATTAAAAACGGTTGTCTGTGGAGGTGCAGTCGTTGGTGTAGAGAGAGTAGAGGAGAGGAGAGAGTACGCAGCCTTGCGGTGCTCCTATGCTGAGCGTTTGTTGGTCCGAGATGTGCTTTCCCAGTCTCACATGCAGCTTCCTGCTGGTGATCCACTGACAGAGGGGTTCAGGCACAGTCAACTCGGAAAGTTTGGAGTGTAGTAGCTCTGGCACAATGCAGAGCTAAAATCAACAAACAACATCCTCGCATAGGTCCCCTAGCGGTCTAGGTGCTGTACGATGAAGTGCAGGCCCAGGTTGACTGCATCATCCACAGAACTATTGGCCCGATATGCAAACTGCAGAGAGTCCAGCAGGGACTTTCTGATATTTTTCAGCTTGGCCAGCACAAGCCTTTCGAGTGTCTTCATGACTATAGAGGTTAGTGCGACAGGCCTGTAGTCATTAAGACAAGTAATCCTTGGGTTTTAGGGTACAGGGACAATAGTGGATACTTTGAAGCAGGCACGGACAGTGCATGTTTGCAGGAAATGGTTAGACTGGCCTGTATCTTGGTTCTTCTTGGTTTCTTGGTCCTCCAAAATATTCCAAATGGAATTTAAACTGGAGGTGGTGGAGGGAGGACTTAAGCCAGAAAGGGGTTTTGGGAAGAAAGAGCTACCTTAAATTTAGTTGCATCTGGTTGGGTAACTATGGTAGGGTGAAGATTATTCCATGCTTTAATTGTGCGGGGGAAGAATGAATTGCTGTACACATCTGTCTTGGTAGCTGGAATCTCAAATTGGATCGAATGTCCTCGTTAGACCGGTGCCAGCTGTATGGCACAGAGTTTAATAGTGGAGGGGGGAACATTGGCAGGTTCTGAAGATTTCCGGCTTTTTTGTCCTCTGAAAAGCCTCTCCACCTCCTCTATTTTTATTGTTGGTATTGGATAAGTGATGTTGTGCAGCACATAGTGTGTGGGTGATTGGGTGTGAAGTGGTGTTTGGAGGTGGTCAGTGTAGAAGGGTCCAGTCAATGCAGACTGAGGTCAGGCTGTGAGTGGGTGTGAAGTGTTGGCTGTGGTGGGAAATGGTCCAGTCTTTACATACTGGAGTCTTGCTTTAAGTAGGTGTGAAGTGGTGAATGGGAAGGAGAGGGTGCAGGGTCCATTCTTTGTAAACTGGCGTCTGGCTGTGTTGGTTGGGGAGGGGGGAGGGTGTACCAGGATTACGGTTATGCTTTTCAATCCTGCAGTAAAACTCAGTCAGGTCGTTGGTCAACTGACGATTGTCCAAAGATGTTTCGCGGGGTTGTCCGCGGGGTTTCCTCTTGCAGCTGGTAATTTCTTGCAAGCCCTTCCAAACTGAAGAAGAGTCACTGGCTGAGAACTTGCTCCTTAACTTCTCAGAGTACATTTCTTTGGCAGCTCTGATTCCTCGTGGAGACCCGCCCGGGGAGCAGAGCGATATGCGTTCTTGATTGCTGTATATCAGTGATCGAAACATAGATACATAGAAACATAGAAAATAGGTGCAGTAGGCCATTCGGCCCTTCGAGCCTGCACCGCCATTCAATATGATCATGGCTGATCATCCAACTCAGTATCCTGTACCTGCCTTCTCTACATATCCCCTGATCCCTTTAGCCACAAGGGCCTCATCTAACTCCCTCTTAAATATAGCCAATGAACTAGCCTCAACTACATTCTGTGGCAGAGAATTCTACAGATTCACCACTCTCTGTGTAATAAGTGTAAGAAGTTTCCTGGTCCGAGAACACTGATGCCATTATTAAGAAAGCACATCAGCGCCTCTACTTCCTGAGAAGATTACGGAGAGTCGGTTTGTCAAGGAGGACTCTCTCTAGCTTCTACAGGTGCACAGTAGAGAGCATGCTGACCGGTTGCATCGTGGCTTCGTTCGGCAACTTGAGCGCCCTGGAGAGGGAAAGACTGAAAAAGTAGTAAACACTGCCCAGTCCATCAGTGGCTCTGACCTCCCTTCCATCGAGGGGATCTATCACAATCGCTGCCTCAAAAAGGCTGGCAGTATCATCAAGGACCCACACCATCCTGGCCACACACTCGTCTCCCTACTACCTTCAGGTAGAATGTACAGGAGCCTGAAAACTGCAACGACCAGGTTCAGGAATACCTACTTCCCCACAGCCATCAGGCTATTAAATCTGGCTCGGACAAATCACTGAACTTTATTAGCCAGTACTGTTATTTTCACTTTATCAGTATATTGATTCATGTGTGTATATATTTATAGAATGTCTTGTAGTCAATGCCTACCATGTTCTGTTGTGCTGAAGCAAAGCAAGAATTTCATTGTCCAATCAGGGACACATGACAATAAACTCACTTGAACTTGAACTTGAACTTGAATAAATGATTTTCTCATCTCGGTCCAAAGAGACTTTATCCTTAAACTGTGACCCCTTGTTCTGGACTTCCCCAACTTCGGGAATAATCTTCCTGCATCTAGCCTGTCCAACCCCTTAAGCATGTTGTAAGTTTCTATAAGATGCCCCCCAATCTTCTAAATTCTAGCGAGTACAAGCCGAGTCTATCCAGTCTTTCTTCAGATGACAGCCCTGCCATCCCAGGAATCAGTCTGTTGAACCTTCCCTGTACTCCCTCTATGGCAAGAATATTTTTCCTCAGATTAGGAGACCGTAACTGTACGCAATACTCCAGGTGTGGTCTCACCAAGACCCTGTACAACTGCAGTAGAACCTCCCTGCCCTTATACTAAGGGGATCAGGGGTTATGGAGAGAAGGCAGGGATGGGATACTGAGTTGGATGATCAGCCATGATCATATCGAATGGCGGTGCAGGTTCGAAGGGCCGAATGGCCTACTCCTGCACCTATTTTCTATGTTTCTATGTTTCTATACTCAAATCCTTTTGCTATGAATGCTAACATACCATTCGCTTTCTTCACTGCCTGCTGCACCTGCATGCCTACTTTCAATGACTGATGTACCATGACACCCAGGTCTCGTTGCATCTCACCTTTTCCTAATCGGCCACCATTCAGATAATAGTCTACTTTCCTGTTTTGACACCAAAGTGGATAACCTCACATTTATCCACATTATACTGCATCTGCCATGCATTTGTCCATTCACCCAGCCTATCCAAGTCATCTTGCAGCCTCCTAGCACCCTTCTCACAGCTAACACTGCCACCCAGCTTCGTGTCATCCGCAAACTTGGAGATGTTGCATTCAATTTCCTCATCCAGTTCTTTAATATATATTGTAAATAGCTGGGGACCCAGCACTGAGCCTTGCGGTACCCCACTAGTCACTGGCTGCCATTCTGAAAATGACCCGTTTACTCCTACATTTTGCTTCCTGTCTGCCAGACAGTTCTCTATGCACATCAATACTGAACCCCCAATACCGTGTGCTTTAAGTTTGCATACTAATCTCTTACGTGGGACCTTGTCGAAAGCCTTCTGAAATTCCAGATATAAAACATTCACTAGTTCTCCCTTATCCACTCTACTAGTTACATCCTCGAAAAATTCTATAAAATTCGTCAGACATGATTTACCTTTCATAAATCCATGCTGACCTTGTCCAATGAATTCACCACTTTCCAAATGTGCTGCTATCCCATCTTTAATAACTGACTCTAGCATGTTCCCCACTACCGATGTTAGACTACCTGGTCTGTAATTCACCGTTTTGTCTCTCCCTCCCTTTTTAAAAGTGTGGTTACATTAGCTACCCTCCCATCCTCAGGAACTACTCCAGAATCTAAAGAGTTTTGAAAAAATTATCACTAATGCATCCACTAGTTCTGGGACTACTTCCTTCTCTACTCTGGGATGGAACTTATCTGGCCCTGAGGATTTATTGGCCTTTAATCCATTCAATTTACCTAACACCACTTCCCGGCTAACCTGGATTGTACTCAGTTCCTCCATCTCATTTGACCTCCGGTCCGCTGCTATTTCCGGCAGATTATTTATGTCTTCCTTAGCGAAGACAAAACCAAAGTAGTTATTCAACTGGTCTGCCATGTCCTTGTTCCCCATGATCAATTCCCCTGCATCTAATTGCAAGGGACATACATTTGTTTTAACTAATCTTTTTCTATTCGCATATCTATTAAAATGTTGCAGTCAGTTTTTATGTTCCCTGCCAGTTTTCTTTCATAATCTATGTTCCCTTTCTCTAATTAAGCCCTTTGTCCTCTTCTGCTGGACTCTGAATTTCTCCCAGTCCCCTGGTAGGCTGCTTTTTCTGGCTAATTTGTATGAGTGTTCTCTCCCCTCTGGTGGGGCAGGTAACACGAAGTCTGTATTATGGAAGGTCACGGCTGAGGTTTGCTTTGTTAAAGTCGCCCAAAACAATGACCATATAGTCCGATAAGTCACTCTCTACCCTCATTACCTGGTCATGATTTGAATTTGCGCCTCACGTACGCAGGCTTGGGGGGGGAATGCAAACTCCAGCGTAAATTTCCCTCGGAAAGTAGAAGGGTTTGCGGTTTATAAAGAGCGATTTATATGTTGGGAGAGCAGAAATTTTACTCCACCATTTTGTGCGTCCTTGGTAAACACGCATCTGAGGTTCTTTGTTTTTACATGGAGAAATAACTACTCAGCCAATTCTCACGCGATACATCCCCTTGCAGGTCTCGGTTATTCACTTGCACATCCAATGTCTGTTTAAACGTGACAAGTGTTTATGACTGCAACAGTTTCTCAGGCTGCGAGTCACAGACAATTCCTATTTGCCCCCACACCACCTTGATTACTCTGATTAAGCATCCCACTTCTGGGTGATTTTCTTTATTATTAACACACTTTTACCATTCCTGTCGATTATGTTCAATCTGTAACCCTGCGTTCAAACTCTTTGTTCCAGGGGAAATGTGTTTCCGATGTAGGTGCCCCGAAATATTTCAGTTGTTTGGCAGTGAAACAGGTGTGTCCGTGGACATCAGCTGTAAATAAGATTATTTAACCAATGGTTATCTGAGAGCAGAAACAAAATCGGTATAACATATGCAGAGCACAAACGTTCCTTAAAGATAAACAAACAAGTAAGAGCACAGGGGTCTGTAAATTAGAGAGTAAATAAACAAAGATTGGACGTCGTGTGGCCTCGACGAACTGAGTTTCGATACGCGATGGCAGCTTTTGATTTTAAACTCTAAACGACCACAGGTAGTTAGAAGGTGCAGTGCTTAGTTGGAGGCTTACCTGTCCCCCGACACACGCCCGTTGGATTAAGGAGGTGCTTTACAATCTGAAACTCGAAAAATTTAGGTTCTCTCTCAAAGGCTCTACAAAGACATTCCTAGATACATGGAACCCTTTCTTTGAACTGGTTAACTCTCTTAACTTGTCCCCGGACTCGGAAGAGGACTGAGTGTTCTCCATCATCGTTTTGTTCTACAGCAGCTGCTTTCCCCTTAATCCCCCCTCCCCACAATTATTTATTTAAATATATATGTATATAGATATATATATATATTTTTTCTTTCTTTTTTACTTTTTAAATTTTTTTATTTTTATTTATTTTTATTTGTTCTTTATTTTTATACAGCACATTTTGTTTCATTTATTCTACCATTTGTGTGTGGATGTGTACGTATGTGAGTGTTGTTTGTCCCCGTTTGGCTCCGACCTGACTTGGGTGGGTTGAAGGTGGGTAAGGGTAAGGGTTTTGAGGATCGCTTACATACTGTTGTACAATTATGCCTTGACTGTTAATGTCTGTTATTATAGTATGTATGCAAATTGCTGTGAAATTCAAATAAACAGATTTAAATTAGAAGGTGCAGTGCTGGAGCCAAATATTAACTCCATATTACATCTAAATGTAAAGCATAATGCAAAGGTCTTTTGTGTAAGATTCGAGTATCGGGGTGAGCTGGTATTCGGGTAGATGAATCCTCTCGTGTTTGCTGAACGAGAACACATATTACTTAACCATCTTAGTTGACCTAACGTTCTTAGTCGTCGTTTAACTGTTTATGGGGGCATACTGTGCATTAATTCCATTCTCCTTGATAGGCACTTTTCTGGCAACAAATTTGTTTGCGATGCTTCGAATTTACTATTATTCTTTTACAATATTCCCTTGCTGTTTCTTTCTCCCTATAGCAATTTTTTTACTCCACCTCCCACTATTGCCATTTTCCCCAATCTTTCTCCCTACAACATGTGGCTGACTTGTTGCTATTGATGTGACGGAGATTCACTGGAACCAGAATTGTGGCTTTTTTAAACACCATAGCAAACGCTATAAATTACATGTACTGTACAAACCAGTTGTGTGCCACGCCCCTACCTCGGACGTTGTGTTGTCGAAACACAGCTACACCGGCAGGCAGAAACATCGATGGAATAGGCAGGGTACAAAGGAATCCCTAAAGACGGACAGGGGGAGCTGTAGACCTGACGTACTATCACTCGTAACCTCTTTGGGAATAACTGCACTGTCAGGCTTTTAGCGGTCTGCAGACGTGGTAAAGACATTGGTTTCGCGTAAAGGCTGTATCCGTCTCCTCTGCACTCTCAGTGAGACAGCCTTAAGGGAAAGCTATACTGTCAGAGGGACAGAACTGAGGCGCTGCTCTTCTGTCAAATAACAAGAGATTTCCGAGCATATCAGGAGCGCTTGCGAGCCGCCTTGATGGAACGGTTGGGCGAGAGAGTCAAACGTTATTTGACATTTGCCACTGGTATCATAGAGTGTTTTGGAGTCGCGGGCGTAATCCTCGGATGGCCCTCACTTGTGTTTGTGTTGAAGACCAAAGAATACTTCGCTGATCTTTGCCTATCCGTACACAACACCAGCGATTCTGCAGCGGCGAATGCCACTGGTGAGTATCTGTGGGAGACGGAGAGAGGTCAATTTCAAGCGATGAAAGGGAGGAGGGTACGTTGGTGGTTGTTGCTGAATTCGTCGTGCCAAAGCAAAGTCAAGGAGATGGGAGTGATTAGTTGGAACGAATTGAAACATCCCCGAGGCTGAGACTAAAAGAAAGGAAAGAAAACTTGATTGATCCCAAGTAACTTATCCCAGGTAACTTATGAAAATATGTTGGAATACAGCAGGGCAGATTTGGAAGGAGGAAGTGGTTAATAAAAGTGATGGCAACTGAAATGTGGGACCGAGAGAAAGGTTGCCACGGAGGGAGGCTTGATGCTACGAGTTGCTCTGCTTCTGTGTGGTAATATTAGAAATTTGTCTCAAAATCTTTATCTCCGAACTTTATCGAATATGGAGCATAGGTTACCAAAAAGGATGTGGAGAAGATGTTTCCACCAATGGGACAGTCTAGGACTATAGGGCACAGCCTCAAAATGAATCGACGAATCATTACAAATGAGATGATGAGTCATGTCTTTAGTCTTTAGCCAGAGGGTGGTAAAACTGTAAAATTCATAACAAAAGACAGCTGCAGAGGCCGTCTTTGGGTATTTTTGAATCGAAGATTGATGGGTTGTTGATTAGTAAGTTCGTTAAACATTACGGCACGAAGGCAGGAGAATGCGGCTCAGAGGGAAAGGTAGACCAGCCATCAATGAATGGCGGAGTTAACTCGATGAGCCAAATGGCGTAAAAGTGATCCGATGTCTGATGAACCCATATTGTATCCCATGGACTCTCCTGTAATTTTCCCTTTATATGTACATGTGTGTGTGCGCGTGTGTGTGTGTGTGTGTGTGTGTGTGTGTGTGTGTGTGTGTGTGTGTGTGTGTGTGTGTGTGTGTGTATGTGTTTGTGTGTGTGTGTGTGTGTGTGTGCGTGTATGTGCGTGTGTGCGTGTGTGTGTGTGTGTGTGTGTGCGTGCGTGCGTGCGTGCGTGTGTTTGTGTGTGTGTGTGTGTGTGTGTATGTGATTGTGTGTGTGTGTGTGTGTGTTTGTGTGTGTGTGTGTGTGTGTGTGTGTGTGTGTGTGTGTGTGTGTGTGTGTGTGTGTGTGTGTGTGTGTGTGTGTGTGTGTGTGTGTGTGTGTGTGTGTGTGTGTGTGTGTGCGTGTGTGTGTGTGTGTGTGTGTGTGCGTGCGTGTGTGTGTGTGTGTGATTCCTTGAAAAGAGATTCCGCAAGATTCTCGCACTTTAGACTTAACCAATGTTTGCTTCACTGCATTTGTCTGTGTGTGAAGATAAAGTTGGTTGATCGACTGAAAATTATTGATGTTTATTAGAGAACCTCACTTCCTCTGGTGACATTTTGAAAGACAATTTGATACTATGAATTTGGAGATCCTACAAAATTTATGTTTATTTTTATAATTCGAATTACCAATTGTATTATAATGTAATATATTGCTGAAACTATAGAGAATGGAAATCAAGTAAAACCCTCAACTCAATTCGTACAGTAAGGCGCAGAAAGACACCCTTTTTTATGAAACTGCTTCATACGTGACGAAAGATGAGCAATTATAAAAAGAATCAGAGGAACAGGTAATGTGAAAAAATGCACTCCTTTTTAAATTAAAAAAAAACAATGTTTAGGTTTAGGCTTAATGCTATCGCGAGAACTAAGGTCAAGTGAAAATCTTTGTTTTATATGCTATCCAATTAGATCAGCTATACTGTTTATTATTTTAATATATATGGTTATGTCAAACAAGAACAATAGATAGAACAAAGATTGTACAATGTACAATATAGGTATCAGCATAGCAGCTTATCAGTTGCAAAGACAACGTCCAATGGCCACTGTAGGTTCGACGTGAATCGGACAGTGCCCGAGTTGAAGGACGGACTGTTCAAAAGACCTCCGACGGGTTTTTCTCTACTTTGGCGGTGCGTACTTTCAACCGTCTGCACATTACGCAGGACGGGACCATGGAGGAGAATGAATGACCATTCTTTGATTTGTTAGTTGCTTATCCGAGGCATCGTAAAGCAGACAAAGTGCTGATGGGGAGACGACTGGATTGTTTGATCGACGGGACTCCGTGTACAGCTCTCTGCAATTCATTGCGGTCTTTGGAGACCTGTTTACAAAAGCAAATCTGAAGCGACTCGACAGTATGCTCTCTATTCGACATATATTTTAATCTGTGAGATTCATTGGATACATGTTGAATTAACTCACTGTTCTCAAGATAGAGAAGTGTCAGCGTACCTTGTAGTTATTCACATTAATATTGTTCATCCACAACCGTTTGCTGGTGATAATAACGCAGGGATACTTGATGTTTTCATCAATTGTCATTACGCAACAGGCTTTCTGAAGTCGACAAGTAGCTTATACGTCTATCTGAATTTGGGTGTAAGGATATAATCCTGACACGTGCTAAATTTTCAACCTCCGGTAAATATTTGTGATACGGCCCACCACAGTAGTATCAACTATATACTTGTGGATGGAATGAGTGCCGAATTTAACCAGACATCAGTTTGTGTATAGAAATTGGACTGCGAAATCATCTTTGTGGGGCACTGGTGTTGAACATTAAAGTGGAGGATTATTTCTTATCATCATTGATTGCGACCTGTGGGAGTAAAGGTCAATGATCCAATGGCAGAGGAGGGTGCTGATTCTCAGGTCCAGAAGTTTGGAAATCGATTTGAATGGGATGATGCTGTTGAATCATAACTTCACTTTTTGACATTGCAGCAATCCACAAATATTCAAATACATAGATACACCATGTCCACAAATATTTAAGTTAATCTACAATCTCTTCTCGGATCTGCCTGGACGTGACCCATATGACTCAATTACTTACATATCCATATACCTAGCCAAAAGTTTCTTAGAACATTGAAACATAGAAAATAGATGCAGCAGGCCAATAGGTGCAGCAGGAGGGCCTATCAATAACCCGTGCCTGCCTTCTCTCCAAACCAATTGACTCCACTAGCCCATAGAGATTTATCTAACTCTCTCTTAAATCCATCCAGTGACTTCGCCTCCACTGCCCGCTGTGGCAGTGAGTCCATAAATCTACAACTCTCTGGGTGAAAACGTTTTTTCTCACCTCTGTCTTAAATGACCTCCCCTTTATTCTAAGCTTGTGGCCCCTGATTCTGGACTCGCCCAACATTGGGAATATTTTTCCTGCATCTAGCTTGTCCAGTCCCTTTATAATTTTATATGTTTCTATAGGATACATCCTCATCCTTCTAAACTCCAGTGAATACACCCTAGTCTTTTCAATCTTTCCTCGTAAGACAGTCCCGCCATCCGAGGGATCAATCTCGTGAACCTACGCTGCACTGCCTCAATCACAAGGATATCCTTCCTCAAATTAGGAGACCAAAACTGTACACAATACTCCAGATAGGTCTCACCAGAGCCCTATACACCTGCAGAAGAACCTCTTTACTCCTATACTGAAATCCTCTTGTATGAAGGCCAACATTCCATTAGCTTTCTTCACTGCCTGCTGCACCGGTAAGCCAACTTTCAGTGACCGGTGTACAAGGGCGCCCAGGTCTCGATGCACCCCCCCCTTAACTAACCTAACCCCATTGTGATAATAATCTGCCCCCTTGTTTTTGCCACCAAAGTGGATAACCTCACATTTATCTATATTATACTGCATCTGCAACGCATCTGCCCACTCACTCAACCAATCCACGTCACCCCGTAACCTGCTAACATCCTGTTCACAGTTCACACTGCCACCCAGCTTTGGGACATCCGCAAATTTGCTAGTGTTGCTCATAATTCCCTCTTCCAAATCATTAATATATATGGTAAACAGTTGCGGCACCAACACCGAGCCTTGCGGCACTCCACTCGCCACTGCCTGCCATTCTGAAAAGGACCCGTTCACTCCTACTCTTTGCTTCCGGTCTGCCAACCAATTTTCTATCCATGTCAACACCCAACCCCGAATACCATCTGCTCTTATTTAGTCACCAATCTCCCGTGCGGGACATTATCAAAGGATTTCTGAAATTCTAGATACACTACGTCCACTGACACCCCTTCATCCATTTTACTTGTCACATCCTCAAAAAATTTCAGAAGATTAGTCAAGCTAGATTTCCCTTTCATAAATCCACGTTGACTTGGACTAATCATTTTACTGCTATCCAAATACCCCATTATTATCTCTTTAATAATTGACTCCACCATCTTTTCCACCACCGAAGTCAGGCTAGCTGGTCTGTAATTCCCCGATTTATTTCTCGCTCCTTTCTTGAAAAGTGAGATATCATTAGCTATCCTCCATTCCACAGGAACTCTTAAATGGAATCATCGCTTCTGCAACGTCATTCAAGCAGCGCTTCCTCGCTATCCAGCAATCTCTGTGTAAAATTCGGGGGCGCGCATGTCATTTAAACTTTGCTCTTCTCAACGCAAAGGTATCTCATCCAGACTTTGATATTTCCATGCTCGAAATGAGGTACTTACTGTCTACAATACCTAAGCCTCCTCCGGTGGTAAACTTCTCGTTCATTCGCCGACTGCATTATTCACAGCAGGACAGATCCGAAGAGTCACCTAACCTGTTTAACAAAGTCATGAATATGGTTACATTAAAACTTGTTTCATATAATTGACAGCATCAAACCTGTCACAAGCACTTCCCTGTATACTGACGAATGGGTAGACATTGCGCACTTTGCATCTGCTGCCGTCTGCGCCCAATATTCTTCCTACCCGCACACTATCCACTATCCACACTTAGCACTGCCATAAGCTCAGGATTGAGGAGCACGTCAACAACAACTCCGACCCCCGACGCATGTGGCAAGGTTTCCAGGCCATCACTGAATTTAGACCCACTAACACCACCCCCACATCCAGCAACTCCTCCTTCCTTGAGGAGCTTAACCACTTCTAAGGCCGCTTCGATAGGGACAATCTAGAGATGGCCATCAAGGCGGTGCTCCCTGCCGATCACCAGCCCCTCACACTCACCCCCTACGACGTGTACGTGGCACTGAGTAGGACTAATGCACGTAAGGCTGCTGGCCCTGACTGCATCCCCGGGCGCGTCCTCAGGGCATGTGCTGCGCAGCTGACAGACGTCTGGACTGACATCTTCAACCTGTCACTTGCTCAAGCATTTGTGCCCACGTGCCTTAAATCCACCTCCATCGTGCCGGTGCCAAAACACTCCACTGCGGCAAGCCTCAACGACTTCCGCCCAGTTGCACTTACTCCCATCATCGCCAAGTGCGTTGAGAGGCAGGTCCTGGCACACCTCAAAGGCTGCCTACCCCCCACATTGGATCCCTATCAGTTTGCGTATCGCAAGAACAGGAGTACGGAGGATGCCATCTCAACGGCACTTCACTCCGCCCTCTCGCACCTCGACAACAGAGACACTTACGTAAGAATGCTGTTCATCGATTACAGCTCAGCATTCAACACCATCATACCCTCTAAACTGATCACCAAACTCGGTGACCTGGGCATCTCGACCCCTCTCTCTGCAACTGGATACTGGACTTTCTAACCAACAGACCCCAGTCTGTTAGGTTAGACAAGCACACCTCTTCAACCCTCACCCTGAACACCGGCGTTCCACAGGGCTGTGTGCTGAGCCCCTCCTCTACTCCCTCTTCGCCTACGACTGCACACCTGTACATGGTACTAACACGATCATCAAGTATGCAGATTATACAACGGTGATTGGCCTCATCAGCAACACCGATGAGTCGGCCTATAGGGAGGAGGTCCAGCTACTAGCAGCATGGTGCGCTGACAACAACCTGGCCCTTAACTCCAAGAAGACCAAGGAGCACATTGTAGACTTCAGGAAGTCTGGGGGCGGCACGCACCCCCCCCCCCCCATCCACATTAACGAGACGGAGGTGGAACGTGTTTCCAGCTTCAAGTTCCTGGGGGTCAACATCTCCGATGACCTCTCTTGGACCCACAATACCTCAACTCTGTTCAAGAAGGCTCACCAGCGTCTCTTCTTCCTGAGGAGACTAAAGAAGGTTCATCTGTCTCCTCAGATTCTGGTGAACTACTACCGCTGCACCATTGAGAGCATCCTTACCAACTGCATCACAGTATGGTATGGCAACTGCTCTGTCTCCGACCGGAAAGCACTGCAGAGGGTGGTGAAAATTTCCCAACGCATCACCGGTTCCTCACTCCCCTCCATTGAGTCTGTCCAAAGCAAGCGTTGTCTGCGAAAGGCGCTCAGCATCGCCAAGGACTGCTCTCACCCCAACCACAGACTGCTTACACTCCTACCACCCGGGAGACGCTACAAGTCTCTCCGTTGCTGGACCAGCAGGTCCAGGAACAGCTTCTTCCCTGCGGCTGTTACACTACTCAACACTGTACCTCGGTGACTGCCAATCACCCCTCCCCCCCCGGACACTGCTCCCACCAGGATTTATTAGATTTATTTATTGCTCATATTTATGTCGCTCTTCTAGGGAGATGCTAAATGCATTCCGTTGTCTCTGTACTGTACACTGCACAATGACAATAAAGTTGAATCTGAATCTGAATCTGATCTGAATCAATGCCTTGGGTTAATGTATCCTGACCATTATTGAGATGACCTTTTTATTCAACCACCGACAGTAACTCTCTGCGTTATAGGTAACCAGGGACTGATAAGTTTACATTATGCAACGCTGGACATATGATAATTATGTAGAATAGTCGTGTTAACTGCTGCCAAGTTGCCCAACCGTAAACGCCTGAAAGATGGATGGGCCAGACACAATATCAGTGTAGCTTTATATTTTCTTGAAGACATGTCAATCTCGTATTTCTGTTTGACTTCTGCATACGTTGTGGCAGCTATTGCCAAATGCGGATTAAATTGATTAGAACATAATTTACAGGGACGTTAAGGAGGTACCTATGAGCAATTACGTGCCCTCCGCTCCCGACCCTCGTATCATAAAGATTATCTGGTAGTTCTAGTCTTCTCTAAATCTTACCATGTTCAGTTCAACAACTGTTATCTGTGATTTCACACCGCTTCTTTGAAGATTGACGCGCATGCGGGCTGACGGCCTTCTTCGCGTAATCGCTCATCCTAACTCCTCATAACATATAGATCAAACCTCAAACTGGTAAGTTCTCGTTTAATCTTACTATTATGGATAGTCAGTACGGTTTTATTCGTGGGAGATCGTGTCTCACGAACCCACGGTTTTGCGAAGATGTAACCAAAACGTTATAAGAGCGCTCAGAGTAGACGTTTTATGTTTCAACGATTCAAGGTTTTCAAGGTCAGTTTATTGTCATATGCACCAGTTAAGGAACAGTGAAATTCGATTTGCTATACAGCTATGCTAATAAAATTGGAACACGCCACACTTACATAAAAGTTAACATTAACTCCCACGGGAGCGGATGCCCCACGTTCCTCACTGTGATGGGAGGCAATAAAGTCCAAGCTTCTTCCTCTTTTATTCGCCCGCTATAGGGGCAGTCGAACCTTCCGCCGTTGGGGCGATCGAAGCTTTCGCGTCGGGGCGATCGAAGCTCCCGTGTCCTGGCGGTCGAAGCTGCTGCAGCTTTACGTTCCCGAAGCCAGTCTCTAACTGGGACCGCGAGCTCCGCGATGTTAAAGACCGCAGGCTCCCGCGGTTGGAACCCCAAATTCGAAACCGACAACGATCGCGAACTCCGTGAGGTACAGTCCGAAAGCTCCCGCCGTGGAGCTTTCGAAGTCGGTCTCCAGCAGAGATGGCCAACTTCTCGATGTTACGCCTCAGTACGGACGGAGATACGAGAGGAAAAACATCGCATCTCCGTCAAGGTGGGAGACTATACAATGTTTTCCCCAAATCCACACAAATGTCCACACCACCACTTAAATCAAGCTAAAGCACGGGAAAAACATACATTTAACACATACAAACAAATAAACAAACAACAAAGAAGGAAGGGTCAGAAAGACTGTTGGCGAGGTAGCCATTACTGGCGCCACCCTGAAGGTGCATGTATTTTACCAAGACATCTGATAAAGTTCGGCATGGTAGGCTGCTCTGAAATGTTACATTGCATGGGATCAAATACGAGATAACCGAGTGGATAGAACATTTTCTTTAAATAAGGAACCAGAGGGTGATGTTTGCAGATTGTTTTTTTCCGAAGTGGAAGACTTTGACAAGTTGTATGCCATAGGGTTCGGTACTGGGCCAATTGCACTTTGTCATCTCTATCAACAATTAGTATGAGAGCGTACAAGGGATAACGGGTGTGTTTGCACATGGTATTGTAGATGGAGAATATGGTTATCAAAAATTGCAACAGCATACTGATCGGTTCGACAGGTGGGTTCCGCAATGTAGTTTAATATAGATAAGTGTGGGATATAACATTTTGGTGTGTCTAACCAGAGCGGAACATACACGGTGAATGGCAGTGCCCCGGGAAGTGTTATAGTGGTAGGCCCCCATCGGTCGTGACTGACCATAGGTGATGCATCCTAGATTGCAGGTGATGTGTGGTCGGATGCAAGCCTGGGTGATTTCATATGGAGAACAGGCTGTTGCCCAAGCAGCACGTCCCCCATCTCCACGCCGCGGATCGGTCCAACGGAACAGTAGGGCCGTTACAGCTTGCACCAGCATAGTCGCAGGAGCTGCCAGAGCGAGTTGTAGACAACGACGTACTGCCTTAGGGGCTCTGACTCCGGATTTTCTTGAGGTTGACTCCAGGAGCCTTTTCCATGATTGAATGTGGCCACAAGGCAGTGGTTTTAAATCAGAGCTTTCCTTCTCCCAGGTGGACTGCCTTCCAAGGCTGACGAGTGGGGGCGGGTGCGTCTACCTTCCCGTGCAGGTCTATAGCACCTTCCCACTGCCCACGGAAGTGTTATAGAAAACAGGAATCTAAGAGTGGGGTGCATAGTTCCTTGAAAGTGGTGCCATAACGTTTTCGGGTGGTCAAGAAGGCTTTCGGAACATTTGCTTTTATCAGTCAATTTACTGCAGTTGTACAATACATTGATGAGGCCTCTTTTGGAATATTATAGGCAATAGACAATAGAAGCAGGAATAGGCCTTTCTGCCTTCGAACCGGTACCGTCATCCAATGTGAACATGTCAGATCATCCACAATCAGTACCCCGTTCCTGCCTTCTCCCATATCCCATGACCCCGCTATCTTTAAGATCTCTATATAACTCCCTCTTCTGAGGCAGAGAATTCACAACTCTCTGCGAGAAAACGATTTCCTCATCCCCGTTCTAAATAGCTTAACCCTTATTCTTAAAATGTGTCCCCTGGTTCTGGACTCCCCGAACATCGGGAACATGGTTCCTGCCTCTAGCGTGTCCAAACCCTGAATAATCGTATACGTTTCAATAAGATGCCCTCTCCTCCTAAATTCCAGAGTATACAAGTCCAGCTACTGCGTTCTATCAACATATGACAGTCCCGCCATCCAGGGAATTAACCAGGTGAACCTAAGCTGCACTCCCTCAATAGCAAGAATGTCCTTCCTCAAATTTGCAGACCAAAACTGCACACAATACTCCAGGTGTGGTCTCACTTGGGCCCTGTACATCTGCAGAAGAACCTCTTTGCTCCTACACTAAACTCCTCTTGTTATGAAGGTCGACATGCCATTCGCTTTCTTCACTGCCTGGTGTACCTGCATGCTTACTTTCAGTGACTGATGAACAAGGATCCCCAGATCCCGTTGTACTTCCCCAATATCCAACTTGACACCATATAGATAATACTCTGCCTCCCTATTTTGCCACCAATATGGATAACCTCTCATTCATCCACATTAAACTGTATCTGCCATGCATCTGCCCCCTCATCCAACCTGTCCAAATCACCCTGCATCCTCATTGCATCCTCTTCACAGTTCACACTTCCACCCAGCTTTGTGTCATCTGCAAATTTGCTAATGTTACTTTTAATATTTCATATAGATCATTGATGTATATTGTAAATAGCTGCGGTCCCAACAACGAGCCTTGCGGTACCCCACTAGTCACCACCTGCCATTTTGAAAGGGACCCGTTAATCCCTACTCTTTGTTTCCTCTCTGCCAACCAATTTTCTATCCATGTCAGTATCCTACCCCCAATACCATGTACTCAAATTTTGTCCACTAATCTCCTATGTGGGCTTTTATTAAATGCTTTCTGAAAGTCCAGGTACACTGCTTCCTCTAGCTCTCCCTTGTCCATTTTCCTAGATACATCTTCAAAAAATTCCAGAAGATTAGTAAAGCACGACCCACCCCCTTCGTAAACCCATGCTCACTCGGACCGATCCTGCTACTGCTACCCAAATGTGCTGCTGTTTCATCTTTCACAATTGACTCCACCATCATCCCCACCACCGATGTCAGTCTAACTGGTCTATAATTCACTCTTTTCTCTATCCCGCCTTTCTTAATATATGTGATAACAATAGTTATCCTCCAATCCATAGGAACTGATCCTGAATATATAGAACATTGGAAAATGATCACCAATGCGTCCACGATTTCCAGAGCCACCTCCTTAAGTACCCTGGGATGCGGAACATCAGACCTTGGGGATTTGTTAGTCGTCAGTCCCATCAGTTTACCCAAAACCATTCGCTGCCTAATGTGCTTATACTTCAGTTCCTCCGTCACCCCAGTTGATCTGGCCATTAGTACAACTAAGTTGTTATCCTCCTTAGTGAAGAAGGATCCAAAGTACCTTTTCAACTCGTCTGCCATTTCCTTGTTCCCCATAATAAATTCACCTTTTTCAGTCTTCAATGGTCCAACTGTTTTTCCTCTTCACATACATAAAGACGGTTTTACTAACCTCCTTTATATTATTGGCTACCTTACCTTGGTACCTCATCTTTTCTCTACGTTTTGCTTTTGTAGTTACCTTCAGTTGCTCTTTGAAAGTTACCCAATCCTCTGGCTTCCCGCTCATCTTTGCTATGTTATACTTCTCTTTTATTCGTATACTGTCCCTGACTTCTCTTGTCAGCCACGGTCGCCCCTTACTCCCCGTGGAATCTTTCATCCTCTTTGGAATGAGCTGATCATGCACTATCTGTATTATTCCCAGAAATACCTGCCATTGTTGTTCCACTGTGTGCCCTGCAAGGGGATCTTTCCAATCAACTTTGGTCAGCTCCTCCCTCATAGCTGCATAGGCCCCTTTGTTCAACTGTAAAACTGACACGTCCGATTTATGCTTCTCCCTCTCAAATTGTAGATTAAGATCTTACTATGTTCACTACCTCCTAATGGCTCCTTTACCTCGAGTTCCCTTATCAAATCAGGTTCATTACACAACACTAAACCCAGAATTGCCTTCTCCCTGGTAAGCTCCAATACAAGCTGCTCTAAGAATCCAACACGGAGGGACTACACAAACTCCCTTTCATGGGGTCCAGTACCCACCGGATTTTCTCAGTCTATCTGCATGCTGAAATCTCCCATAACAATTGTGTTCATTTCGGTCACCATAATGTCGGAAAGGCGTTAAGCTGGGAAATGTTCATAGAATATTTACGAGAATGTTGCCAGGAATTGAGACCATGAGGGATCGTGATAGATTGAACAGTCTAGGACTTCCTTGGAGCGCAGGGGGATGAGGAGTGACTTTATAAAGATGTGCAAGGCCATGAAATAAATAAATAGGTTAATTGCACAGAATCGTTAACTTAGGGTATGAGAAGCAAGAACCAGATGACATGTTGAAGTTGAAAGGACAAAAAGATTTAATAGAACCTGAGTGGCCGGGTGTTTACGCAAATTGTGGCGGGTATATGGATAGATCTGATAGTGGAGATAGTTGAGACAGGTAACATCACAACGATGAGAAAAAAATAGACAGGTACATGGCTAGGAAAGGTTGAAAACTATATGAGCCAAGTGCAGGCAAGTTGGAGTAATGTATATGGAGCATGTTGCTCAGCGTGGGAAAGTTGGGCCAAACGTTTCCATTGCATGACTCGAATACACTTAATGCAGCCTCACGGATATCTTCTTCAACAATAACGTAAACGTCCTACATCTTTACTCAGCACCCTACCCGATGATGGCCAACATACCCAAAGTCTTCTTGCCCACGTTATATTCCCTCTGCTGTACAGCACACAACTTGGACCTGTCATAATTGTGAACATTTTCCCCCGTTTTCACGTCATAAAATTCCGTGCTGTAATGGTTATATGGTTAAAATGCAACATCACGCATTTATCTGCATTAAACAACATGAACTATCCCTCAGCCACTTTCCCAACTGATTAAGATGCTTCTGTAAATGTTGATAACCATCGTCTTTATCTACGATACCACCCACTGAACTTACGATTCATACCTTGTATGTTGTCAGACAAACCGTTCACATAGACCACAAGCGGCCATATTTCCAGACCGATCCCTGAGACATGTAGTCACAGGCCTCCAGACGTAAAAGCAACCATCCGCCAACCAGCTACCTTCAAACGGCGTGAAGGGAGATTATGAGCAGCCGTTTTGAGAGGGGGTCAATCAATATTTAAAAATCGGCTAGAGATCAGAGAGAAAAGGCAATATTTTTTATTCAATAAGCGAGACACTTGAGGGAACAGACGGTTGACTGGCTGAGAAAGGGGTCCAGTAGCCAATATAAGGAAGGAGATGTACAGAAATGAGTTGATTTCCTACCTTAAAAACACTAAGAGAGTGGGGCAGCAGAAATTTTCAGAGAGAAATTAAATTTGGTATACCGACGGGGAATAGAGAGAGCAGTTTTTCTCTATTGAATGGAGGGGGCAATCAAAGCAGCAGGCACTCGACTGGCTGAAGAAAAGACCCGGCGTCCCTTTAAAATAATTGGAAGATATAAAATTGAGTTATTCTTTTCTAACTTCAAATGTCGAGAAGACAGTTGATAAGCAGCCATTTTGAGGGGCAATAAATCAATATTGCAAGATCCGCGGGAAATTAGAAAGAGAGAGCAATATGTTTGATTGAATAGGCGAGAATTTTATGGCGTTCGACTGTCTGAGGATGATGCACGGCAAAGAAAACATAAATAAAGGCTGTGGTGGAGCGGCGTATTGGTGTGAGCCGGGAAGGATCTAGTTGACGTGATTCGAATTTAAACAGCACGGTCTAAATTAAGAAGTAGAACCAAGGAGGTAATAATCGCCGAAATACTAACTTAGCCACGAGCAAATTGCCACAGCGTTGATAATTCGAGAGAGTTAAGTGCGTGGCTCACTTGTGTGGGAACAATGGGTTTGCCTTTGTGCGACATTGGCATCTGCATTGCAAAATGAGGGACTTGCTCAATTAGACAATAGACAATGGACAATAGGTGCAGGAGTAGGCCATTCGGCCCTTCGCGCCGGCACCGCCATTGAATGTGATCATGGCTGATCATCCCTAATCAGTACCCCATTCCTGCCTTCTCCCCATGTCCACTGACTCCGCTATCTTTAAGAGCCCTATCTAGCACTCTCTTGAAAGACGCCCAGGGACCGTTGCAGAAGGAGGAGCAGCGTCCGGGTGGTGAGTAGATAAGCGGCGCGGGGCTTTGCTTTCCTACGCCCAGGGACCGTTGCAGAAGGAGGAGCAGCGTCCGGGTGGTGAGTAGATAAACGGCGCGGGGCTTTGCTTTCCAGACGCCCAGGGACCGTTGCAGAAGGAGGAGCAGCGTCCGGGTGGTGAGTAGATAAACGGCGCGGGGCTTTGCTTTCCAGACGCCCAGGGACCGTTGCAGAAGGAGGAGCAGCGTCCGGGTGGTGAGTAGATAAACGGCGCGGGGTTTGCTTTCCAGACGCCCAGGGACCGTTGCAGAAGGAGGAGCAGCGTCCGGGTGGTGAGTAGATAAACGGCGCGGGGCTTTGCTTTCCAGACGCCCAGGGACCGTTGCAGAAGGAGGAGCAGCGTCCGGGTGGTGAGTAGATAAACGGCGCGGGGCTTTGCTTTCCAGACGCCTAGGGACCGTTGCAGAAGTACCAAAACTGCAACGTTCCATTCAAGTTTCCTATAAGTGAGGAAGCCGCTGACTGGTGGAAGAGGACAAAGAGAAAGCAGCTGATTGGGAGTCAGATCCCTGCTGATTTCCTCCACAAGTTTTGTATTGTATCCAGGGTAAGGGGGGAGAATGAGGGCCATGGCAGTTTACTGCTCTGGATGTCAGATGTGGGAGGTCATGGAGCCTGATACCCCTCCAGACGTTCACATTTGTGTCAGGTGCGTAGAGATGGGGTTCCTAAGGGACCGTGTTAGGAACCTGGAGCAACAGCTCGATGACCTCTGTCTGATCAGGGAGAGTGAGGAGGTCATAGAAAAGAGTTATAGGGAGGTGGCCACTCCAAGACCACGGGAGGCAGACAAGTGGGTCACGGTTAGGAAGGGCAAGGGGCAGAAGCAGGGACTAGTGAGTACCCCAGTGGCTGTACACCTTGAAAATAACTACTCCTGTTTGAGTACTGTTGAGGGGGACAGCCTTCCTGCGGGTAGCAACAGCGGCCGGGCCTCCGGCACAGAGACCAGCCCTATTGCTCAGAAGGGTAGGGAAAAGAAGAGGAGGGCAATAGTAATAGGGGACTCTATGGTTAGGGGGTCGGATAGGCGATTCTGTGGACGCAGTCAGGAGACCCGGATGGTAGTTTGCCTCCCTGGTGCCAGGGTCAGGGATGTGTCTGAACGCGTCCAAGATATCCTGAAATCGGAGGGAGAGGAGCCTGAGGTTGTGTTACATATAGGTACAAATGACATAGGTAGAAAAAGAGAAGAGGTCTTGAAGGGATAATTTAGGGAGTTGGGAGGAGAGTTAAGGAGAAGGACTACAAAGGTAACAATCTCAGGATTACTACCTGTGCCACGCGACGGTGAGAGTAGGAATGGAGTGAGGTGGAGGATAAATGTGTGGCTGAAGAACTGGTGCAGCGGGCAGGGATTCAAATTTCTGGATCATTGGGACCTCTTTTGGGGAAGGTGTGACCTGTACAGAAAGGACGGGTTGCACTTGAACCCGAGGGGGACCAATATCCTGGCGGGTAGATTTGCAAAGGCTACTGGGGTGACTTTAAAATAGAACGGTTGGGGGGAGGGACTCAAATAGAGAAAGCTAGTGGAAAATGTGGGAGGCAGGAGGCAGAGAAGGGAAGCACTCGGACCCAAAATGTAGGGGAGAAAGAAGAAAAAGATAATAAACAGAGAATAAGTGGTGGTGGGTTTCTTAAATGTGTATATTTTAATGCTAGGAGCATTGTAAGAAAGGTGGATGAGCTTAGAGCCTGGATTGACACCTGGAAGTATGATGTTGTGGCGATCAGTGAAACATGGTTGCAGGAGGGCTGTGATTGGCAAATAAATATTCCAGGATTTCGTTGCTTCAGGGGTGATAGAATTGGAGGGGCAAGAGGTGGGGGTGTTGCATTGCTTGTCAAGGAAGATATTACAGCAGTGCTTTGGCAGGATAGATTAGAGGGCTCGTCTAGGGAGGCTATTTGGGTGGAACTGAGAAATCGGAAAGGTGTAGCAACACATATAGGGGTGTATTATAGACCGCCAAATGGGGAGCGAGAATTGGAAGAGCAAATATGTAAGGAGATAGCAGGAGTAAGCACAAGGTAGTGATTGTGGGAGATTTCAATTTTCCACACATAGACTGGGAAACACATTCTGAAAAAGGGCTGGATGGTTTGGAGTTTGTAAAATGTGTGCAAGATAGTTTTTGCAGCAATACATGGAGGTACCTACTGGAGAAGGGGCAGTGCTGGACCTCCTGTTAGGTAATGAGACAGGGCAGGTGGCGGAGGTATGCGTCGGGGAGCACTTCGGGTCCAGTGATCACATTACCATTAGTTTTAATATAATTATGGAGAGAGTCAGAACTGGACCTAGGGTTGAGATTTTTGTTTGGAGAAAGGCTACCTTTGAGGAGATGCGAAAGGATTTAAAAGGTGAATTGGGACATGTTGTTTTATGGGAAGGATGTAGAAGAAAAATGGAGGACAGTTAAGGGTGAAATTTTAAGAGTACAAAATCTTTATTTCCCTGTTCGGTTGAAAGGAAATAGTAAAAAATGGAAAGAGCCATGGTTTTCAAGGGAAATTGGACACGGTTCGGAAAAAGAGAGAGATCTACAATTATTATAGGCAGCATGGAGTAAATGAGGTGCTCGAGGAGTGTAAAGAATGTAAAAAGAATATTATGAAATAAATTAGAAAAGCTAAAAGAAGATATGAGGTTGCTTTGGCAAGTAAGGTGAAAGTAAATCCAAAGGGTTTCTACAGCTATATTAATAGCAAAAGGATATCAAGGAATAAAATTGGTCCATTAGAGGGTCAGAGTGGACAGCTATCTGCAGAGCCAAAAAAGATGGGGAAGATATTGAACAATTTCTTTTCTTCGGTATTCATGAAGGAGAAGGATATGGAATTATGTGAGGTAAGGGAAACAAGCAGAGTAGCAATATAAACTGAGAGATTCAAAGAAGAGGAGGTGCGGACACTTTTGAAAAATATGAAAACGGATAAGTCTCCAGGTCCTGACAGGATATTCCCTAGGACATTGAGGGAAGTTAGTGTAGAAATAGCAGGGGCTATGACAGAAATATTTCAAATGTCATTAGAAACGGGAATAGTGCCGGAGGATTGGCGTACTGCGCATGTTGTTCCGTTGTTTAAAAAGGGTCGAAGAGTAAACCTAGCAATTATAGACCTGTTAGTTTGACGTCAGTGGTGGGCAAATTAATGGAAAGGATACTTAAAGATAATATATATAAGCATCTGGATAAGCAGGGTCTGATTAGGAACAGTCAACATGGATTTGTGCCTGGAAGGTCATGCTTGATTAATCTTCTTGAATTTTTCGAAGAGGTTACTAGGGAAATTGAAGAGGGTAAAGCAGTGGATGTTGTCTATATGGACTTCAGTAAGGCCTTTGACAAGGTTCCACATGGAAGGTTGGTTAAGAAGATTCAATTGTTGGGTATTAATGGTGGAGTAGCAAGATGGATTCAACAGTGGCTGAATGGGAGATGCCAGAGTGTAATGGTGGATGGCTGTTTGTCAGGTTGGAGGCCGGTGACTAGTGGGGTGCCCCAGGGGTCTGTGTAGGGTCCACTGTTGTTTGTCATGTACATCAATGATCTGATGATGGTGTGGAAAATTGGATTAGTAAGTATGCAGATGATACTAAGATAGGTGGTGTTGTGGATAACGAAGTAGATTTTCAAAGTCTACAGAGAGATTTAGGCCATTTGGAAGAGTGGGCTGAAAGATGGCAGATGGAGTTTAATGCTGACAAATGTGAGGTGCTACATCTCGGCAGGACAAATCAAAATAGGACGTACACGGTAAATGGTAGCGAATTGAGGAATGCGGTTGAACAGAGGGATCTAGGAATAACTGTGCATAGTTCCCTGAAGGTGGAATCTCATGTAGATAAGGTGGTAACGAAAGCTTTTGGTGTGCTGGCCTTTATAAATCAGAGCATTGAATATAGAAGTTGGGATGTAATGTTAAAATTGTACAAGGCATTGGTGAGGCCAATTCTGGAGTATGGAGTACAATTTTGGTCGCCTAATTATAGGAAGGATGTCAACAAAGTAGAGAGAGTACAGAGGAGATTTACTAGAATGTTGCCTTGGTTTCAGCAATTAAGTTACAGAGAAAGGTTGAACAAGTTAGGTCTTTATTCTTTGGAGCGCAGAAGGTTAAGAGGGGACTTGCTAGAGGTCTTTAAAATTATAAGCGGGTTAGACAGAGTGGACGTGGATAAGCTTTTCCCATTGAGAGTAGGGAAGATTCAAACAAGGGGACATGACTTGAGAATTAAGGGACAGAAGTTTAGGGGGAACATTAGGGGGAACTTCTTTACTCAGAGAGTGGTAGCTGTGTGGAATGAGCTTCCAGTGGAAGTGGTGGAGGCAGGTTCGATGTTATCCTTTAAAAATAGATTGGATGGGTATATGGACGGGAAAGGAATGGAGCGTTATGGTCTGAGTGCAGGTAGATGGGACTACGGGGGAGT
>JAXLNO010001545.1:590051-653408 GCA_038087875.1 Malacoraja senta
AAGTTTCATGATTTATTGACTCTTCGACGCTGGCTGTCAAATCAAAATACGGACCCGTGTGCATGATGTACCATACTGAGATTTACTGTTGTATGGTCACGAGCGGAACGGCCCACGAGGAACAAATTTGCGTTTAAACGAATCTTTCTCATTTCCCACATGTTTTTTCAACTTTCCTGAGGTTCCGCAACACACAGAAACGGTAGAGTCAATTAAACTAACAACCAGCGTATATTTTCAATGTGGGGCGGCATCGGAGAACTTCCTTGAAATCCAGGTAAGCATGGGAATAACGTACAAGCTCCACACATACATATTAGTGGTCACGGTTAAATCAGTATATTCAAATTCTGGCCTCCCTTCTGCAGTTCTTTCCTAGAGGCGAAAAATGGATGATTGGATTTCCAGTGCCATAGACTACACAGTTCACATAAACTACAAAAATAATAAGCAGCACAATTTATCATTATGTCTGCAGGGCCCACGCGGAGTGAAGTGCGAACGGGTTACATTGTGCAAAAATACAAATGACCAGCTTCAACCTTCCATTGGACAGGAAATCAGGACAAGCTTCAGAAATTAAGGGGAAGAATGTGATGGATGTTAAATGGTCATCATTGGTATCTATGTTTTAGACACGGCGGATTTTCAGAGCTGCATGTGGAAACATATTAATATCCTTTCTTACTTACTTTTGATTGGAATTGAACAAGGTAACGAAAGGGTGTGTCAATGTGGCAATTGGCATCTCTCGTTATCCAGGTGCAGAAGAGGTTCGTAGGAATCGGCAAATATAGATTAGACGTATTACCTCTTGTCTCGGAATGTGTTGAAGGGTGGATGGTAAATGGAAACATGAAATAATAAACGGAGATCAGGAAGCTTGTTTTATCTGTAGACCACCCGCGCCCCCTATCGCTAGCATAGACATGTTACTGTAATTGGGAGGTTCATGATTAGCTCGGAGAGGGCATGGTGGTGTGGTACGATTGAAAATATATTATAACTAATGAATAATTAAAACCCATTTTATTAGTTATAGGAAAACAAATAACCAAGGACGAAGTAGATTTTCGTGTAGTTGTATCTAACAAAAAAACAAAAGTTGTTTACTGCACAGTATAAAGGCTCTGTCTTACCTGTTTGCGGTCATCGGCGGTGAAGCGCGGCGTCGCCGGTAGCGAGGACCGCGCGGCAACGGCGAGAGCGTCGAGCCTATCCACCGGAGCGCCCCACGGATGCTGCGCGGGGGGCCGAGTTAATTCAAACACGGCTGGTCCCACGTGCTTGCGGTAAGTAAAAAAAGGGCGGGCCGACTGCGATGACGTCGGCCCGCCGCACGTGACTCACCAGCGGCGGCTGTGGCGGCGGCCATCCTGATCGCGGCGCGTAGCGGTGGCTGTGCCTGCGGCCGTGCAGCACACGTGCCTCACTGGCGGCGGGCACGTGCGTCACTGGCGGAGGCTGTGGCAGTGGAGGTTTGACGCACGGCGCTCGAGCCATACTGGCGGCGGCCCGTGCGAGCGGCCGTGCCGCACTCGTGCATCACTGGTGGAGGTTGTGCGGTGAGTATTTAGTTTTGGACATTGTCGATTTTATTTTAGCACCGCGCGGTGTTGGGAACACCGCCGCACGGCCCGGGTATTGTACTTTCTCACGAGTGCGCGGTCTATGGCGGCAGATTCTTCCCGTTTCGCCGCCAATGACCGCAGACTCGTGAGACAGGCCTTTAACTGTCAGCTAGTCCCGCTGTGAAATCAGACAACTGGTGAGCAATTAACTGCCGCCATCTCTCCATGACATCATGCAAAATAGTCTCTTGAAGCAAACCTTTTCATTTTGCTTTAATTTCCCTCTAAGTTAAAATCATCCACAGAATTTGGCGTAGTCGGCAGGATCGCAATTGTAACGGGATTCGCGAATACAAGTGGGAAGTAAAAGCGAACGATAAAATAGTCCTAATCGAATGGGGGACGGGAGGGTATCCCAGAGGCAAGACAGAGACCCCGGGCAACATAGCTTATCCGGCTGGGGACTCAAGATGAGCCAAGAGGCCTATGGGGTGAGGCAAAATTGCGGAGAAGATAAATTTACTCATGCTGAGCGGAGAAGTTAGATTGAAGCGGGTGCCGTAAAGTAGCGGTGATACAAAACCTACAATCAGCAGTGCTGTAGACCTGCCACTGCCGGTGCGTGCGATTCCGGAGGCTTGGGGGGGGGCGGGATTAAAATCCAGGTTTGCATTGGTTGTCGGAGAGGGCTTCCGTTCGTGGCTTGAAAAAAATTGCTGGACGATTTAATCGCTGCATTGAAGTTAAACGCGACTAAAACGCCTTCAACGCCTTCAGCATCACGGATCACATTATCAGGACAAAACAAAAACGTATGTCGTTTAACATATTCTTCTTCTTTTTGGTGTGGTTTCATTTTACTCTTATGATGCGAGCATGTTATTTAGCTCCCCCTACGAATCGGCCGTGTCTTGCCTACCGATATGGGCTTACATTTATGGCAACGGCAATATTCCAATCGATCACATTCAAGAAACATCCACTCTCAAGATAATCTGATTCATTATTTTTTTGCATTATCATTTCATAAGAACATCTAAATCATCTATATTTTGTGTTATTTGCTATCCATGATCAATATTTTCATACTAAATATCCAGAATACAGTTTTAGTCAGATGTGTAGTGCCAAAAATAATGATTTTGATTATCTAGATAGTGGGTGTTTCTGGATTAATTTATGGGAATTAAACATTAAATCCCTTCCTTCGGCATATAAATCATGACAAAGTGAGATTTAAAAATCATGTTATATTGTGAATTCTTGTGTGAATGGGATTAGTTTGTTATTTGTTATTTGGATACATAGGCTATTTAAATGCTTAGCCTTTTCTTAAGAAATGGATAGATGTATAGATCTAGTGGTTGAACTTAGATGAATTTAATTGATTAGATCAATTTAATTGATTTGATGAAACAGATGAATATGAAGATTTTTTTGTTTTTATATATTGTATTTTGTATTTATATTTGTTTTAGCGTTTAACTTTATCATTTCAACTTTTTTCCTAAAACTGCAAATAATAATTTGTTTCTGTTAATGCTGTTCAGTTGGGGGGTTTCTTTACATGTTAAACAGATGTCTCCGAAGAAGAAATACTAAATTGTCAATCCAAATGGCCAGTAAAAGATACCGAATTAGACAGCATTCGCAGTGATTATCCGAATTTGGACTACTACAAATGTCATGATCTGCAGGACATTCTTAATGGGAAAGTTGTGGGCAGAAAGGCATGTCATGCGTGGTTTGAATACCAAAAACTTGTAGTCTACAGTGCCAAAATTGAAAAGTTGAGGAAACACAAGATGTACACAGTTGCTTATTGGTTACTATCTGAGGAGTATGACAATGCTACGGATTATGATATGCCAATGTAGCAGCTAGCAACCGATTTTCTCCATAAAGACCTTGGTCTTTTGCTAGAAATTGTAATTTCTTTACCTATATGTTATGGACTTATATCATATAATACAAAAACATTAAAGTTCTGATCTTGAGAATATCATATTTTTGAATTTTCAAGGCAGTCTGGGTGTTTATTACTATTTCCGTCACAACGGTCAATTTTGTAATTAGCTACAATTAGGTAACTAAAAGGCCCGTCTCACAAGTCTGCGGTCATTGGCGGCGAAACAGGAAGAATCTACCGCTCCTGGACCGCCAGAGACCGCGGACTCGGTCAACCGCACAATTCCGGGGCCGTGCGGCGTTGCTCCCAACACCGCACGGTGCTAAAAAAAAATCAACACTGTCCAAAAATGTGTTCTTACCGCACAGCCGCCGCCAGTGAGGCACGAGTGCGGCACGGTCACCGCCACAGCCGCCGCCAATGCGGCACGAGCGCCGTGCGTTGAACTTGCACCGCCACAGCCTCTGCCAGTGCGGCACGGCCGCCGCCACAGCCGCCGCCAGTGAGGCACGTGTGCGGCACGTCCGCCGCCACAGCACCGCGATCCGAAAGACGTCATCGCGCAGCGCGTCGCGTTGCGAGATGACGTCATCACCCGACGCCGCTAGCTCGTGGACCCGGCTGTACTCGGCCCCCGCGCGGCACTCTCGTGGTTGCCGTGCGGCGCTCTCGTGGTTGCCGTGCGGTCCCCTCTTCCGGCGACGCCGCGCTTCACCGCCAATGACCGCAAACCCGTGGGACAGAGCCATTACTAATTATATGCTGTAATTTTAGGTCATCCAAGTAAAATCATTCAGATTTGTTTCAGAGTTGCTTCAATCTTTAATAACTGATAATTTCATTAGGTTGTCTTAATTTTTTAGAATGTTATGGGCTTTTCACTGTCCTCGATCACAGCTTTTGTGTAAAGTCAATGAAAAGCAATAGGGAACAAGATGCGAATTTCCGAGTATGAAAAAGACCATAAATTTTAAAATACTGAAGATATGAATGTGAATTAGCTACAAATTAAAGTTATTTTTATGCTTTATCTGATGGGATAAATTACAGGCTTTATTTTTATATCTCAAAATTTTGTAACATTCCTCCGTAAAGCACGCTATCGAAATTTGAAAGGTGACTTCGAGTTTTGCAACGGAGTAAAACCGGTGCGAACAAACCTGTGAATAGTATATTACAATACATTGTCAGCGAAAGCCTATTTTGTTTTACAGACTTGTGGAAAGATTATGTGTGCAACAGTAGGCGATCAGAGAAATCTGATCATACTGATAGAGAGAGACTGGAGGAAAAATACAGGTGGTGCAGGAGGGAAAATGCAGATAGGAGAGAACACTGCCAAGATGATAAAAAAAATACCATAAGGCACCGGGACAAAGGTAGTAGATCCCATTGTCCCACCGGGACCGCCAGCAGATGTGTTAAGAATAAAGAACGGTGATGGCCAATGTCCTGTAAATGTTTATGGTAATCAAGCTGATCGGTCAAACGGAGAATGGACAGATGGGGGATGTTATAAGCTATCTCTGTCCTCCGAGGAAACGGTTTGGAGAGATGGGAGCCCAATTGATATCTGCTGTGGTGGTGTCATTAGTTATAGTTGAAGTGCTGTATATAACTTTAAGATTGATAGAAACAATAAAGACATGGGCGGTGATGGTGTAAAGACACCAGCCCCTCTGGAAGAAGAAGGCAGGTGTTTCGCAAAATGAGGGACCTGTGCCAATAATACCAAAGCAAGTGGCAGCAATATATGTCCGACTCCCTGTAGAAAAAGCACCCCCGGTGTAGGATGAATTTGATGATCTGTTGATGACGGCCGCTGCATTACGCCAGCGACAACCTCTGTATAAACCAGCATATACAGAATGAGAACAGGCCGCTGCTCCGTCAGCTGCTGAGTCTCTGCTTCTATCTCTGGCGTCTCGGGTGGATCAGTCCACCGGTAAAGGGAATATAGCTCCTCCGACAAGTCGAACAAAAGCAGACAGTACCACTGTGACGGGACCTGATACACGATTAAGAAGAAGGATGAGAAAACAAAGCTCCAGAAGATGAATGTTGAGGAATAGTCGAAGACCAAGTTACTGATACAGTCCCCCATTATCATGATAAGGAGAAGTCCCGGTGTTGTAACACTGGAACACAGCTGATGCTAGAGCCATGGTTGCCGAAGCTCCAGATCCCTTAAGAAGCCCATATGTTTCATAATTGGTAAAACAAATGTGCATCATTTACAGGGGGAGGATGTGCAAATGCTGCTGAAAACTGCATATGGAACGTCATTGGCTACCCTAAAAGATGGATTTGCAGTTCCTCCAGGAGAAAATGGAGATTGGAGAGGAAATGATGATCAGCAGGAGCAGGGAAATAAGTCCCTAACTCACTGGTCGGCCCACAGAGGAAAGGAGGCTAAAATGGGGGGAGCGAGAATACACAGTGACGTAGTGACAGGAGTACGATGTTTGCAACACACAGACGGCCCGCTTCCGGATTTTATAGCCCAATTGGGAGGAACATGCCCTAGTGCCCTTAGCTTACAATGCGCCTCTGGCTGTTCATAATTTAGTAGATTGCTTGATGCCCCGACAGGCTCAAACTTATAAACTTATGGTACCCTCCTCCCCCTTCTGTGGTGATCCCCATGTAAGTCAAATATTTATACGATTGGGATTGCCGGTGTCCCCAGGATAGAACGCTTATCAGAACCACTAATATACAGGTAAATGGCAAGCCCCCCACTGATACTTTTATAATCTCTAGTACAGCCACACCCCCGTTACTGTGAAGACAGCGTTTGTGCAAACTAGGAGCGGTCTTACTGGGCACCGCAGACGGAATGTTTCTGGCGCTCCCTCAAATGCGGACCCATCAATTGATAAATTAAAATTAAGGAGGTAGAAACGGGCAAAATATGCCCTTCCTATATTGTTGGGAATTGAGTAGCAATCCGTACAGTTAATAGGTTAAACAAATCCAATGTGGTCTGCAAAGAGTGCAGGATTCTAAAGGCCAGTATTTACAATATCTTGTCGAAACCAGCCGAATACACAAGCGAACGCATTGCGTGGCATTATATATGCACCTCACTTATCCCGGGGACCAGGAAAAAGTATCCCCCTGGTTGAATAATGTCGATCAAATAACAGTTGTTGTTATTTGTTTTTTGGGGTCCCCCGATTAGGAATGATGGTCCACTCTCTCAAAACCAATGTGAACGATTTGAAATGGGAGACACTCCCGAGTCACACTTTTTATGACACGGAAAGAAAGATCACATGGGTCTTAAAGGAATGGGACGCTATTTTTAAAAATCAACAGCCACCTACTGAGTATCCGCCAAGTTACCAATGGCTCTGGTACAACTACTCTCTGAACTATGAACAAAGTACAAGAATCACGTGGGTCGAGTGCGTTCAGCCTGAGCACCAAGTGACTTTAAAAAAGTGTGCATCAAACTACATTAACGATTCCCCAGCGTGCCCGTCCAAATGATCGAGATCATGGTGCAATTTTGGACAACAATATTTACAATACCATCAATTTAGTGTCACATGCAAACGTAACTATCATGTCTTGCACGTTCTCATATGGACAACAAACAGAAAGGAGTCCATCACCTATCTCTAATGCACAAGCATCCAGTCTGAAAAATAACCTTCCACCATCACCCTCTGATTGCACTCATGAAGCCAATTTTCTATCTATTCGGCTAGATTTCATTTACTCCAATTAGATCTAACCTACCAGAGCAGGTTGCCATGTGGAACCATGTCCAATGCCTTGCTGAAAATCCATACACACACGTCTATAGCTCCCTCCTCCTTAACATTTTTCATCCTATCTTCAGAAAATGCAATCAGATTTGGGAGATAGGACCTCCTACGTACAAACTCTATGCTGACTGTCCATGCTCAACTCCTGTTCGCATAACTGCGTGCATGTCGTATCCATCAGAATACCCTCTAGTAGCTTTCTGTTGAAATGTTCACGTTTCCATTTCGACTTATTACCCTGTACTTCCCCGGCATTTTCCTGCAGCCCTTCTGAAATAGATGCATAACACTTACCTTCCTCGAGTCTTCCGGCATCTCATCCTTAATTAATGATGACTCGGAAATCTCAGCCAGGGGGATCTGTAATTTCCTCTCGAGTTTCTTACAGTGTCCGCGGGTGTATCTGATCAGACCCGGGAGTTTTGTCTACGGTCATACGTATTGGGATCTTCAGCATATCCTCCACCCTAATACTGACTCCCATCAGCATACTTCCATTGATTGCCCTAAGCTTCCCTCTCCTAGTGTATTTCTCCACGTTAAATACAGAGATATTCATTGAGGAAATTTACTTCTTCTTGCGTATGGCGTCCACAGCCTAAAGTTGTAGGACAACTTGTTCTATTTGATCTTATTTGATTCTGCGCTTCAGGTTGATTGCATTCGTCGAAACATGGCGGACAACGTGAAAAATTGCAATCTCCCTTCCCGAGGAATATACTCATCTCCTGTGGCTGCAGACGGAGTTGACAAGATTGATTCCTGAACCCCCCATTTTCTCTCTGGTTACCCTATTTCCCTTAATATATGTCCATGACAATGCCTATTGCATTTATGCATTCCATCATCACGACGGCATAGCTTCATCGTACAAATCATGCTTACAGGCATCTCAGGATCCACCATGTGCCCATGTACTGGTGTTCCATGTAATGGCCTTGCCCCATGACCAAGGTGGTCATATGCTGGTTCATGCCCATGGCCTGGTGGACCATGACTTGAATTAGTCCTGTGTCCGCAACATTGACAGTGATCTGAATATCCTTACCCTGGTCCAGAAACTGCGACCTGCAAAGGGGGTCATTACCTAACTCCGATCCGTGACCTGGGAAACGGCCATGACCCATGGAAGTGTGGAAGCAGATACGATTGAGATGTTTAATAGGCATTTAGGTGGGCATGTTATATAGAGAAATATTGACTATGGACAGGCATATGGAATTAGATTGATTTGGAATCACCGTCTTCGTGAAAATGGTGGTTGGAAAACAATCGGTTCAAGTGCGGCACTCCCCTGATTAACACCCAGCGAAACATTTCTCCTGCTGGACTGTTAGCTGCCTGTCATACCCAAGACTAATATATTCTCCAGCTTTTCCCGCAACCCTGCAGTTAAATTAAAAATCCCCAGTCCCTAATCGAGCTACTCATGTTCCAGTTGCTGTGTTTTTTTAAATTATTAGCTCATGTATATTAAGACCCAAACCGCGACAGTCAAAGTCTGTGTTTTATGTAATTGCATCATTTTCAAGCAAAGACTTAAATCTCACCCAACGAATGTGTGTGGTGTCTGGAGGTCTGTTACATAGACCAGCACAATCCCTGCACGAATTACTCGGGATAATGCTCTTGGTTCACTACCCGATCATTTCAGAAATTGTGCAATACGCCTTTTACTTTGCATTGCTGCCAGACAACAAGCAGACAGAGGAAAAGTGGCAAGTCCCATTTCATCACACCAGGGGAAGGAAATTAGAATTTAGAAAAAAAAAAAAATTCAAGTGCTCACTATTGACATCGAGGCAGTTATCTCTGATTTCCTCATCAGTAACCTCGGAAGCTCAGTTCCTCAGATTTACGACGGATTAATCCACATAGATAATGTAGATTCCCGGTGACCTGTGGCTTGTGTCTCTCCTCTGGACACCACAATATCACATGCTATTACATTAATTCCCTGAACATCTTCCGCTGTTTACCAACCAACATGTTGCTTGATTTACCCAGTTTCTCGCTGGCACGTTCCTTCTGATTACCCGCTGAAACTGTGTTTATCTGATATATGATGTGTATGGGTTACTCCATGAAGATTTCCCACGACCGGATCCGTGGATCGGGTGATTAACGAAAGCAACTGGGCTCTGCCTCAGATTAAACGAGCAGAGGTTGGAGAATTTACTTGCGGTGATTTGTGTAACACTCATTCGTGATAGACCAGTAATCTTCCCAGTTACCCTTTTATTTTAACCATGATTCAGAATCTTATAGGATTCTCCTTTACCTTATCAGCCATGGATATCTCATGTCCCCTTTTCATATCTCATGTCCCATTTTCGCATTTATATTTCCCTCAGCTTTACTCTTAACTCCCTTATACACTGGCCCAATCCTTGCCGCTATACCTGGTATATGCCTTATTTATACAGAACAGAGCCTGGATGCCCCTTGTCAACACGTTTTACCTAATCTCGTCAACCCTTGCCCTTCAGTCGGGTAGGACCAAGCTAATCTCTTCCTTCGTTCCTTTTTAAAATGCCTCCCTCAACCGGCAACTACGTCTCCCAATGAATCTTCGTAAGGTTCTGTCCAATGTGGTGACTTGTGGATCTTTCCTATCTAACTCTATAACTGTCTTGAAGCTGATAGAACCGTGATCAGCTTTGCAACGATAACTATCAATGCCCTCTCCCCAGACCTCGCCACCTCCCCATCCCCATCTGGCACAAGCACACACACACACGCGCGCGCTCCACACGTCCACTCACGCAAGCACTCTCCTACTCTCACACTTATAAGTGTTAACTACTTTCCCACCTTCATACCCTTAGGGAGGTCTAGTGTGGACAATTGTTCGGGCAAGCCTTCAACAAATATCTTGATCCAAATTTCCTGGTCACGTTTAACGAATTATGCCGCAACTACTCCTTCAAGGCGATGCAGACCCAATCAATATTAACAACGTTAAAATCACCTGCTTTTACACCTCTATTGCTCCTACACCTCTCGGCGATCACCCCACATATTTGTTGTTCTAATTCCCATTGCTACTCTGGATATCAATGGCATAATCCCCTCACAATAATCACGCTTTCTTATTTCTCCGTTCTGCCGAAATACCTCCCCGGACGTTCCCGGTCAAATATCGTCTCTTGGTATGAAGTGATGTTTTCCTTAAACCGTATTCAATGTAGTAAACCACCGACCTCTGATAACACCAGCTCTACTCACTAAAAAGATTTATGAAAACGTAATGTATTATCACTGCGTCGTACATGCTTTCTCACTACCGGTTAAACTGCTTTCCATGATATATTCCTCCAGATTGGTTCCACGATTAATTGTGTTCGGAGATTGTCCAAAAATATTGTGGAGGTCACATTGAGACTATCAACTTCAGTTTTGGTCACCCAACTATAGGAAGGATATATTCATTTGGAAAGAGTGCAGAAAGGATTTACGAGGATGGTAGAATTACGCGAGGGAAGGAACTATATGAAATGAGTGGGTAGGCTTGGAAGGTATACCTTGCGGCTCCTAAAGCTAAGGACAATGGTGCTATTCGAGGTCTAAAAAAACATAGGTGGAACAGGGTGAATATACAGTTTTTTACCCAGGGAAGTGGAACAATAACCGGAGGAAGTACCGTTATTTTATGTTTTACATACCGTTCCACTCTCACCTTCTTTCTCCTCTTCCGCCGACACGTTTTTTTTCATCCACTACCACCAATACTCCTCCTTCCAATACTCTCCCCCCCCCCCCCCTCATCCACAACTCCGGTCTCTCTCCTGTTCAATTCTATTGCCCCATATCCAACACTGCCTCCCTATGTGCTCCTCTCTGTCCCTCGCCCATACGGCCCATGTGGCCAATATACTCTATCTTCCGACCACTCTCAATTTGCGTGGCAATTTACTACTCTCAGCTACACTTACCGCGTTCACGTTCGGTCTCCTACTCTCCTTGTTTGCCACTCAGTCGGATTACATCTCGCAGAATTATGTGTTGTCCGATCTGTTTCTAAGAGATCTATTACAAAGTCTAGAGTGAACCATCAGTCTTTTATTCTGATCACCAAGAGAGAACACAATACACAGCCGTGCATACCATATCAGCTTACTTACTAAAACCGCAGTAACATAACGACAGGCTGGCAAGAGTACAGTAATCATGATGCCCAAAACCTGGAGCGGATTATATGGTGGAATGTGTGGCATGCATAATAGGTGTAGTGGAGATTATACAGGCATGGATTAATATGGATAATCTACATGCTTCCTCTTAAAAAAACAATGCCTAATTTAAAAAAACCTTGGCGGAATATATTGTAATACACTCATATATGGTGAGTGCACTTTCATTATACATCGTGTTAGCACACAGTTCAGACATAGTAGGTGAATTTTCCAAGTCTCGGGTTAGGCTTGTAAACACGCCCTGCCGTCTTCTTCCTTCAATAGAGATTGAATAGAAGGCACCGGTCTTGCCGGCATTGCGGGCGAAAGCGGGGACTTTAATGACAGCGGCTGTAGTGGTGAAGCAGCCGCCGAAGTAATCGGACTCAGGTCAGCCGGCGCCGTGGAACCATGGTAACAATCCCGTTGGACCGTGAAGGAGTCACGGCCGGTTGGTCAGGGTATTGACGTGGAGCTACTGGCTCGTTAACCTGACGGAGTTGCTGGCGGGTGCGCCTTTAGATGTCGGTGTCAGCACTGACCAGGTGGGAGCGTGGCTCCGCGATGGTCCCCAGAACGACATGTACGCGATCATATCCTTTGGGCGACTGCAAACGGACGACTTGCCATTTTGTAAGCGGCGGTAACGGTGTGCTGGTCTTGCGGTAATGTTTCTTCTGAGCATCTCGGCGTTGCCGGAGCTGGGATTGAACTACTGCCGGCGTACGAACTTGTGGCTGTAGCATCTGCTTAGCCATAGGTAGAGTAGTGCGAGTCTGCCTTGACACGAGGCGCTGGGCATGGGATTCCAGAATCGGGTCGCCGGAGATGTTCCGCAGGTTAAACAAGTCGAGATAGACATTAATGCGCGTTCACCAGACCGTTGGACTGCGGTTAATCGAGGCTGCTGGTAATGTGGCGAAATTCCCAACGTTTTGTGAAACCCCAGAAGTGGTGATTGGAAAATTGACTGCCATTGTCAGAGAGCAGCCGGCTCGGTGCCCTGTGAACAGCGAAGTGGCGCGAAAGTTTCTGGATGACCATGGTAGAGGTTGGAATACTGAGCAAATCGATCTCAAACCACTCCGATTATTAATCGACTAGGACCAGGTACTGTTTGCCGAGCCACTCGAAAATGTCAGTTCCAAATGTAGACCAGGGCAAATCCGGTGTAGGGTGTGATAGAAGCGGTTGATTGGGTTGGTGCGGAGCTAGGCTGTTGCAAACCGCGCAGGCTTCGACTTTCTCACTCACAAAATCGGCCATCTCAGGGCAGAAGAACATACTCTTTGCCCGCTGGTTAGTTGCTTCCACCCCAGGATGGCCCCTGTGCACGGCCTAAAAATATTTGGCGCGCAGAGATGCCGCAATGACTGCCTTATGTCCTTTCACCACAATGTCGTCCTGGAGAAATAGTTCGTCGCGAACCGGGTAGAACGGGCAAATTGTGGGAGGCAGTTGATATTATTTGCCTGGCCAACCGTGACGGATGACAGGGAAGAGCGCCTGTAGCGTTTTGTCTGCAGCCGTTTGTGCTGCAAGGTCGTCTAAACACGCGGATGGAAGGAAAGAGACCATCATAACCACTTACCCATCGTCGTCTGACAGGTGATTCTTGCAGGTGCTGCGCGGTGCTCTTGACAGGGTATCGGCTAAATACATGTTATTCCCGCGTTTTTAAATACCCGGTGTCTTCAGTGGACAATGTCTATGCCCAGAGTGGGTCAGATTTCCACGACATACTAACTTCCCAGTTTCACTCGGCCAGCGCTAAACACGGGGTGTTGCACCATATTCTCACCTCCGGACCACCGCTCCCCACCCGAGCGCGACAGCTTCCCCCGACAAGCGCTGTATTGCTAAGGCCGAGTTTCGGCAGATGGAGCCCATGGGTATTGTGCGTCGCTCCGACAGGCCGTGGGCATCTCCACTGCACATGTTCCCCAAGGCGTCCGGGGACTGGAGGCCTTGTGGGGATTACCGCCGTCTCAATGATGCCACGACTGCTGATCGGTATCCTGTTCCGCACATCCTGGACTCTTTCTGCTTATTTGGCTGGCGCCATTTTTTCCTAAGGTCGACGTGGTCCGGGGCTATCATCAAATCCCTGTGCATCCGGATGATGTACCCTGGATGGCCATTATCACTCCCATTGCGCTGTTGGCGCTCCTTCGTATGCCTTTTGGCCTTAAGAAAGCCGCGCATGTCTTCCAGAGACTCATGGACATGGTGGGTTGGGTTTTGGAATTTGTGTTCATTTATTTGGATGATGACCTCTTTTCCAGGCGCTCTCGCCAGGAACACTGTGCTCATCTCCGGTTGTTCTGATAGCGGCGCGTAGTGAGCATGGCTTGGTTATCAATCTGCATACATGTCAGTTTGGTCTCAGTTCCATTTACTTCCTCAGCCATCACGTCATTCAGCATGGTGCGGTCCCACTCCCGAGCAAGATTAAGCCTATTCGGCAGTTTCCCCGGCCTTTCACGGTGCGTGGCATCCAGGAATGTTTGGGTATGGTGGCTATTTATTATCGATTCGTACCTACGGCTGCTCGGATCATGCGGCTGTTGTTTAAGTTCCTGGCCAGCAGGCAGTGGGACATTGAGTGGGACGATGAGTGCACGGCCGCGTTCGAAGGCGCAAAAGAAGCGTTGGCACGGGCGCCGATGCTGGTTCATCGGCGGCCTGACGCTCTGACCGCCCTGACGCTTGACGCTTCCGACTCCGCTGTCGACCGCGTGCAGGAACATTTGATTGACGGGCGCAGGCGACCGCCTTGCCTTTTTCAGTCGTCATCTGCATCGCCTGAGCGGACGTACAGTGCGTTCAACCGCGAGCTCCTGGCGCTTTAACTGGCGGTTCGGCATTTTCGTTATTTCCTTCAGGGAAAGGAATTTACAGCTTTTACTGATCATAAGTTCCTCACGTTTGCCTTTGCGGAGTTATCCGATCCTTGGTACTCGCGGCAGCAGCGCCACCTGGCATACGTCACGGTGTACACCGGCTCCGACCTAATGCTGTGCGCGACGTGACATCGGAAATTGACCGTGCGGCCCTGGCGGCTGTACAGCAGGACGATGAGGGTCTTCTCGACTACCGCACCGCGATTTGGGGCCTGGTATTGGAGGATGTGCCTCTTGGTTTTGCGGGTACCACGGTCCTGTGTGATGTGTCTACTGGTCAGCGGAGACCCATCGTTCCTGCAGTTTGGCGGCGTCGGATGTTCGATGTAATTCATGGTTTGGCTCAACCTTCCATCCGGGCGACGACAACGCCGGTTACGTTCCCGGTGAATTTTCAACCAGCGACACATGGGTAACAGGAGCCGCCCTCGCCCCTGTTAGTGCGGTTACGTAGAAGATGGGCACGCTCCCTCCATTTCCCGCAACTCGTCATGGGATGGTTCCTTCGCATGTTCCGTTTGATCTCAAGGACTGCCCGTGTGTGTTTCTGCGCCCGGATGCTCACCGGACGTCGCCGCAACCACCGTAGGAAGGTCCTTTTCTGGTGCTGCAGCGTGATGTTTCGACTATTGTGCATGGGGGCCGGCGTTAGACTGTGTCGGTGGCTCGCCTTAAGCCGCCCGATTTGGACAGTGCTCAGCCGTACAGGTGAATCTGCCTCGTCGGCGGAGGCGTCCGTCGTCCCGACCACTCCTGCCCCCGCCTTTGATGCTTGCGTCTCCGCCCACTAGCGATGTGTGTACGAGGTCCGGCCGCTTCGTTCGTCTGCGTGTTCGTTTTCGTTACTCCACGTTACTCCGTTTCTGGCGCGGTACAAGTGGCGTCATCTGCCGGTTAGGCAGTTATGGGTCGACTCCTCGTTAGTAGAACTGGAACGTGCACAGCTTTTGCCAGGAAGATGACTTCACGAGTCACGGGTGTACCCAACTGAAACTGCTAGGACTCAGTTAGTGCTCACTCTCAGCGCGCGTGTCTCTGACTCTGTGGCTCCCAATAAACAAAATGTATTCTTAACGTGTGTCTCGCCATAATCGAATCCATTTTGCTGACAGTCCGAGAGTCACAGAACCTCAGCACATGTGCACAGATCCCGACTGGTGATGCGATGCGTCTGACATTGTATACAGTTTAATCCAGATCAAGCTGCTCCCAGGGTATTCGGTGTTAGTGACCACTCGCCCCATTGCGTTTCATTTATTGGAAAAAGCGGAAATCAGTGTCTGGGCTGAAATCCTGGGATTTGTTGGTGAGAAACGGAAGGAATATTTTCGAAAATCTGACGGTCAGCAGCTGTTTTCAAATAGGTGGAGGAAAACGAGATCTTGTATACCATGAGCTACAACCCCTCCTACTTTTGGATCCTTGGCCTGGAATTAGCCCCTTCTTTACACAAAGACCCACTAACGTTCAGCGAGTGCCCGAGACAATTACTTAACTATATTAGTACTATAATTATAAGATCTTGGAAAACAACAGCCTTGAGATTGAGAGCCCCAGTGATGTTATACTACGTGTTGGTCAGATCGCCCTTACAGGAGTTACCGAGTTACATTGTGTTTACAGCTGCAGATTTAATCAAGTACAATCTGTTTTTACTTCTTGTCCGGATTCCTTGTGGAACGTTTGGAAAGAGAAGATTGTGCCCGGAGAGTGGTGTACGTATACGCGTACCTCACCGTCCATGACTTTGTGGCTGCACTCGCACAATTCCTGACTCTAGATCCGGGGATAATCCAGAAATTCTTCACAGAATCCCACAGCGAGGAAGATGGAAGGTTTGAGCTATTTCGCCGTTTTGCCGCAGGTCTCTCCTCGCCATGGTCTTCTCGGTGCCTGGTGCAATTTCTGCGTCCATTTCCTCATCAAACAATATGCCGTGGTTAATTGGGTGAAGGGGGATCTTAAACGCCAGATTAAGGGAGTGAATAAGGTAAAAAAGAGTCTCCTGAACACGTTCCACTACCTATTTGAGTCTCAAAATAGTGGACTGGCTTGGGAACCAATGGGATTTTTTAAACACTTCCATTTTCTGGAGTCATTCTGACTCCGATTGACTCAGCGGTCTAGTCCCATGCTATTGGACGCTGCGATAAAATCAGAAGTTTAAATTTACAGCTCTGTTACATTCAGGGTGAAGGACTGCAGCTGTTGAATACTGGCTGCACATGTGCCAGGAGTTGAGGTTCCTTTACAGAAGTTGTAGCTTATCCTTGTTTAGATTAGTTAATTGTCATGTGCACCGAGATACAGTGAAAAATAATTGTTGTAGGCTAACCATTCAGCGGAAATACTGTCCATTACAAACGAGCCATGAATGTATGTTGCAGTATTTCTCACATAAATAAATTAATATGATAATGTATCTGATATGATTGATTAATTGCAATGAATGTAATGTATTCTATTATTTTACACCTTGTTGCATGTGCATTGACGAGCCTTCTTTACGCTGCTATGGCACCCAGGGCGACAATACCTGTAGCAATAGGTGTACGAATATCCCGCCATCTTCCCGATATTTGGAATGGCAGTCACAGACCATCTGTGTGGCAGCAGAGGAAATAGAAAGCCACCGTGTGTGACTCTCCGCCCTCTTATTGACTTACCGCTCGTGACTCTTCCACTCAGCGCATCTCAATTCGCTGAGCAACTCAACATTCTGGGTGCGATTCTCACCCCCACTGTGTGAATTTACCGTTATCTATGTGACACTCCTTCTCTCTATGTGCGTCTCCTTCCATTTAGTGCGATTCTCCGAGTTTGTATTGCCTAAATTCATCCTCTGGGTGATTCTCCCGATGTTCGTGTGGGCCCTCTCTCAGATTCTCCCTGCGTCCCCTCCCCCCCCTCCTCTGTGATTCTACCCATCTCTGTGCACCACCCACACTGTGTGCTGTCGCCACTGCGTACCGCTCCCCATCTCTGAGCAACACAAGCTGTGTGCGACTCCTCCCCCCCTCTGCCTGTCTCCCCCCTCACTGTGGCTCACACATTGGATCTTCACTTTGTTGGATTTCCCATCTATGTGATTCTTCCCTATAGTTCTGTGACTCTATATAACCAGTTCTTCAATCCCCCTCAACATACCGTTGATTGCACTCTAATCACAACCCGCGCGCTGCTATTGTGCGACAACCCGATTGCACTCCGTGTAAGGGTGAGTATTTTCCATAGCCATCCAACGTTCAGCCTAAATCACTCCACCCCATGCTTCAATGGTATGGACGCCAGATACTCCCATCCCTCTTGCTGACGATTTAGGTCTTATTCACAACGCCACGTATAGACGACACAAGATCACCCGGCCTCCTCGTGTGGGATGACTCCCACTGACATCACAAAAAATGTTTCCATTCTTGAAGAAATGAAACTGATTGGAGAGGATGTCAATTCGTCACATTGATTGATATTATTAATTACATTTTTTCACATTCGCTGATTAACCAGGTAGTGAGGGTCAGTGATGGTGAGAAGCAATCTGGCGATAGATTGCTTGAATGGTTATAACATTTTCTGAAGTATAGATTTGAGAGGATTAATATATGCTTGGGTTTTAATCTTTTAGCGTCACATTCTGTTTGTATTTAGACAAGGATCGAATGACCTGTGGGAGTCCGGGATGAAACTGCTGTCCGCAGCTTTGATGAACACGGGCTGCATAAAACAGACAATGCAGTAAGTATAAGACTGTCAGCACTGGTCTAATAATAAACGTTAAATGATTGGTACGTGCATTCCTAACAACCTGGAGATTTGCACCGTCCCTTGTCCCTCACCTGAACTTTCATTTCCAGGCTAAGACATAATGGTGTCACGGATTCTGCTGCCGAGGAAATTGCCTCGGTTCTCAGTAAAATCGTTGAGTGACGAAGCTGAACTTGAGTGATAATCAGGTTGAGGATTCCGGATTGAAACACTTAACTGCGGACTGCACAATACGGAGGCTGCGGTGAGTATCAAGCAGAGACATTTTGCTTCTAGTCATTTTAGACTTATACTGAATATTAATGTGATCAATAATTGTATTGCTGATAAACACTTGGGGTTTGCACCTCTCTGTGGCTCTCAGTCCCTCATCCATACTTTCTCATCTCCAGGCTTTTCAGGACAGGCGTCACAGATGCTTACACCGAAAATCTCGCCTCCGTTCTCGGTACAAGCAGTTCACTGACGGAGTTGGACCTGGGGTCAAGCCTGTTCACAGACCGATCTATTCGCGCTCACCGCCAACGCATACTGACCCTCCCGCCAATGGGGCGCATTGGGTGTGTGCTTGTGGTAACTTAGTATAATGAAATATGAGTGGATTCTCGAGCTTTCTCTTATATTGGTTTGAACATTAACAGATACTGCTGTTCAATCAATTCATTATATTTATCGTCTATTTGTTTCAGACTGGGAGGCAATTGGTTGAGTTCAGATGGACGGAATCAGCTGAGGTATCTGCAGGGAAGCAGACCGCGACTTAAAGTGCAACTGTGAACTTGTCAAAGTATAATCGTCAGGGTACTCGACTTAGAAATATCTCTCGCAGGTTTCCCGCCCAACTCTTTAAATGACCGCGCTCTGCATTTAAAACGGAACAGCTCCAGCCTTTCAGCATTCAACTTCAGGGAGTTTTGGCAATGTTCTAAAAAGCCGATTTCATTCAACGTTTGCTTGTTTCAGCGGCTCATTTTGACGGACAACTAAAGTGGGGGTTACCGGCTACCTCCACGGCAAGAGGGAGGTAAGGACGTTGGGACGGACGGCGATAGCTGGTGTGGGGAAATGAGGAGAGATGGATGGAGGTGTTATCCTATTTCGCATTAAAATGGCACTGCAGCAGTAAAATGACAGTATTAGAAGAAATGTTGATACACTCTGAATTGCTAATGTATTAGAAGAGGCATATTTGCCTCACGATAAAAGGGCGCTGCGAAGTTTTGAGACGCTGGGTGAATTTGAGACAAACCATCCTTGAAATGATTTATTGGCTTTTGTTAAATTGAGGTAACCACACGTTTGAGGTGTGACCTGTAGATGAGATATGCATGTGCCTTTAACATAGTGACCTCATACCCACTAACCACTCCCCATTTCACAAGTATAACTACAACCTCCACACCCACAGATCGCTCTCTAGTTCCTGTGACAGACCACGTACAGCTAGTGCAATGTATAATGATCCAGTATGAATAAAGATAGTAAAGTAACGATGCCTCGTTATCAATGTCGATGACGGCCGAAGAGGTCACGGAAGGCAGCCGGTCAACCGCAAACCAGCTGGAGTAGAAGTCAACGAGTACCAGGAAATGTTTGCCCCGCCACTCGAAAATGTCTGTGGCGAGCGCCATCCAGGGCAGTCCGGGCGCGGGCTGCTGTAGAAGCGGCTGACGCTGCTGATGGGGGGCGCGGCTGTTGCAGGTGGAACACGATGAGACCCTCTCCCGGATGTACTTTGCCATATCCGGCCAATAGAACTGGGCCTTGGCGAAAGACAAAGTGGCTTCGGCCCCAGTGTGACCGCGGTGTGCGACTTGAAAATAGTGGTCGTGCAGCGCCGCGGGCACGACCACTTTGTGACCCTTCACCACCACGCCGTCGTGCAACACGAGCTCGTCCCGAATCAGGAAATAGGGCACGGCTCCAGCCGGCAGTGACGAGCGACGGTCAGGCCAGCCCTGCCGGATGACGGCAGACAGCTGTTGCAGGGCAGGGTCGTTGGTAGTGTGTTCAACCAGGGACTTCATCTGTGGCGAGGGGACGAAGTTCAATCGTAGTACTAGTAACTCGGACATTTCGTATTGGTGGCGAGCAGTGGACGTCAGCGGGGCGCGAGACAACGTGTCGGCTACGAACATGTCCTTCCCCTTACGATAAACCACCGTGAACGTGAAACGCTGGAGCTGCAGCAGCATGCGCTGCAGACGTGATGAGGCCACATGGATTGGTTTGTTGAGGATGGTAACAAGTGGTTGATGGTCAGTTTCAACGGTGAAAGTGTTGCCCACGATGTAGTCCCGAAATTTGGAGCAGGCAAACACCACGGCCAGTAGCTCCTTCTCAATCTGCGCGTAGTGCTGTTCGGTGGCGGTCATGGTGCGGGACGCGAATGAGACAGGCAGCTGCAGGCCATCATGGACCTGGAGGCAGGCGGCACCGAGTCCGAATTGAGAGGCGTCGCAGGTGAGGACAATGGGATGCCGCAGGTCAAAGAACTTGAGTGTGGGTGTGCTGATCAGTTTAGACTTAAGAATGTCAAATGCCTTCTGATGATTGGGTAACCAAAGCCAGGAAGTGTCCTTTTTGATCAGATCCCTCAGGGGAGCGCTGAGCTCGCTTAGGTCGGGGATGAACTTCCCCAGGTAGTTTACCAAACCGAGGAAGCGTTGCAGGCCTGCCACGTTAGTAGGAGGAGGCATCCCGGAGATGGCAGCCGTTTTCTGCGGGTCTGGCTTTAGCCCCTCAGCGGTGAATACATGTCCAACATAGGTGACCTCCGAGACGCGGAATCGGCACTTCTTGGGGTTCAGTTTCAAGTTAATTTGCCTGGCCCGGTCCAGGATCAGGCGGAGGTTGACATCGTGTTCGGCAACATCCTTACCGTAAACGAGGATGTCGTCAACAATTATGGCGCAAGGCAGATCTGAAAACAACTGTTCCATGGTTCGCTGGAATACCTCACTGGCAGAGTTGATTCCGAAGGGCATTCGGAGGAACCGAAACCTTCCGTAGGGGGTGGCGAAGGTTGTCAAAATGGACGACCGCTCGTCCAGTGGTATCTGCCAGAATGAGCTCTTGGCATCGAGGACCGAAAAGACCGTTGCTGGACCAACCCGTGCAGCGACGTCTTCCACCGTTCTCATAGGGTAGTGAGGGCGCCGAATGGCCAGGTTGAGGTCTCTGGGGTTGATGCAGATGCGTATCTCACTCATGTCCTTTTTAGCAGCAACAACCATGGAAGAGACCCAGCTGGTGGGCTCGACGACCGCCTTTAGGACGCCCATTCGTACCATACTGTGTAGGGTCGCCTCCACTTTGTCCCTCATGGCGAAGGAAATACGGTGAGGAGCGTGGACCACAGGAACGATCTTATGGTCCACCTCAATCTTGTAGCTGCAGGGTAGTTTGCCTAGCTTATCATCAAAGCGGTCGGGATACTCGGCCAGCGGGTCCATAAGAGCCTGCACGTGGTCTGTCACAGGAACTAGAGAGCGATCTGTGGGTGTGGAGGTTGTAGTTATACTCCCACAGATCGCTCTCTAGTTCCTGTGACAGACCACGTACAGCTAGTGCAATGTATAATGATCCAGTATGAATAAAGATAGTAAAGTAACGATGCCTCGTTATCAATCCTTTACATGACCGTCAGCTATATTTTATAGCAGTGCATGCGTCTGAGGTTTCACATAATTTGAGAATTGGATTAAGTAGAATGGCTAAATAATTTGAGGGCACAATATGCCCTGGATGCCGTGAGAGCCGAAGAAGGACTGCGCTAGCTATTTGCACGCCCCAGACTCCGTTGCTGAAGTCCATTGTTCTGTATCATAATGTGTCAAATTATCGAAGTAATTGAAAGCTTTGCTGCTATGTTGAGCTGCTCTCTGAACCTCGACTGCGTAACGGCATGCCTGCTCTACGTCACAGCTTAAGTTGGACACCATTTCCGCAACCTGTCGGAACATGTTGCAAAGGGATTTTGCACTTGGATTCAGTCCTGGGCGGCATAATGGAAGGCAAACTCTAGTCCCCGACCACAGCATAATTAAATTCGCTTCAACGGCAAGGTGAAAACGATATGTACCTCCTACTCTCCCGTCAGGCCTCTTGGCCACCGACCTTTCACCCCTGATGGAGCAGATTGGCGGGGATGTGTCTGAACTTCAGGCGGCTGGGCGAAGGAATTAAAGTGATGGCAGTAATGGGATTTCAAATACTTAATTACCTTAATCTCAAGCACAACATAATAAAATACATCGTGTGAACATGTTGCAAGCCTCGTTTGATGTAAACAATCAATATATCACATTGTCCTCGGGATGACTGATGCATATGTCTCCTGTTGTGATCCGGGAGCCTGCGCACGAGATGATGTATTGGGTTTTTTTAAAATAAAAGCTTATTTTTATTTGAAAAGTGTTTACTATGTTTTCAAAATTGGAACAGACTTTTTGAAGACAGGTTGTAATTTTGTTAATACGCAGTGTTCGCATGCATCTTAAAGGAAGTATTGTGTCTAACAATCCAGAAAAAGAGCTAAAAACGGCACCATTAGATTGGGGGACGCCAAAGACTAAGTTTGCTGTTTTTGATCTGAAGGATGACTCTGGCATTGAAGGATGACTCTGATTATTTATTACTACTTAAGTTCACCCAAGCTATTTAACACCAAAAACAACAGAGAGCAGAATACAGTTAATTTCTAACTATTACAGCACCCATAATTGCCAGTGAATGATAAATGCTCACCTCTCCTCGCTCATAAAAGGAAACAGGTGGCGCCCGAGCGCGGTGATAATACATTGCGAAAATACTCCAATGCAAGAACAACACAATCCCATTAAATCCTTTGATATAATGTCCTATTTCATATTTTGGTATTAATTTGTATCTTGGGGTAACTTTAAGGAATCTAACAAACGAAAATGAATTCGACTTCAAGGATTCAGTTACCCTTTTAATCCAACCAACACTAATCCAGTAATATTCCGCCACGGTTTATTCAACATGTCCTTATTTTACCACCTCCATATTTTACTGTCGATATACACACTATGTGTAATTTGCTTTGGACAATTAATTTACTGACCTACAATGCCTCGTTGAGTTGGGAGCAACCCGGGTCATCGGAGGAAGTTGAACACCCCGTAGAAATCGAACGACCACAGAGAGATCATGTAAATTCCACAAAGACGCGCCTAAAATCAGAATTAACCGGAACGCTATGGCTACGAGGAAGGAAGTCTACCAAATGTTCCACTGGGTCTTTATTAAAACTGGGATTCTGGAGCAGGGTCACCACCTGAAAAGTAGCCTGTTCATTCCCTGCACAGATGCAAACTGTCTCTTATGTCGCCTCCGGCAGGATGCGATCTGACTCCACACTTTCAATAATTTGCGGCTGTCGCCAAAATCTGAGTATTACCCATGTACCCATTGGCGCATCTTTCAAGTGCTCTTCCTCACAGCCATTTTCACCATTTAATCCGGGTATTGCCCCCTCTCTCATAGGCTTACCCCAAATTGGTGTTACAGCGCCTTATTCATAATTTATTTTAATTAATGAGATGCACATGTTTATTACCCTGGGTGAGCTGTAATAGTCACTTCGCAATCACAAGACTCGACGAGTATACAGACACTGTGACATCATATGTCAGCTTTTGTGAGGACAGCTGCATTCCCACTGGGACCCGGATCTGGGTTCAACAACGACAAGCCCTGGTTTACAGCTGAACACAGGCAGCTAAGCCAGTCTAAAGATGAGGTCCTCAGGAGCGGGGATGCTGACCTCTTCAACCAGTACAAGCTGAGAAGAGGAATCAGAGCTGCCAAAGAAAGGTACTCTGACAAGTTGGGGAGTAATTTCTCAGCTAATGACTCTTATCAGTTTGGAAGGGCTTGCAAGAAATCACCAGTTACAAGAGGAATCCCACCCCCACGCTCATTAGACAATCGTCAGCTGACCAATGACCTGAACGAGTTCAACTGCAGGTTCGATAAACAGAAAGTTAAACCTGGTACCTGCTTCCCCTCTCGCCAATCACAACTTCACACCTTCCTTCAGACAGGCGACCAGGTGCCCCCGCAACAAAGTGGAGCTCAATGATCTTTAGACAGTGGAATTGACGGTGACTTTCCGAATTATCCCCCTCCCACAGTCACATCCGTAAAGTCCTTTAAGTTCCTTGGAATAATCATCTCCGAGGATCTTAAATGGGGGGCCACCATTCACTCCACAATCAAAAAGGCTCAACAGAGCATGTTCTTCCTGCGGGTGATGAGGAAATACAATCTGTCACAGGCAATGACGGTCCAATTCTATACTGTCTTCGGAGAGTCTGTCATCATCTTGGTCTGGTTTGGCTCAACCACCAAGCACGGCATCCGGAGGCTGCAGCGAATCGTTCGATCAGCTGAGAAGGTAGTTCGCTGCAACCTTTCCCCAGTGCAAGGACCGGAAGCGAGCGGTTAAGATCATCTCTGACGCGTCTCACCCTGGCCACAATCTATTTGAAGCACTTCCCCCTGCAAGGCGACTCCGGACAGTCAAAGCCGCCACAGCCTGGGTTTCAGCAACTAAGTTACAGAGAAAGGTTGAACAAGTTAGGTCTTTATTCTTTGGAGCGCAGAAGGTTAAGAGGGGACTTGATAGAGGTCTTTAAAATTATGAGCGGGTTAGACAGAGTGGACGTGGATAAGCTTTTCCCATTGAGAGTAGGGAAGATTCAAACAAGGGGACATGACTTGAGAATTAAGGGACAGAAGTTTAGGGGGAACATTAGGGGGAACTTCTTTACTCAGAGAGTGGCAGCTGTGTGGAATGAGCTTCCAGTGGAAGTGGTGGAGGCAGGTTCGATGTTATCCTTTAAAAATAGATTGGATGGGTATATGGACGGGAAAGGAATGGAGGGTTATGGTCTGAGTGCAGGTAGATGGGACTAGGGGGGAAGTATTTTATTTTTAATTTAAAAAAAAAATAATAATAATAATAATAATAATAATTTAATGTTCGGCACGGACTTGAAGGGCCGAGATGGCCTGTTTCCGTGCTGTTATGGTTATATGGTTATATGGTTATATAGCCAGAGATGAAAACAGCTTTTTTTTTTCGACGGGCAGTAGCTCTACCCAATAACCAAAAGTCTTTGGCCTCCTTTTGCTCAGGTATATTATTTTATTCACATGATTAAACTATAATATTTTATTCTTAATGTTTTAATGTTTTATCTCTTATTCTTAATGGTTTACTGTATGTCGTGTTGTTAATTGCGAGTGGAGCATACACGCAATTTCCTTGTATGTGTACATATTTGACCAATAAACTTATTCCTTCATTCATTCATTCATTCATGCATTCATTCATTCATTCAGTATATACTACATCTACAGTTCTGCCCTCATCGACCTTTTTGGTCACGTCTTCAAAAATAGCAATCCGTTTTGTGAAACCCGACCTCCCACGCACAAAACCATGCTGACGTCCCTTAGTTAACCACTGTCCATCCAAATTCCTGCAAATCCTATTCCTCAGAATACTCCCTCGTACCTTTCATACTACAGATGTTCAGCTCTCTGGCCTATAGTTCCCAGCATTTATCCTGTAGCCCTTCATGAATGCAGGCACAACATTTTCCACCCATCATTCCTCCGACACCTCTCTTGTGTTTCAAGACGACTCGTAAATTTCAACCAGGGTTCCTGCAATTTCCTCTCTAGTTTCCCAAAATGTCCTCGGATATATCAGGGTATACCCTAGGTATTGGTGTACCTTCATACACAATAATACTTTCAGCGCTTCTTCGTCCATAATACTGACACAGATTCCGTTCCATGAGAATCTACTCTTACAACAGAACGACAAACATCCACGGCATGCACCGAGGCAACTCAACTCCGGATCAGGGCCAGCAACTGTTACCTAAAGAGAGAAACGTCCTCTGTACAGTGCAACAGTTAATTCCAGACCAGATTCAGCAGAATCGTCTGACATGGATCAGATAATTCTGTATACCATGCCAATCGACGGGGCCCGACCGGGTCCGACTGACTGAAAATTAATACTTCGTGAAAGTGACATGAGACTTTACAGGTATGTGGAGAGTGACCCTCGCGTAAAGACGTATCGATGCAAACAGAAGAATGGGATGCAGCAATTGAGTGCGATGCAACATTCATGTAACATCGTATAGGAACATAGTCGGATCCGACTACCCAAGAGAACCCATCCGCGCGGAAGAGTAAAATTAGATCTGAAAGGAGAACGGGATCAGTCCGCGTGACCTTATCGGTTCATATTAGCACGTGAATAATTTGGCTTCCCAGGCTACAATGAAGTACTACCTCCTTGCGTTGATCCTATTTATCCGTCGGACATGTCCTGCCGTTTTGAGGTATTCGATTACATTAACCATACGTACAAATCCAGCAATTTCCATATTCATTCATGAGAGGGGTTCGTGGCATTTGCAATGAAGTGCTTGAAGGATATCAAACAACAAAATTAAGTAGTTATCTGATGGTGTTTGAAACAATATTTTCCGTTGTTGGATGTCTACCAACACTATTGTCACCTTTGTTTCAGATATTACAGTCCGTTGAGTTTCACAATACAAAATCCTGAACTAAATATAAACAGTCCCAGAGAGATTTCACCCGGCTAATTACATATATTAAATCACTTCGTTAAAATTAGTATTTTTAATTGCGTTGAAAAGTCAATGACCCGTGAAAGTCCAAATGTATATAACATCTATGTTAACGTCGCAGCTTAGACCTCATTCAGAAAGTTTGTCAGTGGCACAAAGGAGATCGTTACTACACAAGAAAGATGTGGGAAACCTACCTCAGTGCCGAAAAAATATTGTACGTAATCATTGCCGTCGTTGGAGTCCCTGGTAAGTGAGCATGGTAGGTCTAATGTCTTAATTTTAGGTACGAAGAGAGCCAGAAACTTTCAAGAAATCATTTATTCTGAATTCATCAACTGAACATGGTAATGTTCCCAAAATGTGAGTGCAAAGACAAACTGGCAAGAAAATGCTATTTGCAAGATCACGGCGCTATGAAGATTTTAATCACAGGATACTAATAGCCTTGCTAATAATGGATGCAATATTTGTATAGATTATAAGTGGTGGCCAGCATTTTGGAGGATGGATCGTGTAACAGCACTATTCACAATTAGTCGAAGAGATAATGCGTGGATTATAGGCACGTTTTTTGAAAATTTGCTGGCATCTGTTGCAACGAATATGAGATCAAATCAACAATCAAATAACAAACAGTATTGAATTAACACGTCTATAAAGATTTAACTGATAGAATGGCAAAGAGAGGGCAAGTTTATCTGGAGTTTTTTTTCAGATGTTATTGCGTAATATCGAAGCTCAAGAGCTTATCGCGACTCACAGACATATATTGGACATTTTTTGAGCTATAAGAAATATACTCTGAATAAAGGGACGGAACAGTATATGTACTGGTCACAACGCATGTCATTGATTTTGATGAGGTAATCAAATATGTGCACGTGCAGACAACATGAACTTGATCCGGACTGTTATTAATAAGGAAAATGCAAAGAGTCTTCCGCTGATTTCGCCAAAAAACGAGTGCGGAAATACACAGTAGATGCAACATAACATGGGAAATCTCTCGATCTCTCACTTTGCTTGGGAAACGACAATGAAGAACAAATACTAGCAAAACCTTGAACAATTAGGAAATATTGTTATGAGTAATGTCGTTGTCAATGCCAGTGAAAATACACATGCAAGTGGGGCAAACAGGTAAGAAGGCAAATAGTATATTGGCATTTATAGAAGACCCGATGAATGTCCTCCAGAAATTATGTTGTCTAAGTTACTCTATCACTGTATTTTACTGAAGATTCCCATAGTTCTTCATGGCGGGATTCCAGAATGTATTATTTATCACTTATTCATTACAGTTCGCAAGAAACCTGGAGGAAATAATAGAAACATAATGAAAATTCTGACGAGGCTGAACAGGTTAGATTAACGGAAAATGTTTCTCCTGAAATATACCATATTAAACCTGGGTCCAGTCATAAGATTGGCGCGAGGACATTTAGAATTGGAATGAGCAGTAGTATCATCTCTCGCAGGTTGGTGATCTGCCATACACGATGTAGGATGTCAAGTGGCTAAATATAGTTTGGAAGGAGATGGGACATATGTGCACAATATGCACCAAGGGATGTAGGAAGCGCACAAGAATTAGTAGTGATACATGGCATGTGACGAGCATGACGAGCATGGGCGTTATGTTTCGGGTGTTTTGGATAGTGGTTGTGAAGAACACACATTCGTTCTACTCTTGTGTCTACGATTATTTCACCTGGCTGTGCTCTATCTAAAGCGGTCCATTCGATGACCATTATAATAAGAGCCGTTTATGTTAGTTGTATTGCATTCACCGTCTCCGTTTCGGTTCTGTTTTGTCAACCACAAAAACGCGTCAAATTGTTACTCACAAGAGTCCGCAGAACAATTTGTGGGTACCAGTATTTATTTGTATTAGAATTAGTTCTTGAACTATTGCCACGATTAAATGTGCTTGCAGGACTATATCGATCGAGAAGGCATGGGAGATGCGGGACTAATGCGGGTAATTGGTATTAGCGGAGATAGTAGCTACGGTCGGGGTGGATTAGGAAATGGGGAGATGCAGCGAGACCTGGGTGTCATGGTACACCAGTCATTGAAAGTAGGCATGCAGGTGCAGCAGGCAGTGAAGAAAGCGAATGGTATGTTAGCTTTCATAGCAAAAGGATTTGAGTATAGGAGCAGGGAGGTTCTACTGCAGTTGTACAGGGTCTTGGTGAGACCACACCTGGAGTATTGCGTACAGTTTTGGTCTCCAAATCTGAGGAAGGACATTATAGCCATAGAGGGAGTGCAGAGAAGGTTCCCCAGACTGATTCCTGGGATGTCAGGACTTTCATATAAAGAAAGACTGGATAGACTTGGCTTATACTCGCTAGAATTTAGGAGATTGAGAGGGGATCTTATAGAAACGTACAAAATTATTATGGGATTGGACAGGCTAGATGCAGGAAGATTGTTCCCGATGTTGGGGAAGTCCAGGACAAGGGGCCACAGCTTAAGGATAAGGGGGAAATCCTTTAAGACCGAGATGAGGAAAAACTTTTTCACACAGTGAGTGGTGAATCTCTGGAACTCTCTGCCACAGAGGGTAGTTGAGGCCAGTTCATTGGCTATATTTAAGAGGGAGTTAGATGTGGCCCTTGTGGCTAAAGGGATCAGGGGGTATGGAGAGAAAGCAGGTACGGGATACTGAGTTGGATGAACATCCATGATCATATTGAATGGCGGTGCAGGCTCGAAGGGCCGAATGGCCTACTCCTGCACCTATTGTCTATGTATCTATCTATGTATCTTTGTAAGACGAGGGCTAATGTGCCGTTAGTCCATCGTAGCTACAATTATATAATTCTATGATTTATAACGATATTGGCGATTTATTTATTCGCCGTTCGTGACACATGTTGGAATATGTGGCACACTGCCCCATTCCACTCTGAACCACCGATTAGGGCGGATATCTTGAACCTTTGGCGGTGTTCTGTTGGAAGCGTTTTGTGTTTAATTTTTATCGATGTGGGTTTTCGATTCACCGTTGGTAGGAACCATCTCCAGAGCATTCAATCCGAGTTTATGCAACATCACCTATGCATCCTTATAAACTATTGCACACCCTCTCCAAAACGACCTAATCATTGTTTTTAGTAAAACGACTGTCCACACAATACTACACATATGACTTAACAGAAGGTAAATAGAGTTGCAAAATGATTTGCCGACGTCTATACTTAATCACCCTAACCATAATGATCGAGATGCAATACTCTTCATTTATATCCCTATCTTTTTGTATTTGACACTTTCAGAGAGCTACGAACTTGCATCCCTAAATCGTGTAAAAACATCAAAAAGTACCTGCTATATACTGTAAACAATGCTTTATATTCGACCTCAACGATTGAAAGAGTTCAAATTTATTTCAATTAAACTTTATCATGAACGGCATTGTTCCATCAATAATACTGCCTGACCGAAATGATCGGTATTCTTTAACATTCCTCCCCACGATCGACAATTCCAGCAAAGATTTGTCGCCTGCAAGCTTACTAATGCACTCACCTACATTTCAATGGAAATAATTGCAAATAATTACAAGAAACAGAGGTTCCAGCCCTGATTAACGGAGCATTGTGGGACAGAGCGTTTTCTCCCTCGAAGTCTGTGACCAATTGAGAACTGCGGGGATCTTTGGTCAGATCTATTTTGCGTGTGGTGTATTTAAATGAATTGGTGGTGCAAGGTGGACGGGTTAGTTTACAATTTCGCGAACGGCTCTAGATTATGGAGTTGCGGAGTTTGACAAAGGCTGTCAAAATCTATAGTGGGTTATATCCTGATTATAAAAATGGGCGGACAGTTTGCAGATGGATTCAGTCCGAGCAAGTGTAAGCTATTGAATTTTCGGAAGTCGAATATTAGTGGAATGTTAGCGGTTGATGGCAAATAGGTTGATAACATCGATGTGCAGAGGAAGCCCCAGGTACAATAATCTGTTCATAACTCTCAGAAAGTGGCAACACAAGAGAGTTCATAACCCTCATACAGTGGCAACACAGGTAGATAGTATTTTAAAGTAGGCATATGTTATTCTCACGACTTTAGAGAAAGTGTAGAATAAGTTTACACGATTAGAGATATTAGCTAAAAAAGGGAGCTCGGAGCAGCTAGTGCAAATTTTCTGTCGAACTCCGGAGGTTGAGGGGAAAACTTATAGAAAAACAACAATTAAGAGAAGCATAGCACAGGCAGGCAGAAACTTTTTTCCCGTCGGGGATATGCCAAAGATAGAAAGGCACAGCTTTATGGTTGGAGGCTGATCGTTTAAAGGGCATGTAAATAAATGAACATTATTGGTTTTTCTACAATCTCCCAGGGCCAGCCCGTGGATGAAGATGATTCACAATTTACAGTGAATATCCCAGAGATCTACTCTGCCGTCTCTCATAGTAACTTGACAGAGATGTCTTTAGCCATTTGGGACCCACACACTTTATTGCTTTTCAGCTACCCGACATATCCTCCTTCTAATTCTGCATAGCCTAGAATATCAGCATACTCTGCTCTAATATTATTATCCTCCACACCTTCTTCTTCTGCGAATACGCATGCAAAGTACACTCCACTCCCTAACTATGCGTTTGTGTCTCAAGGTAAGTAGTAAATACTTCAGGATTTCCTTTAATTCTGCGAGCTAAAGCCATTTCAATGCTCGTTTATTCCTCCCTAAAATCTGTGTTCAAGTTCGTTTTTGCTACTGTTCGAATTCAGCTTCCGTTGTCTTACCTACGCTCAATTTCAGCTGTTTTGCTCCAGTTTTCAATATCTCTTTTCATCACAAATTACTGAATCTTTCTATTCTTGCCTTTCCTCTTCGCGGGGCGATACTATACATATTATCAAGTCGAACTCAAATGTGATAGTGAGAGCAAAGAAAAATAAACTTGTTTTGATTATAGCGCAACAGATCCAGAGGCCAGTGCTAATGTCCGTAATGGGGTCAAGGTAAATCGGCCGGTATCCTAGATTATGGAGGAAACATGTGGATGTCTCATAGCCTTGGAGAAGGATCTATGCCTGAGTCTGGTCCGACGCGCGTTCAAACTTATTTTATTCTAATGTTATCCAATAACAACCGCTCCCATAGAAACATAGAAACATAGAAAATAGGTGCAAGAGTAGGCCATTCGGCCCTTCGAGCCTGCACCACCATTCAATATGATCATGGCTGATCATCCAACTCCCGATCTACTCAACCCGATTTACGCCCAATACAATCAATTTATCATTTCATGCTGATTCAGACATCCTTAAATAACCTTCAAACTTACAGACATGTTATCACTCTTCTCTACTAGTGTCCTCTGAACATCCGATCACATAGCCATACTCATTTACTATTACAATTTATTGTATGACCGTTTCTCTGGTTGGCCGAAACGCATTCTAATTCAATAAACTCTACTCGATGCACTGACCAAACTCTGCCCGTTCATGCGTATTCAATTAAAAGAAAAGTGTTGCAACTACCCTGTAACTTTCACTTCTTCCTATCACTTCCTCTATTCCCGTTCGTTATTGCGAGGCCGGGAACACAAGTTCATCATATTCATGTCACCTTTCTTATTCATGAGCTCTCGCCAAATTATCATAACAGATTAACCTTCATGGATGTCATGTCTAATTGCAGCAGGAACAACGTCCAGAATCAGCAGTTAAACTCACCCGTATATAAAAATCTGCAAGTTGGATCTATCATGGATCGTGTTCCTTGGAACGATTGGTGATTTGGGGACGATTGATGAATGTAGAATTGATTCCATGGCCAGGTCTTTCTCAAAATGTCTATCATTAAAGAATTGCGTTGGCAAAGCTTCTAACGGAAAGAAATTGAAACAGTACCTGCGTTTGCGCTTATGTATCTTTAGCTCTAGAATTGCTCTCGCTCGAATCACGAACATATGTTTATGCATATGTGGTTGTTATTAGGACCCGTTGCCTACAAGTACTCTCAATGTTGTTGTTCACTGCTTTCAGGGAACCTTCACAATCGGTGTCCCTGTATTACTGGGAATATCTGTACGTATAATTAATTTGGGTCAGCTTCGGAAGTAGATCACACAACAATTGACATACAGTGCAGATATATAGTCAGTGTTGAGCATTACATGAATAGAGATCTTGTAGAGTACGGTGAATCACTGGACAATTCTATCGCAGTAAAATTATATTCACTGTGGTTCACATATTGGGGGCGGGGGGCGAGAGGGTTATCTAAATAATTGGCAGTGTATTTCGGCAGTGTTGGCTGTTGTGGCATTCTACTTACCGGGTTTGGCAAATGATAGTGGGTCACACGTGCAAGAAGTGGTCATGCTTAGCGCGGCGCGGAAAAAATGATGCGTGTGCCACCAACATAAGAACACCAGCTGAACTGTGGCCAGTTTCAATGGTAGTCTAACTTTATTACCTGAGCAAAATGAGCATGAGATGAGGCACAAACAATAGTTGTTCAGTAATCCCAATGTGTAACCCTAATCTCTATCTCATTCTCTTGATCCAGTGAATTTAGTGGCAATTGCGATCCTGTCCAGGGGAAAATGTGGCCTCTCCAGCTGCACCACTCGCTACCTGGTGGCCATGGCTGTGTCTGATGTTTTGGTCATTATCTTTGGAGTTATTTCCCTTCGGATTAAACATTTCTTCTTCCCAATGAGTTTTCTGAACATTACCCCTGTGTGTAGCATCGTCTTCGTACTGAACGGTACAGTTACCGATTGTTCCGTCTGGTTCACCGTCACTTTCACCTTTGACCGATTTATCGCCATTTGTTGCCCGAAGCGAAAAACGAAATATTGCACCGGGAAAACTGCGGCTATGGTTCTCATAACAATTGGCGTTCTTCTATGCCTGAGAAACATTCCATACTACTTTGCATACGAACCAAAAATAATAATCGACAATATTCCATGGTTCTGTCGTATGAAGCCAAGTTATTATTTTGACCCCGGATGGGTGGGGTTTGACTGGTTCGATACAGTTTTAACCCCGTTGCTTCCTTTCGCTGTAATCCTGCTGCTCAACGCCCTGACAATCCGGTACATTCTAGTGGCCAGTCGGGTCCGTAAGGGACTGAGAGGTCGGAATAAAGGGGAGAATAGCAGTGACCCGGAAATGGAGAGCAGGAGGAGGTCCATGGTTTTACTCTTCGCCATATCCAGCACATTCATACTCCTGTGGGTGACTGTTGTTACAGATTTCATATATTATCAGGTCAGAGGAACAGGAGGAAATTACACTGAATCTGAACTAATTTTCCTCTATGTCGGATATTTGTTGAGAAATGTCAGCTGTTGCACGAACACGTTTATTTACGTGATAACCCAGTCCAGGTTCAGGGAGCAGATGATGAGTGCAGCGAAGTACCCGGCCACCTCAGTGCTTCGCATTATTAAGCAAGCATATAGTAGAAGCGCCACATTATCTCATCCTCTGATTCCGCTCCAGCTCTTTAATAGCGTATCCGCAAATGTCCAATGCTACAAAAGTGACTCTTGAACCGACCATGATAGCAGATGTACCACCCAATCTGCTTTCAATACAAAGAGACATTGTGTCATTCGGTGTAGGAAAATATCCACTGGCACATCATGACTCTGTCAACCATCAACTTCATATGTATACACCAATTGTTGTTCTTTGTGCCCTGACGATTCAAGTGTATGTTTCGTTATTTAAGTATATTGAGCCTTTTAAATGCTGCACCAGCACACATTCAGGCAGTGTGTTGCAGGTGACTGGGGGAATAAAGATTCCCTCTAATCTTCGTATCCTTCACCTTCACCTTTACTCTCCTGTCTTTGACACAGTTTCGACAGGAAAATATTTCCCATTATCTGTACTGTGCGCGACATTCGTGGTTTTGTTGACCTCTATCGGACCGATCACCCCATCAGCCTCGAAAGCCAATTCCCACAGCCCTCCGTCCATTTTTGTCCCATGTATGCCACTGGTATTTCGAGAAGCAATGTTAATTCCACCGACTGCAACTTGTGTCCCAAAGGTGTTCTGAGGACATCACCGCCCTATTTCTACTGCAGCTTACTGAAGAAAGGTCCAAACTCTAACGTTACTTCCGACTGCAGCAGAGGATAGAAAGTGCAGGATTCCTCTTGGTACAACACAATTTTCCATCTTCACCTTCCCTCACAACCACAACTAAGTCATTTTGCTTTTCTCCATCTCTTCTAACTCAGCTGCGATCTGGCATTTAACGTATGATCGTCATAATTTAGAGATAGATTACGTGTTATCGTAATTTTCGGCTGTTACGATTAGTTACGCTTTGTAAAGAAATAAAAATGTCAAACTTTCCTACCACTTACATACAGTAATTGATAGAAAATGAAATCTATGCCCTATGCATATTAATGAAAAATATCTCCAAACGTGTCTTACAACAAATAACAAAGAAAGCCACATCCTTTGCCCATACAGTGTTTTGAAGGCTCAATGTACGGAAAATAAACAAAAACTTATCTTTCATAAATCGTTCCTACCATCTCACCATACGGTCCTCTACATACGTATATTCCCCCACATCTCTCTCTGTTGTCCCACTTTTCTGCAACTTTTGCTCCCGTCTTCATTCTGCTAATACCTTTTCTGCCTGCTATCAAATGCATTATTCCTCCAACCAAAAGCATTCTCTCATTGCTCTGAAGAATCCTATTGCTTGTGTATTGTTGCTCTTCTATTTCCCCCACTAATGCGGCTCTATCGCTTTGTCTGTTCAGATTCCGCTAATTCCTCACAATTGTGTTGTATACGTGGGACCTTTCTTGCTTCCAAGAATTTCATCCTCCGTTTCGCTCTTTTTCACCCAGACCACTACATTGCCTGTGATTCCATGCCATATCACCCTCTTTTTATAAGACGCACTGTTGACCACACCGTCAATCGACTCGCACCACACCGTCGCTCCGTTTCTGTTACCCTTTCTATCAGCCGAAATGACACGGCCCTCCAGCCTATCTACACATTTTTCACTACCCTAATTTTTCTATCAACTTCTCCCATTATCGGACTCTTTGCCAAACCCCACCCCTGACCAGCCGTTGCGTACAACTCGCAACATCCTTCTCGACTTTGGCCAAATCCACCAACATCATTCTTTTCTACTCCAACCCGTTGCCTGTTTCCAATCCACGTTACTCATGTCTCATTGAATCACAGGACCATTGATCTCTCTCTCTCTAACCTTGGGCACTCCAAATCTTCTCAAAATCTATCCTTTCTCGTTTCACTCCAATGGCTCTCTTCAGGATCCTCATAGTTACGTGTTTTCAATTCCATTCGACAGTGAACCTTACCACTGTAAATGTCCTGCCTGCATCGCTCGCTTTCTATTTCACTCACATTCTCATTCCCACTGTACAGTCTTCATGCCCCCTCCTCCCTGACCACTTCCCCCCCCCCAACCAGACATCGACTCGGCATCAGTCCACTTACTTGCCATCCTCCGCCCCCAACCCCCATCCCTGCCGTGTGTTCACCATTCCCCCTGAACTCCCCCTCTCCGACACCGAACGGTCGGTCCTCTTCAGAGGTCTTACCTTTGTCCCCCTCCGTCCCCACCTCAATGATTCCTCGCCCACCACGACTTGTAGCTCTTCTACCGTCGCCTCCGCCTCATAGCGTTCTTCCATGGGAAGGAGTCCTCGCCCCGTATTGATGATCCCCTTTCCCGTCTCCAACGAACCCCCTCCTCGTGGACCCCCCTCATGGCCTTCCGGCTTTACACCTTTTTATCCAAAGCTGCCGGCGGGACATCAACCGCCTCAACTTCTCCACTCCCCTGTCTCACTCCAATCTCCCCCCCCCCCCCGAACGTACAGCCATCGACTCACTCCGCAACAACCCGAACTGGGTTATCAAACCGGCCTACAAGGGAAGTGCCGTGGTAGTCTGGCGCGTCGATCTCTACAAAGCTGAGGCGACGCGCCAACTCTCGGACTCCTCCTCCTACTTATCCCTGGACCATGACCCCACGGACGAGCACCAGGCCACTATCTCTAGCAACATCACTGACTTCATCCACTCCGGCTCCCTGCCCCCCCGAGCCTCCAACCTCGTCGTTCCCCAGCCCCGCACGGCTCGATTTTACCTTCTCCCAAAAATCCACAAACCTGACTGTCCTGGTAGACCCATTGTCTCTGCCTGTTCATGCCCTACCGAACTAATTTCCACATACCTAGACTCCATCGTATCCCCCCTGGTTAAATCCCTCCCTACGTATGTTCAAGACAACTCAGACACTCTCCGTCGTCTCCGGGCATTATATTCTCCAGGCCCATATCCCCTCATCTTCACCATGGACGTCCAGTCACTCTACACCTCCATCCCCCACCAGGATGGTCTCAAAGCCCACCGGTTCTTCCTCGACCGGAGAATCAACCTATACCCGTCCACTGATACTCTCCTCCGCCTAGCGGAGTTGGTCCTTACCCTCAATGACTTCGCGATTGACTCCTCCCATTCTCTCCAAATACAAGGCGTAGCTATGGGCACGCGCATGGGCCCCAGATATGTCTGCCTCTTTGTCGGGTACGTCGAAAAATCCTTGTTCGAGGCGTACCAGGGCCCCATCCCCGACCTCTACCTCCGCTACATCGACGATTGCTTTGGTGCTACCTCCTGCACCCACACACAACTGATTGACTTCATCCGCTTCACCACTTACTTCCATCCGGCACGTAAATACACCTGGACCATTTCCGACACTTCCCTATCATTTCTTGACCTCACTATCTCTATCGCAGGTGATAGACTTCTGACCGACATCCACTATAAACCCACTGACTCCCATGACTATCTAGGATAGTCCATCCCCTACTCCCCATTCCTCCGTCTACGCCGCATCTGCTCCCAAGATGAGGTGTTCCACACCAGCGCATCGGAAATGCCCTAATTCTTCAGGGAACGGGGGTTCCCCTCCCCTACTATAGATGAGGCACTAACCAGGGTCTCTTCCATACCCCGTAAATCTGCTCTCTCTCCCCATCCCCCCAATTGTAACAAGAGCAGATTCCCCCGAGTCCTCACCTTTCACCCCACTAGCCGTCACATATAACAAATAGTCCTCCGTCATTTTAGCCACATCCAAAGTGACCCCACCACTCGCCACATCTTCCCATCTCACCCCCTGTCTGCTTTGCGCAAAGACCGTTCCCTCAGTAACTCCCTGGTCAATTCGTCCCTTTCCTCCCGCACCACCCCCTCCCCGGCCACTTTCCCTTTCAACCGCAAGAGATGCTACACTTGTCGCTTTACCTCCCCCCCCTCGACTCCATTCAAGGAACCAAGCAGTCGTGCCAGGTGCGACAGGGGTTCACCTGCATCTCCTCCAACCTCATCTATTGCATCCGCTGCTCTAGATGTCAGCTGATCTACATCGGTGAGACCAAACGTACGCTTGGCGATCGTTTCGCCGAACACCTCCGCTCGGTCCGCATTAACCAACCTGATGTCCCGGTGGCTCAGCACTTCAACTCCCCCTCCCATTCTGGCCTCCTCCGTGGCCAGGGTGACCACCACCGGAAATTGGAGGATCAGCACCTCATATTCCGCTTGTGCAGTCTGCACCCTAGCGGCATATACATCGAATTCTCCAATTTCCGGTAGCCCTTGCTGTCTCCTCCTCTTGTCTCCTCCCCTTCTCAACTGTCCCTCAGCTCTCGGGCTCCTCCTCTTCCTTTTTCCTTTCCACTCCCCCCCCTACACTACATCAGTCTGAAGACTGGTTTCGGCCCGAAACGTTGCCTATTTCCTTCGCCCCATAGATGCTGCTGCACCCGCTGAGATTCTCCAGCACTTTTAGCTACCTTCGATTTTCCAGCATCTGCAATTCCTTCTTAAACCCACTGTACTTCTGTTCTGCCACCCATTATTTGCAATTTAATGCATACTTCCCTATCTCCTTGTCAAATTCCTTCCAACTCTGCTTTTTCCTCTCCGTCCAGCTAATTGCTTCTCATTCTGTCTCCCTAAATTTTCCACATCAGAATGTAAATTCTCACGGTCGCCGATCTGATCGCTAGCACCCTGTCTTACTCTGCCTCTGCCGTCGTATTCCTCCAACACTCACCCTGTTCTATCTCATTCCAATGTCACTCCTCCACTACACCTTTCAGTTCCCCAATCGCATGCACATTTCCATTTTCACTATCTCCCTAATGCACCCTCCCATATTCACCCTTCTTAACCTAACTCTCCGAACGTCCCATGCTTCCGTCCTTCTCTGAATCTACACTTCGCTACCAAGTACCGTACCGCCGTATTTCCAAGAACCCCGTATGTTCCCGTTTTGGCATTCTTTCCAGGTACTTTAATTCCCGTCATCACTCCCAATATTGTCTGCTCTCAGTTATTGGTTCAACTGTCCCACACAAAATTATGAGCTTCAGTTACTCCATCGTCTAACCGCAGAACGATCCTCCACTGCTGACTCATTGACCCACTTCTTCCGGTCCTCCACTATCCAGTCTTCCATGCCTATCGCATTGTGTACCAGAGCCCCTTCCACTGGGGTTCATGAACAATCCTGGATAACGGTGGGCCATTTGAACCAAACGGTGCTCCTACGATGGGTGCATACAGCGGTAGCATTTCTCACGAGAAAATTATGTAGAAGTAAGAAACAAATGTTGTGATAAAAGTCCCTGCTTTGACATGTCATTAAGCGAAATTAGCGGATATCAAAGCGAGTATGCCGAACACTGGGGAAGCTATATCTGGAGAGAGGACCGTAGTGGATAGGCAAGAAGGCCACTCAGATGAATGTATTTCAAATGCGTCAGTGTCATGGAAAGGTGATGAATAAATGAATGCTGATTGGTCAAGTTTGTAAACATACAAGGAATTAGCATTGGTGCTCCGCTCGCAAGTAACAACACGGCATACAGTAAACCATTTAGAGTAAAGAATAAAACATTAAACAATAAGAATAAAACATTATAGTTTAAACATGCGAATGAATTAAAATACCAGGGCAAAATATGCTACAGACTTTTGATTATTGAGTAGAGAGCTACTGCCAGTGGGAAAATGGTGTGTTTATGTCTGGCTGTAGCGGTTTTGACGGTCCGAGTCGCCTTCCAGGTGGACGTGTTTCAAAGAGTTTGTGGCTAGGGTGAGAAGGGTCAGAGATGATCTTACCCACTCGCTTCTTATTCCTTGCAGTGTACAATTCGTCAATGGAGGGAATGTTGCAGCCAACAGACTTCTCAGCTGATCTAACAATACGCTGCAGCCTCCGGATGTCGTGCTTGGTGGCAGAGCCAAATCAGACCATGCTGGAGAATGTTAGGACAGACTCTACGATGGCAGTATGGAATTAGACCACCATTGCCTGTGGAAGATTGAGTTTTCTGAGCTGCCGGAGGAACTATATGCTCTTTTGCGCTTTTCTGACTGTGGATTCGATGGTGGCCCCCCATTTAAGGTCCTTGGAGTTGATGGTTCCAAGGAACTTAAAGTAGTCTACAGATGTGACAGCGGTGTTGTTGGTAGTGAGTGGGGGGAGGGGAGGGGGAGCTCTACTCAAGTCTACAATCAACTCCACCGTCTTAAGAGCATTGAGCTCTCCACCGTCTTAAGAGCATTGGGCTCGAAGGCACCAGGACGCCAGTTGTGTCACTTCTATTCTGTTGGCAGATTCCCCCATCCCAGATCAGTCAATTTAGGGTTGGGTCGTGAGGAAGTACCTGTTCGTCAGTAAGTTAGTGTTCCGCTGACAGATATATTCAGGCATAGTCAACTGGGAGAGTTTGGATTGTAGTAGCTCTGGCACAATTGTGTTGATCTCAGAGCTAAAATCCACAACTAAAGTCCTTGCATAGATCCCCCGGCAGTCTAGGTGCTGGAGGATGAAGTGCTGGCCTAGGTTGACTGCGTCATCCACTGATCTATTGGCCCGGTATGCAAACTACAGAGGGTCCAGCATGTGGTTTGTGATATGGGCCAGCACAAGTCCTTCAAGGGTCTTGATGACTACACAGATCAGTGCCACAGGCCGATAGTCATCCTTGTCTTTTTTATTACAGGGCCAATAGTGGAGACTTTGAAGCAGGCAGGGACAATACAGGTTTGCAGAGATTGTTTGCAGGGTTAAAGCCAATTTCAATGTATGATGTACCTACACACCTGGAGCTCTGCTGAACAACATTACTATACACCTTGTAGGTCCTGCCCCTGTTAGACTTCCCAATATGCAATATCTCTGATATTTTGTATTAAATTTCATCAACTAATACTCAGACCACATGGACACCCGTTCAATACCCTGCTGCATTTTTTCTAACCATTACGGAATAGCCCCAAAGTGCGTTATTCACAAACGCACAATACCGCCTACTTTTGTCATGTGCAAATTTGCTAACCATGCCATACACGTTCTCATCCAAAATATTGATATAGATGCATATCATGGGCGTCGAAACGAACCCTGTGACACAACAGTAGTCACAGGCCTTCAGTCCGAAAAGCAAACTTCCACCGTCATCTCTGCCTCCTTTCATTAAGCTATTTTTCTAACAAACCAGTTAGCTCTTCTTAGATCCTATACGGCGTAACCTTCCAGATCGGCATACAGCGAAAACGTTGTCAAATGCATTGCTGAAATCCATATCTCCAACGTATTTAGCTCTGCCGTATACAACCATTTTGGTCACATCTTAAAAAAACGTCAATCAGATTCGTGAGACACTGCCTCCTACATACAGAACCATGCTGTCTAACCCTACTCACTCATTGTCCGCCTAAATGCATTTATATTCTTAACCCTAAGAATACTGTCTATTAACATTCTGCGCACATATGTTAGGCTCACTGGCCTGTAGTTCCCAGGCTTTACCCTGCGTCTTTTATTTTTTTTATTTTTTTTTTAATTTTTTTTTTTTTTTAATTTTATTTATTAGAAGTACATTACATTACAACCACATACATTAGTACTCGTCACTTATATCTTGTTACAATTAATGTACTCCATTTATTTTTTACACTAGTAAAAGGAAAAGATTGAAAGAAAGAAGAAAGTGAAGGAAAAAGTGAGAGTGTAGCAAAATGTGACAACAAAAAAGGACGATGATCCTATAAGAACAAAATTAAAAACAAAAGAAAAAGAGTTAAGAAATAGACCCTAGAAAAGAAAGAGAAAGAGAAAGAGGAAAAAAAGAGAAACAAATATTTTTATGAGCATTACGCAAATGGGACACACCAACTCTTCAACTATCATCCCCCCTTACCTGACCTCAATTTTTTTTAAGGTACCTTTGCACCCTATATTTGTAATAATTCTATAAATGCAGACCGCGTCAGGTGGAAGTGATCTGGTTTACCTGCTAGGAGGAGTCTTATCTCTTCTAGGTGTAATGTTTCCCTGCGTCTTTTCTTGAATAGAGGCTGAACATTTGCCACACTCGAGTCTTCCGGTACATCATTTGCATTTAAAGACTAGACTAAGTGGGTCCCGTTGGGTCCCATTGGTCCTCCGACGCAATATTCCACCTCTCCACCAATTATAATATTGGTGGCCAGTGGGGGGCAGATTTCTGTAAAGCTGGTATGGGTGTTGTTGGCTGCAGGGACAATTGGCCTCCAGAGGGCTAGTATGGATATTGTGGGCCAAATGGATTCTTGGGTGCCAGCTCAGTCCCTCAAGCCTGATTTGCTGGCAGCTCACTCACGGCTGGTGGGCTGGTAGTTGACTCACGGCAATTCCGTTGAATTCCATTTCAAGCCGAGTGCAAGGCCACCAAATTCAAATCCATTTTCCTACCATTTCAAGCAGGGTGCAATGCCACCAAATTAAAGTGCAGTTTCTTACCTCTTCGAGCAGGGTGCAAGGCCACATAATTGAAGTGCAGTTTCATACCACTTCAAGCAGGGTGGAAGGCCACCCAATTCAGGTTCAGTTTCCTACCGCTTCAAGCAGGGTGCAACGCCAACGAATTCAAGTGCAGTTTCCAACCACTTCAAGCAGCGTGCAAGGCCCCCCAAATTATAATGCAGTTTCACAACACTTTAAGCCGGGTGCAAGGCCACCAAATTCAAGTGCAGATCATACCATTTCAAGGAGGGTGCAAGGCCACCAAATTCAAATGCAGTGTCATACGAATTCATGCACAGTGCAACGACACCACATTCAAATGCAGTTTCATATCATTTCATGCAGGGTGCAGGCCACCACATTCAAATGCAGTTTTATAATATTTCAAGCAGGATGAAACCACAATAAATCCACCATAAAACCACACAAAACACCGCACTCACAGTTCAGTAGACATTCAGTGTGTTCAGTTGATTCACAGCTCAGGCAGTCGTGACTATTCCCTCCCCATCATGCACAGACTGAGCCACACCCACACTTTCGGGTTTTATAATCCCTCCCCCTCCCACCGGAAAAGGTGTGGTCTTCATGGCGTGATTGACATGGGAGAGATTCTCAACATTTTTAAACACTGATAACACTTTAATGTTTAATACTTTTCAATATAGTGCAAACAGGAAGTTGTCAAGTTTAGACAAAAAACCATTGCAGTGCCTTTTTACTTCAACCCAAAACCCCCCAAACAACCATTTGCAGTGCCTTTTTACTTTAACCCAAAACCCCCCAAACAACAATTTGCAGTGCCTATTTACTTCAACCCAAAAAACCCAAACAAACATTTGCAGTGCCTTTTTACTTCAACCCCCCCAAAAAACCAAACAACCATTTGCAGTGCCTTTTTACTTCAACCAAAACCCCCCCAAACAACCATTTGCAGTGCCTTTTACTTCAACCCAAACCCACCAAACAACCATTTGCAGTGCCTTTTTACTTCAACCCAAACCACCATTTGCAGTGCCTTTCTACTTCAACCCAAACCACCATTTGCAGTGCCTTTTTACTTCAACCCAAACCACCCCAAACAACCATTTGCAGTGTATTTTTACCAACCCAAACCCCACCCCCAAACAACCATTTGCAGTGCCTTTTTACTTCAACCCAAACCTCCCAAACAACTATTTGCAGTGCCTTTTTATTTCAACCCAAACCCCCAAAACAACCATTTGCAGTGATTTTTACTTCAACCCAAACCCCCCAAACAACCATTTGCAGTGCCTTTTTACTTCAACCCAAACACCCCAAACAACGATTTGCAGTGCCATTTTACTTCAACCCAAACCCCGCAAACAACCATTTGTATTGCCTTTTTACTTCAACCCAAACCACCATTTGCAGTGCCTTTTTACTTTAACCCAAACCCCCCAAACAACCATTTGCAGTACCTTTTTACTTCAACCCAAAACCCCCAAACAACCATTTGCAATTCCTTTTTACGTCAACCCAATCCCCCCAAACAACCATTTGCAGTGCCTTTTTACTTCAACCCAAACCCCCCAGACAACCATTTGCAGTGCCTTTTTACTTCAACCCAAGTCCCCCAAATACCATTATCAGTGCCTTTTTTTTCAACCCAAACCCCCCAAAGAACCATTTGCAATGGCTTTTTACACCCCAAACCCCCCCCAAACAACCATTTGCAGTGCCTTTTTACTTCAACCCAAACCCCCCAAACAACCATTTGCAGTGCATTTTTACTTCAACCCAAAATCCCCAAAACCAATTGCAGTGCCTTTTTACTTCAACCCAAAACCCCCAAACAACCATTTGCAGTGCATTTTTACTTCAACCCAAAAAAAAACAAATATCCATTGCAGTGCCTTTTTACTTGAACCCAACCCCCCCCAAACAACCATTTGCAGTGCCTTTTTACTTCAACCCAAAACGCCCAAACAACCATTTGCAGTGCCTTTTTACTTCAACCCAATACCCCCAATCAACCATTTCGAGTGCCTTTTTATTTCAACCCAAAGCCCCCAAAAAACACTTTGCACTTCCTTTTTACTTCAATCCAAAACCCCCAAACAACCATTTGCAGTGCCTTTGTACTTCAACCCAAACCCCCGTAACAACCATTTGCAGTGCCTTTATAATTCCACCCAAAACATCCAAACAACCATTTGCAGTGACTTTTTTACTTCAAATCAACCATATTTTCATTTTCAAACCACATTAAGGGCACTCACAGATGAGTGTTATTCAGAGCTCTCGGTTCCTCTATCTTGCAGAGACTGAGTGATGCACAACACTTCCGGGTTTATAGTCCCTCCCCCCTCCCCCTCCCATCAGTAGGGACAGCAGAGAGAATGGCGATTTAAAAAAAAAACATTAATATCTCTCTGATTTTTCATCGATGGGAAAAATACAGTCCGGCGGAGCGGGGCTCTGAGCGAGCTGGCCAAACATTACGGCCGTAGGTGGCGGCGTTCTCTCGGAAATCTAATCACATTGAGTCAAAATCGGTCAAGATCTTACATTTAGTAATATAGATCTCAACCATGGCACTGGCAATTTCCTCTCTAGCTTCCTCATCTCCAATCACTGTCCATATGAATCTCAAATCAGGATCATCTATTACATGGTCCTTCTTTCTGGCAACTCTGTCCCTGCATTTGTCCAATAGATGTTATGTTTCCTGCTCTTTCCTATTCCTATTTATTTTATGAACTGTGGGTTTGTGCACCTGATCTGGACTATATTTATTTATTTATTTTAAATGCTGGAAATACTCAATAGGGAAGGCCATATCAGTACGACCAGAAACGTAATTAACGTTCAAGGTTAAAAGCCGTTTGCCAGAACTGCGAAGGAAAGAAACGCAGCTCTTTTAAGCTGGGTGTCGGTGTGGGAGCAGAAAATTGCGGTACGTTGCCGAAGGAATACGACAAAGAATATCTTACAAACGTGTGAATGGCAGCAGTTAAGGAATGAGTTCATCGGAAAATAATACACGGCTTGCGTAGCGGACATGCCCTGCAGCTGCGGCTGGTCAGATCAACTGTTCCCAAATAAGCAAAACAAACAATCAAACGGAAAATAAATAATCCTGCTCCATAATACGGTGGATGACAGATACATGCAGCGAAATCAAGCAAACAGATGTTTACATTTTAGTTTGGAAACTAAACTTCCAGGGCTCCCAGTTTAGTACTGAAGCCACATTGCATCCAATCGCAAGATGAGTTGAAGTAACTTTAGTTTGCTTTCGGTTTCATTTTAACAACTGAAGAGGCCACAAAGATGTCGCTCTAACTTAATAGGCAAAGGGATGCTCACCTTCGTTCCTCTACACTAAAGTCTGTTTGGGCCGAAAAGTAGTAGCCCAAACCACATTTGTTTTCTCTAACGCATAGGAAATGCTCGTAGCAGTACATTGAATTGACCGGAGTGTAAGAAATGAGTGGATCATAAAGTGCTCTCCATCAAGCTAAATCTAGCACGAGTTTTGAATATTGCACAGGCAATTTATTATTATTGTGACGATCAAGAACGATATCAGTTAAATCAACTACTGTTGAAAGTTCTTCATTCTTGAATGAAATTATTTATTCACTGCCGACAGTATTTTTAGTGACCATGTCCCAATCGTGAAGTATTGGTGAGACTCTGCCACTACCCTGAACATTCGGTGCAGACCAATCCATTCCCTTGATAGAGGGAGAGGATCAGACTTCATCTTGGATTACAAGTGGTTTATATGCAATGCTCGGCATGACGTCCACTTGCTATTGATACTGATTCGGTATTTGTCTTTCGAAAATCCTTATTTTCTTATATTCTAGCAACATTACACTCCTTGGTTTGGAAGGAAGACATATAAAGAACTCATAAAGTGCTATTATTAGTCGTCTGCACTAAGCTCGGCCATTGCTCTGTGTATCCGAAACCGCTTCACATCTCATACGGTTTTTCTCCTCCAGCCAAACATGGACACAGAAGTTTGTCCCTCTGGCAGGTTATCCTTTAACTGCACAATAGGGGCTATGCCGCATTGTTGACACTGTCGCATCCTGAGGTTGACCGATGGTACTCATCGGAGACCTGTTTGGGGAACAGAGGTCCGAGTAGAGTGAATAGAATGTTGTTACTCAGGGGCGGTCAGAGTCGTGTACAACACGCACGAGAGTTTCAAAACGCTGCCGGCACCATTGCTGAAGGTACGGAAAGGGAAGAGAGCCAAGTACCTCAACCGCAGGGAAAGACATGGGTTTGTCAATTTTTTTCTTCAAGATATAAAAAGTTGATCACGCATTGAGTGCAGAAATCATCTGTTCATGAAATACATGAGAGGGGGCAAGGGTTGGGAAAATGAACATATATTAGGTTAATGCAAACATAGGCACGCCGGATAGAAGGACCATGTGATAGATGTTACAGACTTGAGAGAGTCACTTAGCCAGTGATTGGGGGAGAGGAATGTCAGAGAAGAGTCAAGAGTCAAGATTGTTTTATTGTAATATATCACAGATAGAACAATGAAATTATTGCATGCTGCACCACAACAGAATATGTAATCATAATAAATGGTATGACCCGAGAGAAAGGGGTCCGGGACGTTTCCGATGTTTAACTCAGTCTGAGACCGGAAGAGGAGAATGGTAACGATGAGGGTTGTGCATGGAACACTGTTGTGTGCTGGGCAGATGGAGGATGATTTGTGTAGAACAATCGGTACATTTCGGGAGAGAGGCGGTGGAAGTGTGTGAAGCTGGCAGTGAGGATTCTGTGAGAGGGCAAAGGTGATGGTTTTCTGTGCGCGGAAGGTGAGGAATGTGCGTGCGGTCGGATGCTGAGGGAAAGCTGGTGGGAAGGAGGGAGAGTTTGAATGAGGCATAAAGTAATGGCTATGTGCGGGTGAACTGAGGAAGTAGTGTGTGGATGGATTTTTCGAGTTGCATGTGGGGAGACGGTCAATTGTGTATTAGATGGGATATGCTCTCGACGGGTGCGCCGCGAGTCGGCGGACTCGCCAGCAGCTGTTCGTCCTTTCCATTTATTTTAGTGTGTCTAAAACTGTGTTTTAGTGTGTTGTATTGTATGGGGTGGGGGCAGGCAAGGGGTAAACTGCTTTTCAGTCACTTACCTCGGTAGAATGCGAATTTTCTCCTCATTTTCACCGCATTTACACCCTCCCTCGCGGCCTAACAGCTTGGATTGGTGCGGCCTCTCCCGGAGTCGGGCCCGGAGCTTCAGAAGCGGGCGCAGCGCGGACTTCCCATTCGGAAGCCGGGTGATACCTTGCCGGGGGTCGCTAGAAGAAGTGTTCTGATCGCTGGCTCGCGGACCACAACATCCTGAAGCCGCGGTGTGCGGAGCTTCTACCAGCGGGAGCGGTGTGGAATTTCCATCGCGGAGCCCGGATTCCCCTTCCGCGGATCGCCGAAGAAGAGCTCCGACCGCCGACCTGCGACCTATAACGTCGTGAAGCCGCTGTCTCCGGTAGGAAGCGGCCGATTCGGGACCTCCATGCCGCGGAGTGTCTGTCTGTTCCGACGTCGGAATTTAGATCATCCCGACGAGAGTGCCTGTACATCAGGCCTTCCGTAGCGACGACTCCGCAGGGTTCATGGTCCCGACCACGGATGAACAAAGGAGGACTGACTGAAAGTTATTGCCTTCCACCACAGTGAAGAATGTTGATTCAACTGTGGTGGATGTTCATGTTGTATTCTATTGTGTATTGTGCTCTTTTTGATTGTATGGCTGCATGGTATGTCAAATTTCACCGTACCCTAATTGGTGCATGTGGCAATATATGTGAACTAGAACTTGAAGTTGAACGTTGTGCGTCGGGTGCAGGGTTAAGGATCAGTACGCCTAACGACGGAGTTCATATGCCAGATGGGAAATGTGTGATTGTGCAACAATCGGCCTGCAAAGATTGCCTGAAGTCGTACAGTGAAGATTGTGGTGGGGTCATTCTCTGGGGGTATTGCGTGTCGCGGTATTGTGTATTGTGTATTGGTCTGAACTATGTGGGATGTGTGTGGACAAACGGTGAGGTTCTGTGATTGCGGAATGTGTCTGGTGTCTGGTGTCGGTGCTAGATGTTGTACGTGTTACGAACGGTTAGTATTGTCTTTGGTGGAACGATGGCTTTGATTGTGTGTGTGTGTGTGTGTGTGTGTGTGTGTGTGTGTGTGTGTGTGTGTGTGTGTGTGTGTGTGTGTGTGTGTGTGTGTGCGTCGTGGGGGGGGGTTCGTCGTATGTGGGTGGGCTGGGTCGGGTAACCAGTGGTTATGATTTGATGTTGATGTATTGGCGGTTGGAGTTGTGTGTGAACAGGATCGCGAAGTAGTGCATGTTGCGAGTTGCCATTTCTTTGCGAGGGCATTTTTTCTTCTGTTGTTAACCGTTTCAAAGTCTGTGGTGTTTCGGCTCTTGATGAAGTGGAACGATTACCAACTGTCACAGTTGACAAATTTCTACCGGGAGAGACTGAAACCTGCGATCGAGGAAGGACTTGAACGGCTGAACTTCATGCTGAGAGAGAAGAGACATTTCAACAGAGAAGAGCACGCGGTGCATGAGAAGACGTTAGGTTTACTTTAATGTCACAGATCTGCCGTTATCAAAGACTAGACAAATAACGGTTGGCCTCACTCACCATTAAACATTCTGGGGAATGATTCATTGCAATGACAATCCTGACCATACTCTCTGCCATTGATCAGGCGTCAGAGAACAAACTACTGGTGCGGTAGAATTGACAACTGCATTTGCAGAGTCAGCTGTCGCCATCTCACATCTCCGTTATGTACAATCTGCGCCCCTACCCCGCACTAAATGAAACACGCCGTGTCTCCACATTCCTATGCCAACAATGAACTAGTGAACACGTTTGAAAATGGATTATTCAATTCGAGGTTGACTTAACCATACCTCTCTTGAACCACCCTATCACCATCCTAAGAGCAAAGTTGACCTACCATGGATCTCATTGGAGACCCTTGGAAGATTTTAATTGGAATTCACTGGAATGTATATAGCACTAAACGTTATTCTCTTTAGCACATTTGCACATTATGTGCGACTTTTTTGCACATTATGTGCGACTTACGTGCGACTTTATTGTAATCATCATCTTTCAGTTGACTGGATAGCACGCATCAAATCTGTTTTCACTTACCCTCGAACCACGTGACAATAAAAACAAAATTAATTTAAACAGTTGGCTTATTGCCATCCAATCTCACCTACCAGTCTGTCTGCTGGAGGAACTCAGCGGTCGTGCAGCATGTGTGGAGGGGATGGATTTCTTGGACGTTTCTGTTCGAAATTGTGCAACCGGTAATTCGTTTTCACACCAGGTACTGTTCTATCTACCATTACCTCATAATATTGTTTATTGTTCCAGATATCAGCGTCGGGCACTACCTGTATAACGATATAGAGAATCAGCCCCGCTCCGGACCACATGTAGATCCGGCAAACATCCAAGTTACTGGCTGTTCTCTGTTACCACCTGGCCTTGCAAACCATTCAATGTACGAAGCAGCATTAGAGGAGTACATAAAGTCGGGAAAAAAACCTAAACGCATTCAGCAGATCCACATATGATCAGGGCGTATCAGCTCGGGACACCCTGCAGGATTCCTCAAATGTATGGCGGTCAGTGGGCAGAAATTACAGAGCCGTCGCAAGAATTAGTTAAGCAACAGCCCACAAGTCAAATTTACCCAACTTTCCAATTACAAATGGAAGGGTATAGCCGCAAGTCCATGTGGATGTAACGTCTTCTCACTTAGCTCATTTTAATAACTGCCATGCTGCTGAAAGGTATTTGACCTGCCCATAGAGTGGATTACAATGGCCATCGGCCACGAGGCGTTGTGTACAACAGCAGTAGCAGCAATATAGTGTGCAACCAAAAACCTTACAGCCGAATATTAACCTTATTGCACCGTCAGGGGCACCGTAATGCAAGGGTGGCAGGTGTGTCTGGTGTAAGTGTGTGCGAAAGTTAGGATGAACAGAAGCGAACGTTGCTGAAGAGCAGATCGCCGGTTGTCGTACGTTGATGTTCACACTGGGTAGTGGAAGCACCGCTGTCGGCAGTTCATCCACCAATGAAGCAAATCAAAGCCCCACAGTCATAGAATCGTGCAGCATGCAAATAGACCATTCGGCTGAACGCATCCAAACAGACCACAATTTCCCATCAATGCAAATCCCTATTGACTGCTCCTGGCCAATATCATGCTGAACGTTTCCTGTCCATCTATGCGTCCAAATATCGTTAAAACAATGTTATTGCACCTATCTCACTTACTTCTTCAGGCAGCTGCGGACATATCCACACTACGTCCCACGTGTGAACGAGTTCGCCTTGAGGTTCCAATTAAATATTTCCCCTCACACTTGAAACACATGACCGCTATGTACTTGATTTCCCTGAAAGAAATTTCCCATTAACCCTATATATTTCTGCATGATTTTATACATCTCTATAAGGTCATCCCTCAGCCTTCTGAGCTCCAAGATAAATAAAGTCCGAGCTCCAAGGTAAACCTTTCCCTATAGCCCTGCGCTTCTCGCCCTCGGAATATAATTTTAAATCTTTTCTGACTTTCCACCAGCTCAATTATATATTTCCCATAGAAGGGATACGAAAACTGATCACAATACTCCACGTGTGCCTCACCTACGCCCTGTATAACTGCAATACCATTTCCCAACCTCTATTCACAATTCCCTGACGGATGAAGTCTACCGTGTCAAAAGCCTTCTTACCACCGACGTGCACCGGCACTCCCAAGCCCGTCGAGCACACAACAGTCTCCAGGGACATACTATTCACCTGACCACCCTTCCCTGGCTGACCCCGCAAAATAAAACACATTTACAATCACCCGAATCAAATCCCGTTCACCATTCCTCGTCCCACTTATCCAGCTGAGTAAAACCCCGCCAGTATTCTTGATAATCATTCCCATTCGACATGATATCACCCACACCAATACCGCCTTGTATATTTGTACCTTCATTAATGGAGAGGAATGGAACATGATCGCTCACACTGGCGGTCATTTAGTGGACACTTTGATTTCATCTGTTGTTCATAATGTTGAATACGTCGCCAAGGTAGTTGACTTTTCTGAAAGGGTAATCATAGTTCATGAATATGTATTATGGTCCGTAACTTAATGGCCCGATGATTTCATGCGTTCAATTAAAATGATAATTTCAGAAATATAACATTTCTCTCCATACCCGGCTACGGGGTGGTTTAGAACATGCAGGTCAAGATCAGGTAATATCCTACCGTTAATTTTTGGGCCTGTATTCCAGGTGCAATTAATTATTGGAAAATTGTTGCACTTAACGTGAACCCTCATCATATGTAGCGAATTGAAATTTCCTCCAGTCCCACAAGGGACATTGTCTGACACTACGATAGTCTAATTTCTTCTTCTGCACCCTACCACGATCATGAACTCCAGAGCGTCTCTATTCAACTACCTTTTGCTTCTAACTTTAGGAAGTGTCTGTCTCTATACCTGTAGGTAGCAGGGAAATTGAACTACCGCTCGTGGAGATCATAGCCATACGGTCATACAGTGTAGAGCCAGGCATTTTGTCCCAGCATCCTACGCCGATCAACATGTCCCATGTACACTAGTTGTACTGCCTACGTTTCGCTCATTCCTCTAAACCTATCATATCTATGTGCCTATCCAAATGTTTCCTAAACGCTGTGAAAATACCTGCCTCAACTACCACATCCGGCAGCTTGTTCCATATACCTACCGCCGTTTGTTAAAGAAAGTCGACCTTCAGGTTCCTAATATATCTTTATCCCCTCACCTTAAACATAAACCTTCTCGGCACCCTTTCCAGCTTTGTAACTTTTTTACCATTAAAGCGTGATCAAAACAACACAATATTCTAACTATGACCTCGCCGATGTAGAGTGCAACTGTAAGACGTCTTCCCAACGAAGATTACAAAAGTCGTAGATTCAATAAGTCAAAGACTCTTACAGCGTAGAAACAGCCCCGTCCGCCCAACTTGCCCAAACCAGGCAACTTGTCGAATCTACACTAGTCCCACAGGCCTGTATTTGGTTTTTATCCTTGTATACTTGACCTATCCGCGTATCTGTCTAAATGTCTCTTAAACGTTGCAATAGTAAGTGCCTCAACTACCTATTCCGCTAGCTCTTTCCATATACCTGCCACGTTTTGCGTAAAAAAATTCATCCTCCTGCCCTCTAAGGTATTGTGCTAGCCTGCTCAACCCCTCTCTATAGCTCATTTCCTTGTACTGGCACGAGCCTCATAAATCATATCTGCACCCTTTCAAGCTCAACGACATTTTTTTTTAATTTAACATGATGCCCAAAACTGAAGACACTACTTTAAATGCAATCTCTTTCTTTTTCTTTTAAAACATTTTATTATTTTTTTTCCAAAAAACAAAAACAAAATATAAAAAACAGCGCTAAAAGAATAATGATAAACATAACAATGATATTGATACATAGTGATCAGGATTACATTAATAACAGGTCTAACCTAATATGAGCCCAGTGTCAACATACACATTGAATATAGACCTCCCGGTCTATGCAAATATAGATAAATATGTAAAAGAAATGAAGAAAAAAACACAAAGATAAAAAGACAAAAAGAGGAAAAAAGGAAGAAACAAAACCCCCCTAATCTAAAGAAAAAAAGAAAGAAAGAAAACAAACAAAAACAAAGCAAAACAGAATCTGAACTGAGAATTTCAACAATGTAAGTCTGTTTGTCGTCGTCCGTTCCGCCATAGAGAGGTAAAATAGTTTTTATAACGGTTAGAGAGGGAGCAATTTATGTTGTATGAAAGTGTTGAATACATGTTCCCCAAGTCTTATCAAATTTAACCAAGAGTTCAACAATGTCAGTCCTGATTTTTTCTAAATTAAAACATGATATCGTTTCAGAGTACCACTGGGGTGTGGTCGGAGGGTTGGAGTCTTTCCATTTAAATAAAATAGATCTTCTGGCGATTAGTGTGGTAAAAGCAATCAACCGATGGGAGGAGCGGGACAAATGATCGAACATTGCTAGCCCAAAAATTGCAGTAATAGGATGAGGTTGTAAATCAATACCTAAGACTACAGAAATAGTATCAAAAATGTCTTTCCAATATTTTTCCAAAACTGGGCAGGACCAAAACTTATGGGTCAGTGAGGCCACTTCAGAGTTACATCTGTCACAGGTAGGATTTATATGACCATAGAAACGAGCCAACTTATCTTTTGACATATGAACTCTGTGAACCACCTTGAATCGTATCAGGGCGTGTCTTGCACACATTGAAGAGGTATTGACTAATTGAAGAATATCTCCCATTTCTCTATAGATAGAGAAATTTAGAGTTCTCTTTCCCAGTTATTCATAATTTTTTCAAATATATCTCTTTGTAATTTCAAAATCAACTTATAAATAGTCGTTATTAATCCTTTCTGACAAGGGTTCAAATGTAATTTTTCGCCTAAATTTCGGTTTGATGTGGGAGCGGAAAAGGGGGTAGAGTAGCCTTAAAAAAATGTCTGATTTCTAAATATCTAAAAAAGTGTGAATTAGGTAAATTATATTTATTGAGAGTTGTTCGAAAGACATAAAACAACCATGCAAAAACAAATCACGAAAGGCTACTAATCCCTTCCTCTTCCTTAACAAAAAGGCTTGATCAGTACTAGAAGGTTGGAAGAGAAAATTGGATAAGATAGGACTCGATAAGTTAAAAGCATTTAGTGCAAAAAACTTACGAAATTTAAACCATGTTCGAAACGTATGTCTTATTATTGGTTTAGTCGTATATTTATTCAATCTCGTAATTGTAAAAGGTAACGAGGCCCCCAGAATATAAGCCAATGTTAGTCCTTGTAAGGAATCACGTTCAAGGTTTATCCATCCTGGGCATTGGGTATCTTCTAAATATTTTGTCCAAAATGTTAGATAACGAACATTGACTGCCCAATAGTAAAATCTAAGGTTCGGCAATAGTGCATACTTAATCAATAGTAGTATTTCTTTTTCTGGTTGTAAAAATTCTGTAAGTGTTTTTTACTTAGTCTGAAATAAGAGTTTATTCTGCCATAGATTTGCTACGAAGACATTTTGGGATCTATAATATCAAAGAAAGATTTGCAAATAAAAATTGGTATCGTCTGAAATAAATACAGAAATTTAGGTACAATGAACATTTTAATAGCATTGATTCGGCCGATTAAAGATAAGGACATTGGTGATTAAAGGCATAGCATTAGCTTTAAATAAATCCTTGTGTTTCTTGGTGATCTTAATACCTAGATAAGTATAACTTTCGGTAGCAAATCTAAGTGGAAACTGTCCATAATTATAAACGAGATTATTTAATGGGAAAAGCTCACTCTTACTAAGATTTAGTTTACAACCAGAAAAACTACTAAATTGATTAAGTAATGCTACTATTGCCGGAATAGATCTCTCAGGGTTAGAAATAATTAATAACAGATCATCTGCATAAAGAGATAGCTTATGTGTCTTATCGCGCGGACAATACCAAAAATATTAGGGGATTCCCCAATAGCGGTGGCCAAAGGTTCCAAAGCAATATCAAATAGTAAAGGACTTGAGGAACAGCCCTGTCTAGTACCTCGAAAGAGCATGAAAAAAGGGGACTCTGATTATTAGTAAGTACAGAAGCCTGAGGTATATGATATATCAGCTTGATCAAGAAATACATTTTGGACCAATCTTAAATTTTTCAAGTGTATTGACTAAATATTCCCATTCCACCCTATCAAACGCTTTCTAGGCAAAGTGAGATAACACATTCTGGTGTTTTATTTGACGCTGTATATACAATATTCATTAATCTCCTCACGTTAAAGTATGAGTAACGATTTTAAATAATCTATTCCTTAAAAAGGCTTCTTTAAATATCTTTCATAACCAGGGAGACAATACATTTGGAAAATACTTTTAAAATTCTACTGTAAACCCACCTAAACCGGGAGCTTTACCAAAATTCATTGAAATAATTGCTTTCTGTATTTATTATTCCGTGTTCATCTCACAACAGAGGTCATTATATGGTAAATTTGGTAAGTTCAGTTTCTTTAAAAACGCATGCATTATATTGCCAAAAAATTCATGCAATCTCGCCAATGTCTTATACAACTGCAACATGAACTCCCTACTTCGAAACTCAATGCTCTGAGTGATGAAGGGCAATGATCCAAGAACATGTTGACCACCTTTTACCACGTTGAATGAACTATGTACCTGCTTTCCTAGATCCTACTGCTCTATAGCACTCCCCAGTGCCCTACCGTTCACTGTGCAAGTTCCGACCTTGTTACTTCTTCCAAAATTCAGCATTTCTCTGCATTAAATAGAAGCAACCATTCCCCAACCCACCTGCGCAACCGATCAGGATCCAAATCATAATCATAATCATAATCATAATCGTACGTTATTATCCAATTATGTTTTGCAACATACGAGGAATTTGATTTGTCATACAATAAAAAGCAACACAAACAAAAAATACATTTTAGCATAAGCATCCACCACAGTGGGACGTCCACATTCCTCACTGTGATGGGGAAAAATTCAATAGCTTTCCCTCTTTATTCTCCCGCGGTCGGGGGCCTCGATCCTTCCGTTGACATGGCGATCTTGGCTACCGCAGCCTGCGGTCGAACTCTCCGCATCGGGGCGATAGAGCTCCCGCATAGGCGGGGTCACAGCTCCCCGCGGCGCGCAATCGGACCCTGGGTCGGGCTAGTCGAATCTCTGCAAACTTTTCACGTCAGTGGGAACTGGCATAGATGTATGTTTTGCGTTCTAATTGTTTTGTTTTTTTTGCTGTGTATATGTAGGGGTGTGGGGGGGGGGCGTTTAATCTCTTCCCTGTACGGGGACCCGACGTTTTCCCTGTCGGGTCTCCGGTGTCGTTGGACATCGTGGAGTTGGCGGCGGCGTCCAACCGGAACCAACCTGAGGACTCCAGTCGCGGAGCCTGCGGACTCGCCATCGCGGAGCTGGTCGAGTTCGGAGCGGAGAGAGCTGTGGTGGCGCGCGGCTGCAACCCGACTTCGGAGCTTCGGAGGCTCCGGCCGCTGGCCCGATGGACAGGAACATCGGGAGCTCGCACGTCCCTGGACGGAGACCGCTTTTCGGAGCTCCCACAACCGCAACTTCTCCCGCCGGAATCGCGGTGTTTAAATGACTCACAGCGGGGCCTAACATCGCCTGGCGCGGCTGAAAGGCCGCGGGACTTACCATCGCCCGCCGAGGGCTTTAACATCGTGAGATCCAGTCGCCTCGACGCTGCAGTTGGACTGCTGTACCGCGGGAGAACAACAAAGTGAAGAGATAAGACTTTTGCCTTCCATCACAGTGAGGAGGTGTTGGAGATTCACTGTGATGGATGTTTGTGTAAATTGTGTTAAGAGTGTGTCTTGGTATTTTTGTAATGTCATGACTGTAGGAATGAAATTTCGTTCAAACCTTCTCTCTTTGAATGAAAATAAAAGGCATTCTATTCGAATCTATTCTATATCGTTGATGGCAATGGTCTTGGAGGGGTCAGGTCTTAAGCCATCACTGTTGAATACGTGTCCGACATAATGGAACTCCTTGACGCGACATCTGCACTTCAGAGGGTTGAGCTTGAGGTGGATGTATTTTGCACGGTCCAGTACGTTTATAAGTTGGCATCATGTTCAACTACGTCACCTCCAGCCACGAGAATATCGTCGACAATTGTGGCACAAGGATACCCCGTAAATAATTGTTCCATTGTACGCTGGAATACTTCGCTGGCAGAGTTGATACCAAAGGGCATCCGCAGAAATTTGTAACGGCCAAAGGGGGTGCCGAACCTGGTGAGATTGGACAAGTCGGGGTCCAGCGGGATCTGCCAGAACGAACTTTTGGCATCTCGAATGGAAAACACAGAGGCTCTGCCAAGCTGGGCAGCAACTTCCTCCAAAGTGCGCATCGGGTAGTGCGGGCATTTGATCGCTATGTTCAGGTCTCTGGGTTTAATGCAAATTCGGATCTCTTCTTTGTTTTTCTTTGTTGCAACCACCATGTTGAAACCCAGTCGATTGGGTCGGTAACTGTGACAATGACACCCAGGGACACCATCCGCTGGAGCTCAATGTTTACACTGTCACGCATAGCATGTGGAATGCGATGAGGTGCTCGTACCACAGTTAAGACATTTGCATCGGTGACAATGATGTATGTTGTGAAATCTTCCCAAGCTTATCGTCAAAAAAAAACCTTGTAGTGGGGAAGTATCTGTTGGATGGAGCCCTCGGCAGGAGATATTTGATGGACAACAGGCCCGAAAGTTACCAGTCCTAGGAACTGGCATGCGTCAATGCCAAGCAGAGTTGCAACTTTCCCACGGACAATAGACTAGTTCAGCTGTGAGCGTGTGAAGCTAGGTGGCAGTTCAGCTCAGCTTCTGCACTTGAGTGACATCCCCACCCCCGTAGGCTAACAGAGTGGCCGACGTGTTTACAATACGTTCGGCATTTTTGATCCGTGTAAATTCGGATAGTGACATGACGTTGCATTTGGCTCCGGCGTCGATCTTTTTTCAACAGTAATGCTATTATTGACACAAAGGAGACTTCAGGATCAAGTTACTTTAATACAATTTAAAATTTTACATAGATTATATTATTCGAAAACTAAAATTCATAAAATTTTCCCAAATGTATCATCTATTTGTGATAAATGTCAATCCCAAGAAGCTACTATAGCGCACTAATTCGTTTTCTGTACAAAAATTCAAAAATTTTGGAATGAAATTTTTGAAATCTTTACAAAGTTATTTAAAACAAAACTGATACCCAAAGCAGAATGGATTATCTTCGGTATAACGGAAGATGGTCCAGAACTAAATGTGTTTCAAAAGAAACTAATGGACTATGGGTTAATAATTGGAAAAAAGCTAATTCTAAAATTTTGGAAGAAGGCTCCAATACCAACTATAAATATGTGGATTTCAAATATGTTTGAAACATTACACCTAGAAGAGATAAGGCTCCTCCTAGCAGGTAAACCAGATCACTTCCACCTGACGTGGTCTGCATTTATAGAATTATTACAAACATAGGGTGCAAAAGTACTTTAAAAAAAATTGAGGTCAGGTAAGGGGGGATGATAGTTGAAGAGTTGGTATGTCCCATTTACGTAATGCTCATAAAAATATTTGTTTCTCTCTTATTCCTCTTTCTCTCTCTCTTTCTTTCCTAGGGTCTATTTCTTAACTCTTTTTCTTTTGTTTTTAATTTTGCTCTTATAGGGTCTTCGTCCTTTTTTGTTGTCACATTTCCTACACTTTCACTTTTTCCTTCACTTTCTTGTTTCTTTCAATCTTTTCCTTTTCTAGTGTAAAAAATAAATGGAGTACATTAATTGTATGAAGATATAAATGACGAGTACTAATGTATGTGGTGGTAATGTAATGTACTTCTAATAAATAAAAATTAAAAAAAAAAAAAAGTTGCTTGTAAGTGGAAGCAACCAGGGAGTGTATGTTATGACTGTTATCCTCAGGCTCGGCAAGAGAAACTAGAGGAGGTGATGGTACATCTTGGTACTCGATATCAGAAGCTTCATGTTTTAATAGGAACACTGGAAATAAAATAAAATTGACTGCCTTGGGTGCGAGCGAGACCCACGTGCCCTGGCAGCATTTAACGAAATTGTTTATCTTTTTGCAAAAATGGCATAGTTTTCCAAAGGTAAGGCACAATTCGCGATCCGCATGGTGCGACCAGCCACAGTTTTCAATAATTCTTTAATATTATCGAGATGGTGTGGGTGGCTTAGAGCGCTGGTCACGGTAGGAGGTGCCGGTAGCATCAACACGGTATGAGGAATGCGGTCCTGGCCTCATTGATTTAGTGTGATAGGTTGTGATCTCATCAGTATGCCAAGCATGCTCGGCTCTGGCCAGAGTTAGTTCAGTATCGCGGAGTAATTCATCACGTACTTTATCACCGAGGATTCCATCCACCAGTCTGTCACGGACGAGTGCATCACACAGTTTAGCAAAACGACAGCGTGCAGCAATATGTTTTAGATTGCTGATGTAATTCTCCACAGGCTCACCTTGTTGCTGGTTTTGAGCCAAAAATTTAGTACGTTCCAATGCGGAGTTGGCGCGAAGGTCACATAGATGTCTGAATTTAGTGAGCAGGACTTCGGGATCATCAATACTTTCAGCACGGACCACGGTCTGATTGTTTTGATCCAGAAATGCAGGAGCAAATTCGAACCGCTCTGCTTGGTTGATGGGTTCTGGGCCAGCGACGTTGGGAAGTATAGAGGCACGGCTTCTTGGTGGAACTTTACAACGAGCAGTACGAATGTAATGGTTGAAATCACATTCGAAAATCCGCCAAGGATCAGCGAGGTCTGATTCAAACATCAGAGGAACATGTTTGCGGGATGAGCTGGCCATAGCAACACGGGAAGAGGAACAAAACCGGTGAAAAGAAAACACTGGAAATAAAATAAAATAAAAACCGATCTTCTTAAAGGCGGAGAGAGTTGAGCACGTCTGACACCGTGTTAAGTGAATCAAACATACACAATGATTTGGTACAACAGTGTTTATTGATTAATGCATACAACACACTTTATGTTACTTCTACTGTACATCAGCACTTACTGACTGCATATGTCTAGTTGCGATAATAAGAATAGTGTTGTAATAGGCGCGGCTTATAATAATATAGCATTATATTATTTAGTAAATTAAATAACCAACCAACACATACGTATGGGGATATTCAGCACATCCCCGACCCTAATACTGACTTCCATCAGCATGCTTCCATGATTGCCCAAGCTTACCTCACCTCGTGTATTTCTCTACGTTAAATAAAGAGAGATGTTCATTGCGGAATTTACTCATTTCCTGTGAATGCAGACCGAGTTGACGGGATTGATTCCCGAGCGGTCCCATTTTGTTTCTGGTTACCGTATTTCCCTTAATGTATGTCCATGACAATGGCTATTCCTTACATGCATTCCACCGTCACGACGGCATAGCTTCATCGTACAAATCAAGCTTAATGGCATCTCAGGATCCATAATGTGTCCATGTCCTGGTGGTCCATGTAATTCCCCAGGCAAATGACAAAGGTGGTCATATCCTGGTCCAAGTCCATGGCCTGGTGGCCCATGACTTGAGTTAGGCCTGTGTCCACAACATTGACAGTGACCTGAATGTCCTTGCCCTGGTCCTGAACTGTGACCTGCAGAAGGACATTACCTGACTCCGATCCCATGGAAGTGTGGAAGCAGATACGATAGAGATGTTTAATAGGCATTTAGGTAGGCATTTGATCAATGTTCCCTCTAATTGTTAGTCGTTCGTGTGCGCAGAAATCTTGTACTGTGTAATTTGTTTATGATGTTACAAACATGTGACCTGGTAAGCTTTTGGAGAAGCAGTTTTTACTATTTCGTTAAGCCATTCAACTTTAAACCAGCTTGCAGCTTATTGCGCTTCACACCCTTTGCATCCTTTGAATTTGACATGGTGTATCAAGATTTCTTTGGATTCAAAATGATCTTCGTAAACTGTACAATAGTCAATATGATTATCGGATTTTTACAAATAAGTATAAATATATACTGCATAATACTGTATAATTATTGATTATTACGTTCTAGTTAACATTGAAGTGTCTATGACATACAGTCTCTTGAGTGCTTTCGTTTCTCAAATGAAACAGTTCTTTATTGTAAAAGACGTTACCCTATATCCTCCCCTCTCTCCTCCTCCTCTCCCCTCCACCTCTCCCCCTCTCTCCTCTCCCCTCTCTCCTCCACCTCTCCCCCCTCGCCCCCTCTCCACTTCCTACCCTCCACCTCTCCCACCGCTCCTCTCCGCCTCTCTCCCATCCCGCCCCTCCCACTCTCCCCTCCCCCTCTATCCTCCTCCTCTCCCCCTCCTTCTCCCTCTCCACTCCCCCTCCCCCCTCCACCTCTCCACCTTTCCCACCCCTCACCTCTCCTCTCCCCCTCTCCCCATCCCCTCTCCCCCTCTCTCCCCCCCCTCTCCCCCTCTCTCCTCCCCCACTCTCCTTCCCTTTCCCCATTCCATCTCCACCGTCTCTACATTTCCCCCATCCTCTGCCTCCTGTCCAAGGTGTGGTCCCGTCTATTTACCGCTGGGTACCTGCAAGCAGCGCCGCCATTTTTGACGAAGGATTGCCGGGATTGACCGGATTTCCCCGATGCCAGATCGGGCTGCAGCTGCCCCCCCCCCCCCCACGTGGCGGATCGGGCCGCGGATTTTGAAATTCGGAAAAAAAATGTTTTCCTAATTTCAAATCCTTTGTGCGCACATATATTTTCTCTGTGCGCTGGTTTCAAAACTTGTGAGCGCGCGCACCCGCGCACAGCTTAGAGGGAACATTGCGAGGGCCCGCCGCGTCCCGCATTCTGCTTGACCCCTGACAAAAATACTCCTGACAAAAAGCACGGATGTAAGCTATCACATCCGAACACTGCCTAAGCGAAGGGTTGCCCCTCTGCCACTCTCTACACTTCACCGAAAACTGACTGAATGACTCCTAGAATCGGCGACGCACCAGCGGCCGGTTATTAAAGTGCCTGTAGGTAGACCGTGCCCGTGTGCCGGTGGGATAAAGTCCACGCACCAGACAGTGGTCCGAGCACGGCACCGGCCGCATAGAGGCCGCCGAGACACGAGAGACATACGCTTCGGAGATGTACATGCGATCGATACGGGAACCACCCCCCTCAGACCTCCGCGGAAAATCGTTGGAATCAGGGTGGAGATTCCGCCACGTATCAACCATTTCAAAGGAATCAATCAAACCTCTCAACTTCTTCGCCACTGCAGGGACACACTGAGAACCAGAGCGTTCTCGCACCTCAAGGGTGCAATTGAACCCTCACCCCCCCCCCCCCCCCAAGGAAGATAAACTCACCGCAATCTATACTGCTCAGCAGAGCAGTCACCTCCTGAAGTAGGCATGCTTGCATCGTTCCAGTGCTGGGGACGTGCACATTAATGAAATGTAACGGCACGCCATCCAGGCTCACTGCCAGATAGAGCAAACTGCCTGGCATAACTTCCTGCACCTTCAGGAACTTCAGCTGGAAAGTCAAGGCTAAGATGAAGGGCACCCCACTCGGAATTGTGCTGAAGTGGCACATGTAGACCCACCTTCCCACTCCAGGTGCCAGGTGGGTTCATCGCTGACAACTGTTTGCGTCTCCGCAGAAAATTTACTGCATACTTCCCCTCTCTGAGGTCAGATAGATGGTGACATCTACGAATGTCCCCCATTTCGCTATTTTATTTAGGCTAGCTGCTTTGATCTTCATGTTGAAGACAAACTCGGGTTTTCCCTCACTCTCCACGCGAGAGTGGGGTCCATCTCTCTTAGGAGCTTCAAAAAGACCCCGAGCTGACGCTTCTCAAACTCGACAAGACCACTTTCCTTACTGAGAAAGTTGGCATCAAGTGTTCGGATAAGTCCCGATAGGGCCACCGTTTGATAGCTAACTGGACTTTAGCCCTAGTCCCCTTGGACTTTTCAGAACTACAGAATCTCCCAGACACGAGCACCTCGAGACACAGCACTGGAATCCGGGCATTCTGCCAAAATACTGACACCTGAAGCAACATCTTCCCCCTCAC
>JAXLNO010001545.1:653608-726023 GCA_038087875.1 Malacoraja senta
CTCCCGTGAGAAATGGAAAAAATCCTCTGTTCCAGAGCAGCATTGCCCGAGCTAAATCCCGATCTGGGAGTTCGCCTGCAGTAGCCGGAGTCCCGGGGATGGGAAAAACAACAATAGAGCAAAATATTATTTATGACTGGGTCACGGGGAAAATATATCAACACTTCCAATATGTCTTCAGATTCAAAGGTTAGACCTTTTTTTCACCCAGTTTTATTCCACCAGGATGGTCTTACCTTCCACTACCTGCAACCTCCGTCAACCACCTTCAATTAGCATCGCAATCGGCTTCAACTAAAACATTACCGATTTTTAAAACGGCAACCTATTTTTAGTCGCGGCCGGTTTTGAATTTTTTTAAATAATCGCCGGCACATAGAAGAAGCGGAAACCACTTACGACCATTAGGGAGACTGACAAAAACCCCCGGGTACCTCCGGGAACCGCACGGAAGCCTTGGGTGGGGCGCAAAGTCTCCAGGGGTTTCCGTTCAGGTTTCCTAAGTGGGACAGGGGCATAACTTGACGAGCATTCTGCGAGAGATTTGGAAGAACCCAGAGGCATTGTTGTTTACATTCGATGGTTTCGATTAATTCAAGGATAGTGCGGCGCCATCTGGTGGTTCGGCCAGTGCTGGATCGAACCAACGTTAGTAGAAATTGAACGGCCACGTGAGTGCGTTTGGCGGGAAGATGACGTCACGAGTCACGGGTGTGCCCGACTGCAACTGCAACTCAGTTAGTGTTCACTCTCAGCACGCCAGTGTCTGACTCTGTAGCTGCCAATAAAGATAATTTATTCTTAACGTGTATCTCGCCATATTGGTGACCCTGACGATCCAAAACGGTTATCTTGGATTTTCACGATGGGCGGAGCCGACAACCTATCGTAGCAACCAGAAGCAGTCGACATCCCGGCTCAACAGAATGCCGTTTCTCTCAAGATGCCTGTGTGCTGGACATCGCAGCCTCAGGTGTAGTTCTAGCAGACAGAGGCCCAATTCTATATTCGACGCATAACACGAAATATTATTATTATGTCGGCACGCTAGATCAGGTCATGGCCGGTCGCCTCGTATATTACCTGAGCGAGCAGCCGGCTGCTGACAAGTACGGGGGCCTCAAGGAGCTCCTCCTGCGTACATAGAAACGTAGAAACATAGAATATAGGTGCAGGAGTAGGCCATTCGGCCCTTCGAGCCTGCACCGCCATTCAATATGATAATGGCTGATCATCTAACTCAGTATCCTGTACCTGCTTTCTCTCCATACCCCTTGATACAATTAGCCACAAGGGCCACATCTAACTCCCTCTTAAATATAGCCAATGAACTGGCCTCAACTACCTTCTGTGGCAGAGAATTCCAGAGATTCACCACTCTCTGTGTGAAAAATATTTTTCTCATCTCGGTCCTAAAAGATTTCCCCTTTGGTCTCACCCACAGCGATCGGGCGGCGAGGCTCATGGACATGGGAGGTCTAGGTGATCGCATGCCGTCCGTGTTAATGAGTGAGATGATCACCTTCACGGATGGTCATCAGCCCTGTCTCCATTTCGAGAAACGCCTTCCTGGTGCAGATGCACGAGGACATCCAAATACTCCTCGCGGGTGTGGATTTCGCCGATGCCCTACAGCTGGCTGAGCGAGCTGTGGTAGGTCAAGCTGCAGGGCCGTGCTACTATTATACAAGTGTATTAACTTTATATTTTTTATTCTTGGTGTTTGTAATATTTGATATACTTAACTATCATCCTTTGTCATTAACTATCATCCTGTGTAATATTTGATATACTTAACTATCATCCTTTGTATTAGCTAATCCTTTGAATTAGATTTGCTCTGCATATTTGGATTTAGCTTTGCCCTGCATGTTAGGAATAGCTTTTTATTGTTGAAATAATACATTTGTGCTCGCCTTTGTGTGTTTTGTTTATATAAATTGGGGGGGGGAGGCGTTTGGGTTCTTCCTCGAAGGCTGCTCAACACTTAGCGTAAATCAGTTGTGACAGTTATAAGACTCTGTAATTTTGTAACACCCCTAGCTGAGATGACAAAGAGAAATAAAGGAGGCCTAAGATAAGAAAGAAAATGTTGGATTCTGCTCTCGCAACAGTTCGCGTAAATCAGTTGTGACTGTTGTATGACCTTTGTAACTCTGCATCAAGGCCTAGCTAAGTGCAATAATGGGCCCAAGCAAGCGGTAGTCATGTGATTGAAATAGGAATGATGGAATTGAAAATAACTGGGTAGGAGGGGACAAACTGAATGCAGGTAATTGGTTATCGTTAAGGGAATGTCTGCAAGTAATTGGTATGGAAATGCACCTGGTTGGGACATACAGAGTTAAACATGCCATAAAACGGGGCAGCTTTTTGTTTGGAGAGAACTCTCAACTCATTTACTCTTTGAGTGTTTCAGCCTCGATTTGCAAATAAAGGTTTTAACTTCTTGAAGAATTCTCCGCGTCGCCTGAGTTAATTTTGAGCATCTGTAACCTCGACAAAACTGGCGCAGCGAGCAGTGTCTGAACGAGGCCCGTTCAATAAAGTCAACCAGCCAAGGGCGCTTCCCAGCCCCTCAGTGGCTCCCAGGGACAACAGGACAAGGGTGGCCACCCGCAAAATGATAGGCGGTTTTGCGCTTCGTTTAGACTAATAACCTTTTGTAAACGGGAAGCCACTGGGGACACAATAGCGTCTAGGCAGTCAGAGGGCATGTGCGATCCAAATAATCGGTCACTTAATTGTTCTAAGAGGAGTGCGGAGGGTTACTCAAGAAGACTGCGCAGTAGGGTAATTAGAAAATAATTAATGTGAGAAAATGAATTTTGTGTGATAGGAATAAGACCTTGTGGATACCGCCTTAGAAGGGAAAGGGGTCTGAACCGACGAGGCATTCTGTGGCTACTGACCTGAAGAAGAGTAAGGGGTCTGCAAGGACAAAACATGTAACGTCAGGCAGAATAGGGACTAATTATGTAACATAAATAATAGCTCAGAAAACATGCAATTCGTAGTTAAGAACAAACCCAGTACTGGTAATTTCTCTGGAGACCCCTTGCCTGGCATGACAACCCTGTTTATTGAAGAGGGGGGATGAAGGAACAAATTCGGTGGGGAATGAGGAACAAAGTTGGGAATAGTATAGACCACCTCCACCTATAAGTTCAAGGGGGAGGCTCTAACACCTCCAGCAGAAAATGGAAGGCACCCCCAGACGGAAATAGATATTGATTGCGACTTGGAGACTGAAAATGCAGATGAGAAAGAAGAAAGGAATGGCGAAAGGAAGGCTATGGGGGATTTAAAGACACTGTTGGTGAAAGTAATAGGAACCACTAAAATTACAGAATTCCTGAAGATGGCTGTTATAAAAATGCGCTGGATAACACAATGGTTAATGGCAAGCAGTCCAACCCACTCAGACAGAGGGTTAGCAGCACCCCAGACGCTGTTACGCGCTTAAAGTGGACACCAAGGCATTAAGGGCGGATACACTGGGGAAGGAAGTGAATCAGCTGAAAAAGTGGAGACTAGTATATGATCTGCGAGGGGTAAACAAGGTGGTGAGAGATTGGCTAGCGGTAGTCCCAAATCCACATATATCTGATCTCTGACTAATGTTTCCATAGAGGCAACTTACTTTTCAGCAGTAGATCTTTGTTCGGCGTTTTTCAGTCTGCCCTTTGCAGAGCAATGCCAGCATTTGTTTGCTTTTACCTATAGAGGAACAGAATACACCTATACTAGGATGCCGCAGGGATTTAAACAGTCGCCCCATGCCTTGAATCAGATATAAATGCAGATTTGAAAGACATACCCTTAGAAAGTACATTAGTATAATATATGGATGATTTGTTGGTTTACTCCGCAAGTGAGGAGCAATGTGAGCGAGACACTTTGACTATCTTGGAAAGGCTGGCGTGCAGAGGCCGTAAAGTATCTAGCAAGAAGCTGCAGTTTTGTAAGCGGCTAGAATATTTATGACGATTAATATCCGAAGGAGTAAAGGCTCTAGCACCGGATCAAATTGTGGCAATAAAAATCTCTCAAACCTCAGACAGATGAGGACGTTCTTGGGAATGGCAGGATACAGTTCAGACTGGAGTGGAGTATTGTGACGCCATTAAGGATAATAATAAAGGAAGCAGGACACACAAGCCTGAGAAATGTTTTGCAATGCAATGATGAGGCGGAAACAGCTTTTAACACTATTACGAAGCAGCCAGAACAGCGTCTGGATACCGATCAGCTGATATTGCACCTCAATAAGCTTGGATCTATAACCCACAGAGGAGGACATAATTGAAATGCAAGGTAAGGCGACCTTAGCAGAGCAAAGAATGTGGAGACAAAGGGGAGCTAAGCAGAACTTGGAGAGCATGTGGACTACTGAAGAAGGATTGTTGGTAGCACCCACACCATTGCTGACTTTTCTTATTTCAGAAGCGCATGTGTTAGTCCATTGGGCAAGGGTGGAAGTAATAAGAAAGGTTAAAAAAAAGGATGGGTTCTAGTCACCCCATTTACAGGATTCCGTACACTACATTTTGTCGCAGTGTGTGTTATGTGCTTAAAACAATGTCAGAAAGGGAATAACAACGCCTCTAGGTCACATTCCTGTACCCGAAGGGTCATTTCGGCACCTGGTGAACGACTATGTGGATATGATAAAGACCGTAATGTACATGCTAGTAGTGATCGATAGAGTTAGCAGGTGGGTGGAGGCAGTACCTTCCAAAGATTTAGGTGCAGGGACTGTAGTAAAATTTCTGACGAAATAAGTATTCCCAAGGTTTGCTATACCTACATAAGTTAGCTCCGACAACGGATCGGCTTTTATTCAGAGTGTAGGCAAGCTGGTGCTACAGGCCCTGAGAGTGTAACAAAGGTTTGAGTATGTGTATCACCCTCAGTCACAGGGCATGGTGGAAAGATTAATGGGACGTTGGAGGCTAAGCTAAATAAGATTTGTGCTACTACAAAGTTGAATTGGATCGATGCCCTGCCATTGGCACTGATGTGCTGCCACATGCAAGCTAATGGAATAACTCATTTGACACCACACGAAATGCTCACTGGCAGACCCATGCCGGCGCCATAATGGAGAAGTACCTACTAGGGACCAAGGTTGGAGCAGTTAAAGGTAGAACTTAAGCAGTATATGCAACAGCTAACTATGGTACACTAGCCTATTCATGCACCGGAAAAGCAAAATAACTCGGCGGAAGGACCCATTAAACCGGGAGGCAACGATTGTGTTGGAGACTTCCGAAGGAAGTGGACCGAGCAAAGAAGGGAAGGTCCGTTCACGGTGGCTAGGTCCAAGCCCACCGCTGTTCAGGTAGAAGGTCGATCCTCATGGTACTATCTCAATAATTGCACGAGGGTTGTCCCACAGGTATGGCTCGGTAATAACCCTCAGGTATGTGAACAGGAGGACAAAGACGTAAGGGGAGAGCAGAGCTTTAGCCAGATTGTAAGGGAGGTTTTGGAGACACTAGTGACTCTGACGCTGTTGTAAATTAGATCAGAATTAAGGGGTGTGTGTGTCCTGTTTGGGGAACACAGCTGCACCTTCATACCTAACAACACCAGCCCGGATTAAAGCAATGGATAAGTTGAAGCATCTGAGAAAAGAGCCTAAGCAGAATGCGCGTTTTGGACATCAATTATTTGATTGGCAGGCTTAAAAATTCAAAAACATAGATGGGAAGAAAATCTTTTATATATACACAACTGTTCGATTGATGTTAGACATGCTTTAATTCAATTTAAAACACTGCACAGATTCTACTATTCAAAGATTAAACTGAATAAGATCTTTCCAAGTGTATCTCCTATCTGTGCCAAACGTCTCCTTCAAGAATCAACTATAACACACCCCCCTCGCCTCTTGTATAAAACTACATAACTTCTGGAAAGGAATTTGTGAAATTTTCTCAAAAACATTAAGAACAAAATTGGACCCCCTCGCGGAACTGATTATTCTTGGAACATCAGAAGCATGCTACCAATATTTCAGACGTTTCCTTAATTATGGCCTTATAACGGCGAAAAAACTTATACTTAAATTCTGGAAAAATATCTGCCCCTACTCTTAAAATGTGGATTACAAACAGGGTGAGATGCTACATCTTGAAAATATGAGACTAGTCTTAGCAGAAAAACCAGAGCAGTTTTCGAAGACATGGACACCATTCATTGATTCATTACAAGGATGGTATGGTGAACACAATTTTGGAATTAAATCGAATTACGCGTTGGGTGATGTGTGGGAAGAGACACGAGCATGTATATCATCATTTTTTGTTCTTCTTTCTGTTTTTGTCTTTTTATTTATTTACGTTCTTCTTATCTCTTTTATTGCACTCTTCGGCTACACCAATTTGGTGGTCTAGGGTTCCATTTTACTTCGGAGTCTCGTGAGTGATTCCGTGAAGAAGTCCCGCCAGTCCGCATGCGCATCATTACGTCTGATGCATGGCGCAGCGACCGGCTGGGAGGTGCATCGCTCCTCCAGCGGTAAGTTTAAAAAAAGCCTCAGGTAAGTGTAAAACTTAGTCGGAGGTCGCTTTCTGCGCTTGAGAATTCTTGTTTCAGGACACAAGTACAAGTATGGAGTAAGCGTCGAGGGTGAAGGGAAGGCGAGCCGTCGGGAAAGTAACTAAAGAAGACCGCGGCAGTGCGGGTAGCGGGCGGCCGCGTAGCTGACCAACTGAGTCGCTAGCGGTACGACCATCGACTGCCGACTTGGGCTCGGGGAGCACCGTGGCTGCACCTTTGGGGCGCAAAGCCGCTAGAACGTCTGCACGGCCACTGGAATCGGACGAGTCCAGCCGGGGGGGTTCCTTTCCGAGTATGGGTACCATATTTGGAAGGTTTACCAGGATGGAGCTCTTAATGGAGAAGATGCTCCACCAAGATACACTCCAACAGGGTGAGCTGTGTCAGCGCCGGCCTGTTGGAGAGCCCGCGCCAGCGGCACCTGAATCAGGGCTGCTTAGTGTCTCCCTCTTGGAGGAGGGGAGCATGCCGGGTCAGCATTATTCTGACGCCGAGTCTGTGGGTCTAGCAGTGGATGCTACCCCAAGGGATGAAGGGCAGGAGTCAGAGGTACCATTCCTGGCAGCAAGATTTGCCATCCCAACAGATACGGGAGAGCCGCCGGGCGGAGAGTTGGCTGCAAGTATTAATCACTTGGCTTCGCATCAACGTCAAGAGCTGTCCATGGATGGAACGGCCAAGAAGTACGACACCCCAGCTAATTCTATACTGCTCAAAGTGCCTGCAGTGAACCACGCCATTTGGGGTCATATGGGCGTAGGCATCAGGGCCCAGGAAATAAGGCTACAGAGGGTGCTGAAGCTGCGTATGCCAGGTCGGTTGATGGAGGGCACCTGTCTGATGTACAGCAGGAAGCCCTCGCCCTCATGTGCAATGCGCACTTCGAGATTAACTGTCTAAGAAAGAGCGCCATCCGACCTACCATCAATCCGAAGTTCGCCGCGTTGTGTAAGCCCAGCAATATCCAGCCGCCAAATCTGCTGTTTGGTGAGTATCTCGCAAAAATAGTTAAGGAGCTGGACGACGAGGCAAGAACGGTTGGGCTGATCAAAGCACCTATGGCCAGCAGAACGCTTCGGCGGCAGTACTCCAACAAGCGGTCTGCTGAAACCGGGTCCGGACAAAGACCAAGCCGGCCATTCAATTTGCGCAGCTGGCGCACTCCAGCAGGGGCACGGCCGAACATGCCGTATCCCACCAGAGACAGGGGACAGAAACTACACCAGTAACCATGGAGGTAGGTGGGTCTGATTCTTGTCGGAAAATGTTAAGTGAGAGTCACCTACAAACAAACAAAACAATTCCTACACGACACACAAACAATTCAATTTACAGAAAAACATCCATCACCGTGAATCTCCTCCTCACTGTGATGGAAGGCAGAGTCTTTTCTCTCCCCTGCACCATTTTTCTCCCGATGTTGAATCCCCAGCGGGCAATGTTAAGTCCCGTGCAGGGAAGAGATTTTTAAAGTCTCCCCCTCCTCCCCCCCCCCCCCCCCCCGCCCGCCACATATACAGAATTAAAACAGTACAAAAAGAACACAAACAACTACATTTAACTAGACAAAAATTAAAAAAAGACAGACAGGCTGTTGGGGCCGCTGCAGTAACCCGCCGCCGCCGCCCTTGCACAGTATTCAAGGGTTTCGAATTGATTTCCTTCCCAACTTGCCTCCACCCACACAGCATACACCAAGTCGGCCACTCATTTTCTCACAAAAAGAGAATTTGGAGGTTCAAGCTGAAAATTGAAAACTTATGTAAAAAAGGGGTAATTGAGAAGTCAGTTTATCAACCTCACCAATTCGTATCTAATATCTTTCCTAAGCGAAAGAAAGATGGTGGGTGTCGAATCATTCTTGACTTGACGAGTCTTAATCCGTTTGTGCAGTACAAACATTTCAAAATGGAGACATTTGTTACTCCCAAACAATTGGTGTCCAGAGGATGTTTAATGGCAGGTATGATCTAAAGGATGCATATTACGCAGTGCCTGTTCATAGGGATCACCGGAGATATTTGAAATTTAGCTGGATGAGGCCAATATGGCAATTTAAAGCACTGCCTAATGGGTTAACCTCGACCTTTGACCTAATCAGCTTTTACAACGGATTGGTTTTCATTCAGAGAGTACTAAAGCTGGTGCTACAGGTCCTTAGAGTGAGGTATGTGTTTGGGTGTGTGTATCATCGGTAGTCACAGGGCATGGTGGAAAGAATAAATGGAACATTGAAGGCTAAGATAAATACGATTTGTGTAACAACAAACTTGAATTGGATCGATGCCCTGCCAATGGCACTGATGAGATGTTGCATGCAAACTAAACGAATAACCCACCTAACACCACATGAGATGCTTACTGGCCAACCCATGCCGGTGCCACAATGGCGAGGTCCCTACAAGGGGCCGAGTTTGGAACAGTTAGAGGTAGAACTTAAGCAGTATATGCAACAGTGAATTATGACACACAAGTCTATTTATGCACAGGCAAAGCAAAAGCAGTGGGAGGTTGACCAGGAGGAAGGACCCTTTAAACCCGGAGACAAGGCGTATGTATGAGCTTTCCGTACCACCCACCGTTGTTCAGGTAGAAGGTTGCCCTACCTGGTACCATCTCAATCCTTACATGAGCGCTGTCGCACAGGTACGACTCGATAATTGCCCTGAGGTAAGTCAACAGGTGGACAAAGAAGTGAGGGAAGAGCAGAGCTTTAACAAGTTAATGTGTGGTTTTTGGAGACATTAGTGACTCTGAGACTGGTGTAAATGAGGTCAGAATAAGGGGGTGTATGTGACTTGTTTGGGTAACAATGCTGCACCTTCATACCTAATAATAATAGCCCGGAGGGGTCTTTCAATAAAGCAATGGATAAGTTGAGAAATCTGAGAAAAGAGAACAAGCAGAATGTGGGTTTTGGACATTCTTTGGAGTTTAGAAGAATGAGAGGCGATCTCATTGAAACATATAAGATCGTGAGGGGCCTTGATCGGGTGGATGCACCGAGGATGTTCCCAATGATCGGGGAAACTAGAACTAGGGGACATAGTTGTAGAATAAGAGGGGGCTCTTTTAAAACTGAGATGAGGAAGAACTTCTTCACCCAGAGGGTGGTTAATTTATGGAATTCACTGCCCCAGGGAGCAGTGGAAGCAGAAACATTAAATATATTTAAATCTAAAATAGATGGTTTTTTAGCTGCCAAGGGGATAAGGGGCTACGGGGAGAGGGCAGGGATATGGACCTAGGTATGGTTAGTATAGTAAGACCTGAGTGATCTCCTGGACAAGTGTCGATCGCCTGGATTGGGGTCGGAGAGGAATTTCCCGGATTTTTTTCCCGGATTGGACCTGGGTTTTTATCCGGTTTTTTGCCTCCCCCAGGAGATCACGCGATTCTTGGGGTGGAGAGGGGTGATAGCGATATAAAGGGGAGGGTAGTGTCTTGTGTTCTGTGTCTTGTGTCTACTGTTTGTGGGTAAGGGTGTCTGTTTAGTGTTCAGCCATGAGCGAATGGCGGTGCGGGCTCGATGGGCCTGGTGGTCTACTCTCGCACCTACTTTCTATGTTTCTATGTTTCTATGACGTCTTTAGTTGGCTGGAAAATATGTTAGGCATTTGGGGAGCATGGATGATTAAGATCGGGTGACTATTGGAGCTGCACTACTGTGGGTTATTGTGGTACGATGTTGTGTCTTACCCTGTGTTAAGTTTTTTTCCTAGTAAGAGCAACTGCCAAGCAGCTTTCGTTGATCCAGCGTAAAGGTGAATGTTTCCTCTAAGAAGCAGACCCCGAAGATAGAATACTACGATGATGTGCAAAACACACCAGAGAAATATTAAACTATAGATTATGAGTAGAGTTGGATCTTTTCTCCCCACCCTAGTATAATGGGGTGGGTTTTTGGCCCAGTTATCCAGGATACTAGAGAAAGAACACTATAAGGCTGAGCATTACAAATTTAAGGACCCTGAGTTTAATTTGACGACCGATATGTGCAGCTTGTGGTTTTCTTTTTCTGCGAGACCATTTTTGGTCACAAAGGGGGTATATATATTATATATTTTTTTTTAATGTATCTTGTATAATCTTGTATTGAAAATGAGTTATATCTTAAAATGTCTGATTAGGCAGTGGGCCTCTCGAGGCCACAGGTCATTTGCTCTTTCTCGATGTCACATTCTTGAGAAGTGTTGTAGCGACATGGCTCTGGATTTATGACTGTTTATACGTCCAAGACAACAAGGCTGGAATAATAATGTATTTTGTATTAAGTCTTTTGATAGGTTTAATTACACATATGTTGAGATAAGAGAAGATATATTTGTGCAGGTTGTAACTTTTATTTTTATATATAGGTATCTAAGAATGTAATTTTGTTCTGATCTATAACATTCCTTGCAACTTTGTAACTGCTTCAAAGCAATAAAAGAGCCCCAAAGATGAGATTCGAATTCCATCCCCTAGAGGTAACAAGAGAAGGGGAGAGTGTGTGAGCTAGCCAAGAAGCAATTATCATTTATCAAGTGTGCCAATTATACGACCCCTGTGTGCTTGGAGATAGGAGGTGTGTGATTGGAATCAGCTTAAAATATTTGTAGACTTTGTAAAGATAAAGCAAATTCATACTTTTAATGTTTATAATACATAGGTTATGTTATTCTAACTATATAATCTGTAGTGAAACCATCTGTGGAATATATTGTGTTTTAATAAGGATTATAAACATTAGACCCCTGTGTTTAGATCTGTAGTTTAAGAGGTAACATTCTTCCCCGAGACGTACAGAGTTTAATGGGAACAATGTGTCTTGTTTATATAAATTGTGTAACCACTGTATCTCTTATATTTTGAGATGTGGGCTCTGGGAATTGAGTCCATTTTCCTTTGATTTCACTTTGTTGAAATGAAACTATTCTGAACAAAGAAGTCAAGAGCACATGGCTGGCAGAGGCCATAAAAAAGGGAGGCATTTGACTACATCAGTTGCAAATATGGAAATGTACTGGGAAGGAGTAGATAAGTGGGAGCAAATGATTGGATATGGAAATGCAACAGGGGTGGGGCATGCAGAGTTGAACATGCTATAAAAAGAGATGATCCTTTGTTTATGGCTCAGAGAGCTCCACGTGGACTGATTACGTGGGGTGATCCAGCTTATATTTGCAAATAAATGATTAAACTTCTTGAAGAATTCTCTGCGTTGCCTGAGTTAATTTCGAGTATTGGAAACGACTACATTAACAGCTAAGGGGAGCGGCCACGGTGCAACTCACCTTACGTGTAAATGGAGTCGATGGCAGGGAGGTTGGCTTGTGTGACAGTCTGGGCTGTGTCCACAATTCTTTGCAATTTCTTGCGTCCTGGATGGAGCTGTGATGAATCCCGATAAAATATTTTCCACGGCGCATCTGCAGATGGTGGTGAGAATTGCTGGGGACCTGCCGAACTTCCTAAGCATTTTAAGGAATTACAGGATTTTGTGGGCTTTCGTGGTCGTTCCTTCATTATGGGCGTTGTTGGCGATATTTACACCGAGGAATTCTAAACGTTCAACCTTCTTTACATCTGCGCCGTCAGTGCAAACTGTGGAATGTGTACCGCTTAGCTTCGTGAAGTCGATTACTATCTCATTTGTCTTCCTGACGTTGAGGGAAATGTTATTGTCAGGACACGGCGTAAACAATCCCTTCCCGGTGCTCTGTTTCGCCATTATTTGATATCCGGCCCACAATGATGGTGTCATCTGCGAATTTGTAAATTGAAATACATTTGTACAGGGTTGCACAGTCGTGAGTGTACAAAAGGACAAAGGGAGGGGGTGATAACACATCCTTACGGAGCAGCAGTGTTGAGCATTATTGTGGAGGATGATTGGTTCCTTTTCCTCACTGATTGGGGTTTGTTGGTCAGGAATTCGAGAATGTAGTTGCAGAAGTATGTGCTGACTCCAAGTAGCGCTAGTTGTCGATGAGCCTGGATGGTCTAACCGTGTTAAAGGCAGAGTTGTAGTCTATGAATATGAGTCGGACGTGGGTGTCTCTCTTATCCACGTGTTCCAGCGATGAGTGAATGTCCAGAGCGATAGCATTGTCCGTGGACCTATCGTGTCGGCAGGCGAACTGCAGTGCATCAAGTCCTCTTGGTAGACTCGATTTAATACGTTCCATAATTAGCCTCTCAAAACATGTCATGATGGTGTCAATGCCACTGGGCCGTAGTCGTTTAGGTATTAGGTCTTGCTTTTATCCGGCACCGGGATGACGTTGGGATTCTTGAAGCAGGTGGGTACCTCAGAACGGAGTAGGTGAGAGATTAAACCTACGCAATCCATGTACCTGTAAATGTTTCTTTAACTTCCCAAAACAACCAGTGCCTCAACTATCTTCTCCGTCAACTGTTCCATGCACCTAACAACCCTTTGTGTAAAAAGGTTAGCCTTAGGTTCCCATTTAACCATTCCCCCTTTAACTTAAACCTATGTCCACTGGTTATTGATTGTCGTACTGTGGGAAAAATGGTTCTGTGCGTTTACCGGATCTATTCCTCTCGTGATTTTGTACACCACTATATAATCACCCCTCATCCTCCTGCGCTCAAAGGAATACATCCCTAGCCCGCTGAACCTCTCCCGGCAGCTTGGTCTTTCAAGTCCTGTTACCATCCTGATGAATCTCTCTGAACCCTCTCAAACCCGACAACATCTTTCCTATAACATGGTAACCAAAACTGAACATTGAAACCGACGCGGAATTGGCCGTTAAAAAAATGATGCAGACACGAAGTTTGTCCGAAAATACTGTTCTCTATTGCTACCTAAGTGCTACGCTAATTTCCCCTCTCACCAACCCCGTGCGCGCGCCAATAACATCTTAAATACTCCCAGGGGTACCCGTGACCACACCGTTACCGCTTCCTCTCGTTACCAGGACACGTGACCCCCCCCCCCCCCCCGCCCCCAAGAGCTGAAGGTTATGTATAGTACGTGGCCCACCATCCGCCCCCCCGGAACCGGAGGCACAAAAACGGACGGGCAGCTGAACGAGGCGGCCGGGCCTCGTACGTACGTCCCCACGCAAAGTTTTACTTAAAGGTAAGGACGAACTAGGTGAGACCCAAGACGGCATAGGCCCTCGACGGCGAGGCTGGGCCACCTGGTCTGGCTCGCTCAGTTCCAAGTGGCCGGCTTCAAGCAAGCCACCGATACGGACTCCGGCTGACCCCCCATGTCCAATTCAAAAGTCGTGGGCCCGTGCCGTAGCACCCGAAAAGGACCTTCGTAAGGGCGCTGTAAGGGTGATCTGTGCGCGTCGCGGCGGTGGTAGACATACTGACAGTCCGCAAGAGCAGACGGCAGATGAGATAGAGCGATACCGTGCCGAGACGTTGGGACAGGAGGCAGGGCGCCGACCCTTTGCCGCAGTCGGTTGGGATGCTGGCGACTTCTGGGGCCGCCGGCGGTTGGGATGCTCCCCGGGAACGATTAGTCGTACGCCGTAAAGCAACTCGTCCGATGAAGCCTGCAAGTCCTCCTTAGGGGCGGTGCAGATCCCATGGCACCTCGTCCATCCTACCGGGACCGGTGAGGCGAGTCTCCAAAGCGTCCTTAAGCCGGCGCTGGAAACGATCCACCAACCCATTCTACCGGGGTTGATAGGGTGTCGAGTGATGGAGCTGAGCCCCCAACAGGCGGGCCAATGCGGACCACAGCTCCGACGTGAATTGGGCACCCCGGCCGGACGAGATGTCCAGAGGTACCCCGAAACGGGCAACCCAACAGGCCACCAGGGCACGCGCGCAGGACAGCGCCGATGTGTCGACAAGCGGGATGGCGTCCGGCCACTTGGTAAAACGCACCACCACTGTAAGCAAGTGCGAAATACCGCTGGACGGAGGCAACGGCCCCATGATATCAACGTGGTCGAATCGTCGGCGAGGCACCGCGAAGTCTTGAACTGGTGCATGGACGTGCCGCTGAACCTTCGATGTTTGACAGGGAATGCACGTCCGGAGCCAATGACCGACCTGCTTCCGCAATCCGTGCTATACGACTCTAGAAGCCAGCAACGGCACCGCCGCCCGCATGGGTGGGTGGGCCAACCATGAATCGCGTCGAAAATCTGACGTCGCCAAGCCGCCTGAACAATAGGGCGCGGCTGCCCCGTGGAGATGTCACACAGGACGGTGATGCCAGCGGAACAAAAAGGCCCGTCCTCGAGCACCAGTCGTGTGATGGCAATTCGGTACACCGTCATCACCTCGACTGCTAGCTGCGCCACAGCCGAAACGGAGTAATCGATTCCCGGGGCCACGTCGGGAACGGCTGGGTGGGACAAGTTGTCCGCGACCAGGTTATTTGTCCAGGCGATGTGGCGGATGTCCGTCGTGAACTCGGAGATAGCGGTGCGGTGGCACTGCTGCTGAGCGAACCAAGGGTCGGCCACCAAGCGAAGGTGAAAGTGAGGGACTTATGGCTCGTAAATACAACAAAGTCCCGGCCCTCGAGCAAATAACGGAAATGCCTCAATGTTAAAAACCGCGCGTGCGCAGATCGATATCTTCTCCTGCCAGTCGGCGCCGCGCGGATTAGCCTCTTCCCCTGTCTTGGACGGTCCGCCCCTTCCTGTGCCATCGCGTCTTTACTGGAGATGTGGGTGGCCGGCGGAGGTTCCCAACCGGGCTTTCGGAGGGACCCGAAGCAGCCCAGACCAGCCCCAAGCAGCCGAGCCCCGCCCCACGAAGCAGCCGCGCCCCAAGCAGCAGCCCCGCCCCGCCCCAAGCAGCAGCCCCGTCCCATGCAGCAGCCACGCCCCAAGCAGAAGCCGCGCCCCAAGCAGCAGCCCAGCCCAGAGCCGAGGACCAAGCCCAGAGTCGGAGAAGCAGCCCAGCCCAGCCCAGTCGGAGACACAACCCAGCCCGGAGTCGGAGATGTCGCCAAACGGAAAGCGGTGTCTCTGATCCCGGCAGAGGAGAACGAACAGCGACCAGCGCCCTGTGTGAGTCCCCATCGCACCGCCATCTCCAGCCACGACTCGTCTGGTCCCCCTGGCAGGCTCCTTACCCTCCCCCGTGATGCTCCCTCTCTCCCATGGTTCTTACCCCGTATTTTCTCAGAGCTCACTCCCCCCTCACACACCCTTCTCACCGAGACCACCCCCCCCCCCACCCCCAACCACCCCTGCCCCACAACTTCACCATCTGGGACATTCTGATTGGGTAAACGAAATATTAAGATTTAAAACTCCAACGAGTTCGGAGATCTCTCACAAGAGGGATGTCGGTGTTTGCGAGATCGGTGGATGGAACACCACGTTTTGAAGTGCAGCAAGGCGCCTTAGCACTGCTGTGTAAAGATATCATCCATAACAAGTTAGTGGCTGAAACCGCTATACTGAGGCGGGATGGAGCACCAGGCCTGCACAACTAAGACAGAGCCAGATAACGTTTTTAGGAGCAGGTTCATAGCGCTCATCATGGAGCCAGCGCGTGCCACACACTCGGTGTCAATCCCCAGCAGGCCACGATGTCAGAACCAAAGGGGATCGAACAAAAATTTGTGTCAGCAGATGCTATCAATCAACCAGCTAATCCCGTTGAGGTAGGTGAGTATTAATTCTTCAGTTGCATGAAATGTTCGAAGGATATTCAAGTCGGAGATATATTGAGGCTGTTAAATAGTAAGTGGGAAAAGATAGCCACTGGCCCTTACACTTTACTAGCCATAAATGGCTATAAATCTGACGTTCTGTCCGACCGGTTTCCTCCACGGCAAGGAAAGCCCTAATTCCCGTGCAAACGGTCTAAAGAGGAATATATAGTTATCCGAGTAGTGAACTTACAAAATACGATATGATTAAGGAAATTGTCCATGAACAAGATGAATATATGTCCAATATCTTCACAAGGTCAACGGAAGATGGAGTACCGAATCATTCTTGATTTTGCTAGTCTGAACATAGGCTTGGAGTGTAATCATTTTAGAATGGATTTTCATTCAGCAATACTGCTGATTATTGAGGATTGCTTTGCCGCCTCAATCGATCTCAAAGGTGCATTATTTCCGGTACCAATACATGAGAGTCACAGGAAATAGTTGAAACGCTCATCGTAGGAAAGATGATATATCCAACAGAGGTAGCAGTTTCAGCAACATAGACACTCCTAGAAGATCTAGGATTTGTTATTCATCCAGAAAAGCCCAGGCGAGCCGACAAAAACTATCGCGTATCCAAGCTTTGTCATAAACTGTTCAGATAGATATGTGGCCGTACCTACATATAAGAAACATAATTTTGGAGATGCGTGTTCAGGCTAACTTAAGAATGAGGTCTACTATACGACAGTTTGCGAGGGTGATAGGCTGGTAGCTGCCTTCCCAGCTATGGGGCCATGCATTATAGAAGCCTGGATTCTGAGAAGATTCTTGACCTAAAATTGAATATAGGACATTTTGTTAGATGTTAGAGGCTGATGACAGGGTCGATATCCGAATTCAGTGGAGGATTGAGCACACACGAGGATACATGTTTCATAGTCCATAGTAAGCCCGGAATTACACTACGAAGTGAGGGCTGGGATGTAACTTACGCCTATACTAATTGTGATGGTAGGTGGAATGAGGATGAGTTTAGACATGGCCATAAAATATGGCATCAACTATTTGGAAATGCTAGCAGCATTCCAGCATTGAGAACGTATTGTGGGATTACCATGATATGCAAATTAGTCTACATCGGGACAATACAACAGCAGTAGCATATGTTAACGTTATGGGAGCTGTAAGTCTCAAACATGTGATGCACTAGCAACGTCCTTGTGGGCGCGTTATAGAAGAGGAAAATATGGGTGTCAGCTGTACATCTGCCATGTAAGGACAAAATTGAAGCAGACACTACGTCCAGAAATTCCTCATTCAGCCTTATCGGAAGATGCCTACAAAAGATAATTCAAGACGAGGGAACAGGAATTACAGTAGTGCCAAATTGGCCTACTCATCCATGGTTTCCATTGGAATAAGGTCTGCTGAAAGAAGCTATATTTGCTCACATACACAAAGAGTGGTTAGTTCACTCGTGCACCGCATCCACTGCATGATCGTATTGATTTATTAATTTGTAGGATTAAAAGAGACCCTTCGAGCTTATAGGACTATCCAGCACGACAGTTGACGTGATCACTGCAGCTTGCCGAGATGGCACAAGAAAGCAGTATGCTACCTACATAAAAAAGGGAAAAAGTTTTGTGAAGAGATACATGTGAACTACTTGAAACCAGAAGTAGCAGAGGTTTGGGGGTTTCTTTCAGTTTGGTTTTATAAGCGACTTATAATTATAGCGCAATGCTCGCATCTAATGCTCTAAACGATTGGTTCTCGCCCACTGGTGACAATGTTTATGGATGCATCTTTAATATGAACCCGCTAAAGCCTAGATACAAAGTAGTGTGGAATGTGTAATCAGAATTGTCTTTTTTTAACGGAAATTGGCACCAGCTGCATCCCTCACGTTGGAGCAGCTACTCATACGTTAGTCCCGCCGATGACACTTATTTCAGCACGAAGAGCTCAGTCTTTACGCAATCTCAGTTTGGATAACTCGGTCATAATTGACAAGAGGATAGCATTTTATGTGAATGAACACATAAAGCAGACCAGGCACGGTTGAGTACAAGTTGGAGGTGGCAGCAAACCCACCAGATCGGAGATTACGGTTGTTTAGTATGTTGAACAGTATAGTGAGGTTACCAAGAACTTACGATATGAGGGAAACGCTTTCTTCATAGTTATAAATAAGTCTCACAAGAGAATGTCGGTGCAGGCTATTTCATGATGTATATAGTATACTCTGTTGAAAGCGGGAGTGAATACAGATAAATTCAAGTCACTCACTACCAGGGCTGCAAGCACGTCGGCTGCCAATGGATGGATGTTCCTCTTGAACACATTCTTGCAACAGCAGGATGGTCAGATGAACGCACTTTCGGAATTTTATAATAAACCGCTTAACAGGTCTGGATGATTGCAGATAGAATTCCGGACAGTGTTACATGAGCTGTGTGTCTGGAACTCCAAGGCCAGTTAAAGGCAAGGCACATGTATGTAAATTTGTGCAGTGTGTTCACATACAGATTGGTTTACTGCATGAAACCACAGAGCTTCAATGGGTTCACGTAGTCTCGTCACGATACTTCGAAATAAAATAGGAAGATTAAACTAGAACTTACCGTTGGAAGTTTAATCTTTATTTCATGAGAAGTTGGAGTGAGAGACTTCGTGCCCTCCACTCCCAACCCTGAATCTCATAAATTTCATTCGGAAGGTCAACGGTTATTAATCTATCTATAGCTTCATTCTGGTTCATGTAGTTTCATACAGTGACTCTGAATATCGATGCGCTTGCGAGCTGGCGGGTTCTTCACGTCGTCCCTCACTCCAGCTTCTCATAAAATTAAGATCAAACATCAAACGGGAAGTTCTCGTTTATTCTTTCTATTATAGATCAGTTAGCCTGACATCGGTGGTGGTGAAGATGCTGGAATCAATTATAAAAGATGAAATAGCGGCACATTTGGATAGCAGTAACTGCATACCTTGTTGCACCCCCCCCCCCCTTCTAAATTTCATGCTATATGAAAACTGAAACGGAACGGTATGGGGAAGCGGAGTGGAAGCACAGGGAATGGGGATGCGAAGACGGGTAGGTTGTGGCTGGAGTGAGAGAGGGGCAGGTGGGGTGGGCAAGGGAAAATAAATGGAAATGAATTGAATAGTGGAATTGGGAAGAGGGGAGATAGTGGATGAAGATTGAGCAAGCGGGAGCTGGAGAGCGGAAGGGAGGAAGTGTGTTCGAAAAGTTTGGGGAAAGGTTAGCGGGCTGGGGAGGGGCAGGGAATATGATGGAGAGGGAATAGCAAGGGTTGGGAAAATGGAAGGCATGTGTGCTTGGGAGGATGATGGAAGTTGGAAGCTGAGGAGGTGCGGAAGAGTAGGGAAAATGTGTATAAAGCTAAAGGGTGCGAGAGGGTTAAGAATGGGCAGGGCAGGGGAAGGGAAGTACGAAGGTGGGGGAGAGAAGGGAAGGACAGAGGGGAACTGAGGGAGCGGAAGGAAAGCCGATAGGGAAGGGAAGATGATGGGATAGGCAAGCGGAAGTAAAGGGAGTTGGGAAGGCAAGTGGGAAGTTGGGGAGGAAAAGTGGGGTACTGTCGGAGAAGAAGCAAAGGGGAAATAGAAAAGGGAGGTGGTGTGTTAGTGGAAAGGGGTAGGCGGAGAGGTGATGGTGCAGGAGTTTGAAAGGAAGGGGATTGTGGAGGAGATGGGAAGTGCTGAATTGTGGAGGGAAAGGTAATGTGGAAGGTGAGGGGAATGAAAGTGGGGACATGGGAGGCAGAAGGAATTAGTGGGGGAGAGCATTGCTGGTGGAGAGGAAGGGAGTGATGTGGAGAGGGGAAGAATATCGGGAATAGAAGGTAACGGTGTGGGAGAGAGGTGCGGCGGGAGGGGCTGGAGAAGGGAAATGTTGGGGGGCGTGGGTTGTAGGAAAGCGGTGTGGAAGGGGGCGGAACATGGGTGGGATGTGGAAGGGAATGGTTGAGGGATGATTAATAGGAAATGTGGCTGAGCAAGGAAAGGGTGTGCCGGGATGGGATGGAACATAGGTTGGGGAGGGGAAAGGTCGGGATAGCGGGGTTTAAAGGAATGGAGGTGTAGGAGGCGTGGGAGACAATGGATTAGAGGGGAGGAGGAGGTAATGGCTGGGGGAAGGAACGACGGAAAGCGGTGTTGGGGAGGTGAAGGGAAGGAAAGGGAGTGGGGAGCCGAGGAGATGGGCGAGGACGTGGAGGGGGCCTAGCGGTGAGAACGGGTAGGTGGGGTGTGGAAAGAAAAAGAGAAGCCCAATAATTGAATGGTAGAATTGGGGAGGGAGCAAGATAGTGGAATGAATGGGTTTGGGAAAGCCGTGGGAAGCGGGGAGTAATGTACGAGGGATGTGAAGGGGGCTGATATGGGGAGGGCAAGGGAGTAGGGAGGGCAAGGAATGTATTGGTGCTTGGAAAGGAAGGGAATCGGAGATGGAATGTGAAGGGGGCTGGGGAAGGATATGGAAGTGGGTGGTGATAGATGGGGAGGGAATTGAGGAGGTGGGGGAGGGGAAGTGAAGAGTAAGTCGTGGGAACGGAAGTGTGTGGGGTTTGGAAGGGAGGAAGCGCGAGGGAAAGAGAAGGGAGTTGAGCAGGTAAAATGAAGCAGTGAAGTGGAGAGATGAAGAGATGTGTGGAGGTGGGGGAGTGGAAGGGAAGGGCGTGGGGGAGACGAAAGGGGCAGAGAAGGGAAGGGAAGGGAAGGCGATGGGGAGATGGAAAGGAGGAGGTGCAGGTGAAGATGTGGTGAGGGGAAAGGAACGGTTGTAGGAGGGATGGGATGGAGAGGGGATTGGAAGTGGGGAAGAGAGGAAGAGGAGGTGTTGTGGATAGAGGGAGGGAATGGCGTAGACTAAGGGGAGATGAAGGAGCTGCCGGAGGGTTGCGGAATGGTAGGGAACGTATTGGAAGGAATGCTGCTGGAGAGAGGATGTAGAAGGAATGTGGAAGCAGAGGTGGTGGGGGGAGGTGAAAGGAAGGGGTGGGGGATGGAAGGAAAGTGAAGGAGCTATGGAGAGGAGAGGAAGGAAGTGAAAGGTAAGGTACAGACAAATAGGGGAGAAACATTAAGCAATTGACAAAAGCAGTGCTGAAGTGAGTGAGTTGGGACTGGGGAGGGGGTGCACTTCCTGTGGCCTTGTTCGCCACTGAGAAATTACCGCCTTCTTTACCCTCTGGAATTTGATCCTCCAGAACCTGGCTGAACCCTCGCCCCTCCTCTCACTTTCATGCTGTATGCAAACTTGAATACCTTACATGCTGTTAATTCCTGTAGTCATTCATTGATATTACCCTCATTGGGGCCCACACACCGATAGACAGGCCAACTATCCAGTCTGGAAAAGAATGATGTGTTTCAACTCCCGGTCGCGCACATAATGCCGAGTCTCCAGTCCATGTTAACACTCTGGAGGTCGGCTAATGCGGGAGAAAATGGGAGGTGTGGGGTTGCAAAGGGCAGATGGTGGAAGTGTATGGGGTCGGGAGGGGAAGGAATGGGGCAAGGAAGGAAAGGGTAGGAGAGAGGGAGAAAAGGACCTGGTGGCGGGGTAGTGCTAAGGTGGTGAGGAAATGAAAATTTGGAAAGGGAAGTGTTAATAACGGATAGCGGAAGGAGATGTGGGAGGAAAGGAAAGTGTAGGGAATGAAATTGGAATGGGCGGGAAAGACAAGCGAGGGTTGGAGAAAAATAAAGTGTGTGGAGGAAATAAGATAACGGCGTGGTGGGCGAGAGTGCAGCAGGTGGGGAGAGGAAGGGAAATAAAGCGTTATTACATTACAAGTATGGAGATATCCAGTCTGGATGAAGATAATTTTATACCAATATCTGAAATGTTTCCACATGAAACCATACCTGTTGGTCGTCAAAATATACCCACACATGAAGGGTTGAAACAATGACCTTACCTGAAGGATGTAAACACATCTAAAATAAATTATAGTGTTGACCTACTTACCGGAACGAATGTTGTGAAGGCATTGGAACCTATACAGATCGTGTGGAGCCAATGTGATGGACCGTATGCTGCGAAAACCCGACGGATGGGTTATCTATGGCTCTTTGTGAAGGAACAACGAAAACGGGAATTTGAAGAAATACCCTGCAATTGCTGTTAATCAAACATCTACTGGTAAATTAGAAACGCTGGTGATGAAGCAATACAATCATGACTTCAATGAAAGTACCAATAAGCAATCTGAAGAAATGTCCAGGGAAGAGTTAAAGTTCGTGGATATTATGAACTACTCAGAAAAGATTGACGGACGTTATTTTGTGGACTTACCTTTGAAACAAGAAGGTGTTAGTCTGCCGAATAATCGTCGTGAGGCAGAGCAACGCACCCAGAATTTGAAACGCAAGTTTGGCAAGAATACGAAATTTCATGAAGTAATAATTAACTTTAAAAATAATTTCTACATGGATGATTGCTTACTGAGCAGGAAGCAATGGTAAAACATCTGACTTCCCTCTGCAATAAAGGACGATTCACGCTTTCCAAGTGGATCAGCAACAATTGTAATGTATTGGAAAGCATTCCACCAGATAATCGAGCCAAAGAGACCAGAGAGTTGGATTTGGATAAAAACAATTTGCCATTGGTAAGAGCATTGGGAGCTACTAATGTTGCATAATTTAAATATGTTGACACAAAAGAAAATCCTGCAGATTAAGTTTCCAGCGAATTGACAGCAGACCGCTTCTTAAGCGACAAGAGATAGATCAATGGAGCCAGACAAAGAATGGCCAAAGCTTGAGCTGGGATTTGAAATATCTGCTAATGATCCGGAAATTAAATCAAACATAATGGTGAACGTTATTGCTAAAAATCCTGTTATTCTAGCGAAGGATTTTCACACTTCAACATTACTGTTACAACACATCCATGAGTTGATTCGACATGGAGGAAGAAGTTTCATGCTATCAAAACTTTCGAATTTTGTGTTTTGGGTTATATACTGCGTATCATGCCTGATGTTAGGATTTGGTGCGCACGGCACGACTTTAAACTAAAAACAATGTTTTAATGGGACCAATAATGAAGTTATGCTTGCTTCTAGAAGGCGAAAGTGAAGATGGAAGAGTCGCTGGAGAATTTTGAATGCGGATATATAGTCCATGCAATGTTTTTGCTTTTGTTATAGGTTAAGCCTTCAATTTTTTTATGTTTATTAGTAATTGACTCATTATATACTCGGAACAATTAGGGGCCGGTATGTATTGCCATTTGGCTTTATTTTGTGTGTCATTAATTATGGCATTTGCCTTCAAATTTTAGTCTGTCCGTAATTATGTGGGTGGAATTTATTACGTAGTCGGGCGGCGTGTTTGTTGCTGGGCTTCTTGCGCAGAAGCTTAGTTTGTTAGTTTAGTTTTAGAGCTCAACCTGGCTAGATGGAAAACCCATCGACCATGTGGTTTTGCCGAGACATGAGGAGTTTTCTAACGTGTAATAGCGATATGATGGAATTTGACGAAGATTAAAGTTTACGAGTCAGAGAAAAAGGTTGGATGAATATATTACTGTTTTTCTTCAACAATAAAGAAACTGTGGGGCGTAAGTCCTGAAACGGTAACTTCACCGAGACCGCGTCGAGAGACAGGGCCGAGACAGCCTTTGAGGTGGAATGACGGGCGGTTATGTCAATCATGACAATAATGGAGCGCCAGGGGTCACCAATGTGGGGCGTAAGTCCCGAAATGAAAGCGAGGTGCCAGGTGTTTCGGGCGGTACCTTTAATTATGTACTTCTTGGTAGCATAGAAGTCAGCATGAGGAAGATGGCACCCAAACCCTTGCCTTTTATCCCTCTAGCTAAGGGCCGCCTCTGGGCTCAACCATTCCCGTGCCGAGGGGGTTGATCGTTGGGATGGCGCGACCCTTGGTAGCCGCCACAAAACCATTAATCAAATCACTATGTTATAAAGATGTATCTTTGGAGAAGCTCTGAAAGCCTCAGAGAGAGCTCACATGCGTAATATACATTCTCCTAACGTCATGTTCTCTCTTAAGTGGCTAGCGGGAGTAATCTCTTGAACGATATATAAATCTGCCGCTACAACATGTGAATAATGAAAATTGAAGCCACGATCCTTTACCTTAGAGGCAGATGCACGTGAATTGGGCAGAGATAATCAATGCCCCGGCGTGGACCATTGGGGCTGAACATGCTGCTTTGACTCTAATGACAGGGAAGCATCCTTCAACATCCGTATTCATACCTCTTGCCATGTAACCGGTCATCGTTACAACATGACCCAGTCAACTGTGGATGGCCACCCATACCTACTATCCATCACGTGGGAAGGATATGTCCTAATGATATTCCCTCTCTCCTCCTCTGTGTCAATTACTTTCCAACGCTGATACCAGCCCTGGATTAACCATTCAGCAACATAAACACGTGCTTAGGGCATCAAAGGAAGGGGGCACCACAGAGTGTTTTCCTTTGCCGGATTTATCATGGAAATGGTGCAGTTGAACCAGGGCCTACAAAAATGTACGACCTCCCCGTTAATTATCAAAATTATAGCAATAATGCTGAAATTATTCATGGTTGTCACTGTAGCCTATTAATCGTCGAAGTAAATTCTACTCTCTCTCTCTCTCTTTACTTTATGTACTAAGTAGATGATACATAATATGGAAGGTACACAAAAATGCTGGAGAAACTCAGCGGGTGCCGCAGCATCTATGGGGCGAAGGAAATAGGCAACGCTTCGGGCCGAAACCCTTCTTCAGACTGATAGGGGGTGGGGAGAAAAAAGGAAAGAAGGAAAACAGGCGGAGGAGGAGCCCGAGGGCTAGGGGAGGGGAGGAGACAACCAGAGGGCTGATGAAGGGGAGGGGACAGCAAGGGCTAGCAGAATTGGGAGAATTCAATGTTCAAGCCCCCAGGATGTAGACTCATTCTTCAGGGAACGGGGGTTCCCCTCCTGCACCATAGATGAGGCTCACACCAGGGTCTCTGCCACACCCCGCAACACTGCTCTCTCTCCCCACCCCCCTACTCACAATAAGGGCAGACTCCCCCCAGTCCTCACCTTTCACCCCACCAGCCGTCACATACAACAAGTGATCCTCCGTCAGTTTCGCCACCTCCTACGTGACCCCACCACTCGCCACATCTTCCCATCTCCCCCCATGTCTGCCTTCCGCACAGACCGCTCCCTCCGTAACTCCCTTGTCAATTGTTCCCTTCCCTCCCGTACCACCCCCTCCCGGGTACTTTTCCCTTGCAACCGCAAGAGATGCAACACTTGTCCCTTCACCTCCCCCCTCGACTCCATTCAAGGACCTAAGCAGTCGTTCCAGGTGCGACAGAGGTTCACCTGCATCTCCTCCAACCTCATCTATTGCATCCGCTGCTCTAGATGCCAGCTGATCTACATCGGTGAGACCAAGCGGAGGCTTGCCGATCGTTTCGCCGAACACCTCCGGTCGGTCCGCAATAACCAACCTGACCTCCCGGTGGCTCAGCACTTCAACTCCCCCTCCCATTCCGTATCTGACCTCTCTGTCCTGGGTCTCCTCCATGGCCACAGCGAGCAACACCGGAAATTGGAGGAAATGCACCTCATATTCCGCTTGGGCAGTCTACATCCTGGGGGCTTGAACACTGAATTCTCCCAATTCTGCTAGCCCTTGCTGTCCCCTCCCCTTCATCAGCCCTCTGGTTGTCTCCTCCCCTCCCCTAGCCCTCGGGCTCCTCCTCCGCCTTTTTTCCTTTTTTCCTTTCTTCTCCCCACCCCCTATCAGTCTGAAGAAGGGTTTCGGCCCGAAACGTTGCCTATTTCCTTCGCTCCATAGATGCTGCGGCACCCGCTGAGTTTCTCCAGCATTTTTGTGTACCTTCGATTTTCCAGCATCTGCAGTTCCTTCTTTAATACATAATATGGAATTTGACTTTGAAAAGTTCGGGAATGCATATTGTAAGTAGATGGAAAATGGATTATGCTATAGAGATGTGATCGGTTCACGTCTTCGTCCTGTCCCGTGACTCCCGTCCACTGACAGGCTCTGAGATTTGTAAGTGCAGCAGCGCTCAGTCGCTCACTCAGCGTGCCACAACACACGTTCTAAGATTGTAAGTAAGCTGATTTCCTTTTTTCTCTCTCTCATTTCATGACACTGCTGGCAGTATATAATGTTTCATGACAATATATTTGTGTGGTAGTGCTTATAAAAATGTGGTGATACTGATAACGGCGTGGTGCTGCCTTGGACTCCATGTATGTATTTTATCACATGGTGGTGGTGATGAATACGTGAGTTTGTATTTCATTACGTGGTGCTGGTGATGATCTCACGCCAGGAATTCACTTCCGGGTCTAGTGCGCAGCTTAACCTAGACAATGGATTTCACTTGACAGCCTGTAGCAAAAAAATCTAGATACATCAGCTGTGCTCATTTATTGATATTTTTGACACAAGAAATTTCCCCAGACGGACATCTAATTGGTTTAGCTGAGAAATGATTTGAAAAATGTGTTTTTGACCCTTGAATTTGTGAAATGTAACATTGAAGCCGTTGGGAGAATTAATAATGGCGTGAGACCTGATGTCTCCATCTATATATGTTTGTACGTGGTGGTGGTGATGTCTCATTGTGTATTCTTTTACGTGGTGATGACATATGTTTTTTCGCCACATAATATACAATTAACTATATTTTTTAACTTCTGTATTTTTCAGACCCCAAGATGAAACGTGTTTAGTCTGAAACAGTGCAGATTCGGGAAGTAACAGTAGTTGGAGAAGACGGCAGGAGCGCCTGTGGTCTGCCTGTGATGTTGCATGAATTCGTTGTTCGTGTGTTGTAAATTCTAAAACTGTCTCTTTCCCATTTCATTGAAGGCGCAATAAACTTACTCCTCTGACTAATCCTGTACTGTTGTTGCGTTTAAAATAGCTCAAGTTCTGTGAAAGATGGATTACATAGAACAGAGAGCAGTGCATCACAGGAACGGCTCCTTCGCTCACAATATTTGTGCCAAATATGATGCCGCTATAGAGACCTCATCTGCCTGTACACGGTCCATATCCATCTATTCCATGAAGCCTCATATGCCAATCTTAAACGGCATTATCGTATCTGGATCCACCAGCTCTGGCAAAGGGAAAAATACGATACAAAACGATACGATACAATAGAACATTATTGATCCTGGAGGGAAATTGTTCCGCCAACAACAAGATACAAAAAACATGAAATTAAGGTGAAATTAAAAAGCATAATATATAATGCAAGTTTGGGCTTGATGGTTTGTGGGAAGATCTGTTAGCGTGAAGATACAGACACTATCATTAATACTTGGTGACACCAGACGTAAGATTCCCGATGTCCAGTTCACTCAATGCTCCTACCGCTCTCTGTCTCGTCTACCCACTCCATTTCTTACTCGCTCCAATTTTGTTTTTGACGATTCGTACATTTTAATGTCATCACAAATGGAAGTTGTACATTCAGGTGCTCAAATCCCATTAATGCTCTGGCTTCTGTGGGGCCCTGAGACCATGCAACGATGCTGACACAATTTTAGGCTGAACCCGTAGATGTTACTTTATCAGCTCTCTCTGTAAACCACATGGCTCGGTTCTGCCAGGTTGTATGAAGTTTGAATTGGGGATAAACTGTCATAGTGCGGTTGGGCAGACTGTCCCGTTTTCTGTAATAACTTCTATTTTAATTCGCTCTTGTTTCCGCAGCCACTCGACATTGCAATGGAAACATTCCACAGTTTACCGTTGTCGTCTTTTTTTTAAATCAGGAATGCACGTCCAGGTAATATTTGGTGAAAGGTCACGGATATAAATTGATCAATAGATCGACATCTGGAAACGAAGGGGGTTGTGGAGCTGGAAGGCGTGATGCTGTGGGGAGTAAATACAATAGTTTTCTACGCTGTTTAAACTAATGTGCTTGTTTCTGTGCAATAACTTCTAACAGATTCACGCCTGCTTCTGTGGTGATTATGGATTTATTGAAAATACATCACTGGTCAATCCTGGCCCACTGTATCATTCTGTTAGAGACAGTAAGCTCAAGTATTGACTATTCATTACGGTCCAAGAGCAAAGTAATCATGTCCAGATCTGACGTGAACAAATTTGTTCTGTGCACATTTCTTTTCCAATTGAGTGTGCGGTGCTGCTACAGCCAAGGGGATTGGTGTTATCTAGAAAGTCTGTCACAATGACTACCTGCTTCTGTGCAGTGACATCTAAGTAATTCAGTGACTTGCGTAGACTGAGGAAAACACGAAGTTCCATGTCGTGAGCCCAGGCACTATTTGAAGTCACGGTTGCATGGTGCGTAAAAGATGTACGTATTGGGAGAAGAGAAATGTTGTGGGATGTGGAGGAGAAGGTAGCGAGGAGAGTGGAAAATATGGAAAAAATACCGTTATGGCAGTATCAGAGGAGGCAGAGCGACAGAGTGCAATGGAGTGAGAAGGCAGCTCGGGAACAGTGACTATTTCTCCATGATGTTATGAGAGAATAGGCATGGTGGTCCCTGATTCCCAGTTTCTATCAGGTCTCATTCACACACCTCAATCTCTGTCAGATCTCTCATCAATTTCTCATCCTGAAATTCTCTGCCTCAGTGGGCAGTTGAAGCCGGTTCTCTGGATATTTTCAAGGGATAGCTTGATAGGGCTATTAAAGATAGCGAAGTCAGGACTTCCGGTAGCGCAATGGAACATTAAGGGCGCTGCATTGAGCTCCTCTCCCGTAAAATCGCTAAAAAGCCGTTTTAAAGTCGCGACCGACTCTACAAATAACTCACCGGAGCTGCTTGGCGTCGCATAAGGGTGACATCATCAGAAAAGGACGCTGAAAATCGCGGTAAAAATCTGGACTTTTAAATGAGAAAAGAGAAAAGCTCACGAGCACCAAAGAAATCTACTATAAGTCTCCAGCTTGAAAACGTTTTGGATACTCTGCAAACAACAGAAGAAGGTTCAGAAGAAGAGTCTTACAGCCAAGGAGCTGTGCTGGAAAACGCTACAAAAGGAGAAAAGAAGGAGAAGGAGGTAAAGCAAATGCTTTTAGAAATGACTGCTACAATTAATACAACACTGGAAAAGATGCAGAGTATGGAGACTAAGATGCAGAATATGGAGGCTAATATGGAGATATTCTCTCATAAAATTGATGCTGCTTGTGCTGAGTTAAAGGAGCTGAAGAAGCAACATAATGAGTTTGATAAAAAACTTAAATCAGAATTTGTTAGAATCGAAAATGATTATAATAAGAAATTTACTCGTGTAAATGCTAAGATGGACAACATTGATTAGAGAATGGAAGAGATGGAAAGTTATATGAAAACGATAACGGAAATAAATAGTTTGAAAAAATCAAAGAAAGATGAAGCAGAAAAACTTGCAAGAATGACTGACAAATGTTTGGACTTGGAAGCGAGATCGCGAAGGCAGAATTTGAGAATTGTTGGAGTAAGAGAAGGGCGAGAAGGACATGTATCTCAAACACGTACTTTCGTTGCTGACTTACTCAAAGATGTTTTTAAACTGCCGGAAGAATTAAGAATAGATATTATTCACCGAGTTGGACGTGTCTCAAGAAGCATAAATGCTGCTCCAAGACAGATAATTGTGAAATTTCTCGATATCTCTTCAGTGGAATTTATACTGAATAAGATTGTTCATGGGGTGAATTTGATATATCGTGGGGATAATATTCGATTTTTCCGTGATTATCCTCCGGAGGTCGTCCAGAGAAGGAACTTGTTGACACAGACAAGAAACATATTGAGGGGTATATCCAAGGTCAGATATGGGGTGGTTTTCCCAGCAAAAATGAAAATTACTTATAACGGAATTGAGCGCTCATTTATGGATCCCGAAAAAGCATTTAAGTATGCAGAAGATCGTGAGAAAAGCATCGAAAACATCGGAAGAAGAGGTCGAAGAGGAGGAACAGTGAATTTCTTAACTTTTAAGATAGAGTTGGAACTGGTTAAGATGGTGGATTTTCCAGACAGTTACCGAACTTATCTGTCTGGAATGTGTATTTGAGAACATTGTCCAGGTTTCACCTTGAATGAAAAGCTCAAAGATAAACAAAAGGATGTTGAAGATACTGTATAAGGGACATGGCCGAGATAATATTAATATCTAACTATTATATTCTAATTATAATTAACCAACTAATTTAACAAATTTAATACAAACTAATGATTTGTGAGTGTATGTAGTAAATATGAACAAATTATGAATAAACCATTGCTTATAAATAGTAATTAACCAAAATGTCTATAACAATACTAACGTATTTTTCTTGTGTGGGAACGCAACATAAACTTGGAAAAGATCCAGGAATGAGGTTAACCCCTCAGTACCTGCTTGTATGGTAGTTGGTTAGATAAATTGGAAAGGTATAAATACTTATAGAACTGAGAATATGTTGTGTTTTATATTTGTTTTTTTATTACTTTTTTTACTTTTTTATATTTTTTCTCTGAGTCTTTTTGCTTTTTACTGGTGCTATTTTGATAAATTTAAATAAGAATAAACAAGATATGAGACGGTCTGTAGTTTTTGTTAAGAGGTGTTAATAAGGGATTGGAGTTCAATGTAAAACAACATCAACGGAAGTCTATAAATTTTTCGCCACCTTAAGTGGCTATTTGTCTTTAAGGTATCTTTTCTTAGATACCTTAACTTCACTTTTTTATTTTAAATCACTATATAAATTTGTATTTACTTAGGTTTTGTGTAATAAATTTTAAATCACAATTTTTCTTGCTTTATCTAAGGGACTTTTGGACTTGGAATGACCACCCAACGCCCAGAATTCTGAGGTATTTGTTTGCACCATATGATTCAAGAATACTACTTTGATATACAATGCAAGACGATAGACAAGTAAAGAATGGAGGAATCACATTCTGTAGTTGGAATATTGTGCCAATGAACCAATAAAGAGAGGTAAAATTTTTGCTCACCTATAATCTTTGAAAAGCGACATAATTTACTTGCAAGAAACCCACATGAAACAGCAAACACAAATGAGATTAAAGGCGAAGTGGATAGGCCAAACATATTATTCGTCATTTACTTCTAAATCTAGAGGTACGGCTATTCTTATTCGAAAAGGTATACCGTTCAAATTAAAGAATACTATATCAGATAAAGAGGGAAGGTATATCATAGTTTCGGGAGAAATTTATGCTACCCCAATAACTATGATAAATATTTACGCTCCGAATTTTGATAACCCTCAATTTTTTGATAAAATTATAGATATAATATTAGAGTTTAATTATCAAAATGTGATAATAGGGGGGGATTTCAACTGTGTTTTAGATCCTTACTTAGACAACCCAGTAAAACAAAGAAGGAGTAATTTAAAATCTAAGACTAGTGAACTTCTAAATACATGTATAAAAAATACTAATATAACAGATATATGGAGATCTGCTAATCCAGTAGGAAGGGAATATTCGTTTTACTCTTCGGTACATAAAACATATTCAAGAATTGATTATTTTTTAGTGGATATGAAATTAATGCCATATACAATTAATCCAACATACCACATTAGTAGTATTTCTGATCACTCTCCGTTGACTTTTTCAGTAAAATTTGAGGGAATGCCGGGTAAAACCTTTTTTTGGAGGTTTAATACATATATTTTAAATGACTTACAGGGTTATAAATACTTAAAACAACAAATGCAATCATTTGTTGAGATAAATGATACACCAGGTACCTCACCTTCTTTACTATGGGAAACTTTTAAAGCATTTATTAGAGGAATTATAATTTCATACGAAATTTTTCAAAATAAAAAGAATAAAACAGAACAAATGTTGTTAGAACAAGAAATAAGACAGTTAGAGTTAGATAATGCTAAATATTCCACAATAGATAAACATAATAAGATAATATTACTGAAATTTAAACTTAATCGAATTATCTCGGCAAGAGTAATACGATTATTCCAAATTACAAAACAGGAACATTTTGAGTTTGGTGACAAACCACATAAGCTGTTAGTGCGCCAACTGAAAAAAACAAGAGAAAAAAATACTATAAATAAAATTAAATCCGAGAATGGTGAATTACTAATACTACCTAAAGATATTAATAAAAGATTTGCTCAATTTTATCAAAATTTATATACATCAAAAACGAAAACAGAAGATAGTAATTTTTTTTGTTTTTAAGATAAATTTAATCTTCCAAAACTTGACCTTTTGGAACAAGAGGAACTCGGAGCGCAAATTACAATCGAAGAAATAGGTGAAACAATAAAATCGTTGAAAAATGGTAAGACAACGGGACCAGATGGTTTTAGTAATGAATGTTATTTAAAAAATTCATGAGATAACGACTCCCTATTTATTTAATTTATATACTCACGCTTTTAAAGAAAATAAATTACCTGAAACATTAGCAGGATCAACTATCACGCTTATTCCAAAGAAAGATAAAGATCTAGAGGAACCGGGCTCATATAGAGCTATATCACTTTTAAATACAGATCAGAAAATTTTAGCAAAGACTTTAGCCAGAAGATTAAGCAAATATATTAGTAAATTGATAAACCCTGATCAAACGGGGTTTATACCCAAAAGATATTCATTTAATAATTTGAGACGCCTCTTTAATATAATGTACTCACATAAAGTGGAGGATGAAGTCATATCAATTATTTCTTTGGACGCAGAGAAAGCATTTGATCAGGTAGAATGGCAGTATTTATACAAAGTACTACAAAAAAAATAATATGCGAGAGAATTTTATTACATGGGTGAAATTATTATATGATAAACCGATGGCAAGAATATTAACTAATAGTATGTTATCTCAAAAATTTCAATTATCGAGGGGTAATAGGCAGGGATGTGCTTTATCACCCCTGCTATTTGCCCTTATGATAGAACCTTTGGCTGAAAGTATAAGAAGTCATCCGAATATTCAGGGTTATAATACTAGGGACTCAAATAATAAAATTTCATTATATGCAGACGATATTCTGTTATATATAACAAACTCACAAACGAGCATACCAAATTTATTAAACTTAATAGAGGAATTTGAGTCCTTTTCTGGATATAGAATAAATTGGAACAAAAGTGAAATCATGACGTTAAAACCTCAAGAATCCACACACTTACTGAAGTTTCCCTTTAAAATAGCAACAGAAAAATTTTAATAGCTAGGTATTCAGATTACTAGAAAACAAAAAGCTTTATTCAATGCCAATTTTATACCTTTAATAAATAAACTTAATATAATGATTAAATTTTGGAAAACTCTTCCTTTAACATTAATAGGTAGAATAAACGCTATAATATAATCTTTCTACCACAGTTATTATACCTATTTCAGTCTATACCAGTATATGTACCAAATATTTTTTTTAAAAAGAGCACTTATGTAAACCAATAGATGTCGGGGGACTTTCACTCCCGAATTTTCTGTATTACTATTGGGCAATACATATTAAGAATATAATTTACTGGTTGGATAGTTCAACCCAACAGACAGAATGGATAAAAATGGAGAAAGAGGATTGTTACCATTGTAATATAGGAACGATCCTCTTCTCCCCGAAAAAAATGAACAATACAATATATAAGAAGAACCCAATTATACAAGATACAATGAAAATATGGAAACAAATAAAATTATCCTTAAAATTAAGAAACCTATCATTGTTAACACCGATAGCGAATAATCCTTTATTTAAACCATCTCTTATGGACAAAATATATAATCAATGGGAAAGTCTAGGAATTAAAAGGATCGGGGACATGTATGAAATGGGAGATTTACTATCATTACAACAATTACAATTAAAATTTGAATTGAAAAACAATCATTATTTTAAATATTTTCAGATTTGCAATTTCTTGAAGACATACATACAAGGAGATCAAAAAATAATTCCTGATTTATTGGAAGAAGTAATGAATATTAAAGCTGATACACAAACATTAATATCATATTTATATAATAGTATTTTAAATATAGATTTACCTGCGACAGAGGTAATTAGAGAAGAGTGGGAACGGGTATTATTGATAAAAATTACGAAGGTTACATGGGAAAAGTATTTGACATACATTCACAAATGTTCGATTAATGCAAGACATAATCTAATTCAATTTAAAATTTTACATAGATTATATTACTCCAAAACAAGATTAAATAAATGTTACCCAAATATATCCCCCACTTGCGATAAATGTTTAACCCAAGATGCAACTATAACACACCCTTTTGTTTCCTTTATAAAACTTTATAGATTTTGGAGTGATATTTTCGAAATATTCACAAAATTATTTAAGATAAAAATGGAACCTAATAATGAATTGATTATATTTGGGGTAATGGAAGATGGGAATAAATTGAATCCATCTCAAAAATTATTTTTTAATTATGGTTTAATAATAGCAAAAAAATTAATATTGAAATTTTGGAAAAATACACCAATACCAACGCTCAAATGTGGATTGCACGTATGTTGGACACCGCACATCTTGAGGAAATGCGATTCCTCCTAAGATAAATTTGACCAATTCACAAGGAGTTGGTCTCCATTTGTCGTCTTTTTGGAATCATATGGTGCAACACAATTGTAAAAGGTAACTCGTGACTGGGCGAGGGATGGTCAAGATTATAAATAAGATCTCCTTACTTCTTTTTTCTTTTTCTTCCCTTTTCTTCTTTTATTCTCTTTTTCCTATTTTCTATTCTTTAACTTTCTTCTTTCACTCTCTATTTTTTCTTTTCCACACACTATATATCTCACATTTTTCTATTTTTCATTATCTAACTTCTTTTTCTTTTTCTTCTTTATTGTAAAAATTAAAAAAAAAGAAGAAGCTGTACATAAAATGTTTTATGAAAATATGATTGTATACAATTGTACTTACTTCTAATAAAATTAAAATATTTTAAAAAAGATAGCGGAATCAGGCGATAAGGGGAGAAGGCAGGACCGGGTTACTGATTGTGGTTGATCAGCGATGATCACATTGAATGGCGGTGCTGGTTCGAAGAGCCGAATGGCCTACTCCTGCACGTATTGTCAATTGTCTATTGAGTCGATGGTGGGGAGTCTGGTCTGTGTGATAGATTGGACTACATCCACAACTCCCTGCAATTTCCTGTGGTCTTGGGTGGAGCTGGTGCTAAACCAAACTGTGATGCATCCTGATATGATGTTTTCTACAATGCATCTTTCTGCAGGTTATTATAAAAATTCGCTGAATTGTAATGTTTTTTTGAAATTTAGATCACGCAAAATGAACATCACTGGAAATGTCGGCATTGATAGTTCATCCCTAGTTGTTTAATTTAGATTATATATATATAGTTTATAATTTATATATATAGTTTTCATATATAGTTTATATAGACATATGATGAGAGAATGGATCGACTGGGATTGTATTCACTGGAATTTAGAAGGATGAGAGGTTATCTTATAAAATATATACAATTCTTGCGGGATTGGACAGGGTAGATGCAGGTAAACATTTTCCCGATGTTGGGGAATCCAGAACCAGGGGTCACATTTTAAGAATGAGAGGTAGGCCATTTAGGACTGTGATGAGGAAAAACCTTTTCACCCAGAGAGTTGTGAATCTGTGTAATAATCTGCCACAGATGGCAATGGAGGCCAATTTGCATGATGTTTTTAAGAGAGAGTTCGATGTAGCTCTTCGAGCTAACGGAAGCAAGGGATATGGGGAGAAAGCAGGTACGGGGTCCTGATTTTGGTACTGATCAGCCATGATCATATTGAATGGCGGTGCTGGCTCGAAGGGCAAAATGGCGTACTCCTGCACCTATTTTCTATGTTTCTATGTTTTAATCCCTTCCATGGCTTTGACCAGCCATGTCAATCAGTTATCCACTTTATTCCATGGATGGAGTTCATCTAACCTTCACCAGTGTCTATTTATGGTGTAAATACAGAGAGGGGTGGGTGGGTGACTGGAGTAGATGGTTAATATGCTGATGTCAGTTGAAGATGGGTGGGAGGAACGGTACAGATCTCAAAGACAGAGTTGGTATTTTGTTTGAATTGGGCTATGCCTATTAGACGAGGTCTTCTCACTTCGTTATCAATTCCTTGTCCTTTAATATTGATGTAGATTCACCCCATTGCCAAAGGCGAACTTGCTCATGTTTGCGGTATATGTCTTGTAAATATTGTGCAAAACTTGATGTCCATTCAAGTTTCAATAAGAAGCGACACCTGCTAAAAGTGCCCGTTACTAATGCAACAAACTAGCAAACACTAGAAGCAACCAGACTGACAGGGCTGCATTCCCATCTCAAGGGCAGCAATAACTGTGAGGACACCTAGAGGAATATTGAGCTACAGAGGCAAGCAAGGCTGGGGTAAGAGAGGGTGGGCATTCCCTACGGTCTTCTTCTCCACTAAGAAAGCACTGCTGTTGCACCACGTTATCATCTTGAATGTAATGCTTCAGCTATGGCTGCCGACCCTTGCCTAAACATTGCACGCCAAGGTCATTCCACCACTTTTCATGAATAAACAACAAAATGAGAGTAGCAGGTTTGCTAATTAGAAGGAAACATAGAAACATGGAAAATAGGTGCAGGAGGAGGCCATTAGGCCCTGCGAGCCAGCACCGCCATTCATTGTGATCATGGCTGATCGTCCCCAATCAATAACACGTGCCTGCCTTCTCCCCATACCCCTTGATTACACTAACCCCTAGAGCTCCATCTAACTCTAGGTAGATCTTATATCTTTCTATAAGATCCTCCCTCATCCTTCTAAAGTCCAGTGAATACAAGCCTAGTAGTTTCAATCTTTCCTTATATGACAGTCCTGCACGCCAGGGACAAATCTCGTGAACCTAAGCTGCACTGCCTCAATCACAAAGATGCCCTTCCTCAAATTAGGAGACCAAAACTGTAAAATGACTTGGTTCCTACACAGAGTCTTTTACTGATGGTTTATTATATCACTAACACACACTATGCAATAGCTGTCCGTGGTCATCACCGGAGCTAGAGAGCGGGCTGGAGGTGGGGACCTTACAATTATACGAGAGACAATCGGGAGTGGTTAGTAGTGGTGAGGTCACTAAGTTAAAGGAACATGCACTGATCTACATCCCTCCTCTTGGAAACAAAAACCTAGCAATACACAGAGCGACCACGGCTCATACGCTAGGATTACAAACCGCGCTGGGAACAGTTAATCGTGTCATAACACAGCTAAGCGAGCTCACCGTAACGGACAGGCGGCTTGACCAACCGGCCAGAGCGGGCGCGCAACCCGCATTCCCCCTCAACCGCAGGAGCAGAATGGACAGAGTCAGGGAAAGAGGTGGGAGAGCCGGGCGGGGAACGAACCAGAGACGGAGGAGAACAGCGAGGCGAAACGGGCACGCTGGCAGGCAAGGCAGGGGAAAGAGGCTTGTGAGCGCGGGGCATAGAGAGCTGGGAGGGCAGTTTCCGCGACATGCGAGGAGTGACAGGGGCTGGCGGAGCCTCGGGCAGAATGGAAGGGATAGGTGGCTGAAACGGGTCCGCGGGAGGCGGAGGAGGCTCGTTGACGAGCAGGAGGTGCTGGCGTGGAAGACGGTAGATAGCGCCCTCATAGTCGACGAGGTATGACCGGGGAGAGCCGGCATTACCAACCACTACGGCCAGCCTGTAGTGCCCGGAGGGGGACTGCGTCCGAACCACCTGGCCCGGGAACAGGCAAGGAAGCGGCAGGGCCGACTTGTCAAAGGAGCGCTTCTGGATGGCTTTCTTCTCGATGATGCGCTCTGTGACAGCAGCAGGGTTCTGGGCCGAGGGTTTGAGGGACTGTTGCGAGACAGGGAGAGGTGGTCTAGTGGTGCGGGACATGAGGCGTTGGGCAGGTGAACCGAGCGCGGGGTCGCGGGAAATGTTGCGGAGGTTGAGGAGGGCAAGGTAGAAGTCGGAATGTGAAAGGCGGCAGTGTTCCAGCAGCTCCTTGGCACTGCGGACGGCGCGTTCCGCAAGGCCGTTGCTCTGCGGATACTCAGGGCTGCTGGTGATGTGACGAAAGTTCCAACGGGCAGCGAAGGCACAGAACTCGGCGCTGGAGAACTGGCTGCCGTTGTCCGATTGGAGGGTCACCGGGGGTCCGAAGGTGCAAAGGTGGTGGCGAAGCTTCCCGATGACGGCGGCAGAGGTGATGGAAGGCAGCTGATCCACCTCAAACCAACTGGAGTATGAGTCCACCAGGACCAGGAAATGCTTGCCACGCCATTCGAAAAGGTCCGTGGCAATATACATCCACGGTAGCTCGGGGGCCTGCTGCTGCAGGAGGGGCTGGCGCTGCTGATGAGGCAGGAGACTGTTACAGGCAGCGCAAACGGAGACCCTGTCACGGATGTCCTGAGCCATACCTGGCCAGTAGAATTGCCTCTGGGCCTGGGACAAAGTGGCCTCCACCCCGGGGTGGCCATTGTGTGCAGTTTGAATATAGTGATCCCGCAGAGCGGCCGGCACCACGACCTTGTGACCCTTCACCACCACGCCGTCCTGTAGCACTAGTTCATCACGAACCAGGAAGTAGTTCACGGCACCAGCCGGCGGGGAAGAGCGTCGGTCAGGCCAACCACGGCGGATAACGTCCGCAAGTTGTTGCAGGGCAGGATCATCAGCGGTGTGTTTGACCAGGGATTGCATCTGCTGGGATGGAACAATGTTAACATTCAGTACCATCAGGTCAGAGGATTCGTACGGGTGGCGGGCAACTGAAGGGAGCGGCGCACGGGACAATGTGTCGGCCACAAACATATCTTTGCCCTTGCTGTACACAATCCGGAACGTGAAACGCTGGAGCTGCAGCATCATCCGCTGCAACCGGGAAGAGGCGACATGGATAGGCTTGTTCAGAATAGTGACCAGTGCCTGGTGGTCAGTCTCAATGGTGAAGGTGTTGCCCAGAATGTAATCCCTAAACTTGGAGCAGGCGAACACCACGGCAAGTAGCTCCTTCTCGACATGTGCATAACGTTGCTCGGCAGGGGTCATGGTGCGAGAAGCGTAGGAGACAGGTAGCTGCAGGCCGCCATAAAGCTGCAGACATGCGGCACCGAGACCGAACTTAAAGGCATCACAAGTGAGGACAATTGGTCTGTGCAGATCGAAGAACTTGAGAGTCGGTGTGTGTGTGAGCTTGGACTTCAGAGCCACGAACGCCGACTGGTGATGCGGGAGCCAGACCCATGCGGAGTCCTTCTTGATCAGCTCCCTCAGGGGAGCACTCAGTTCGCTGAGGTCAGGTACGAACTTCCCCAGGTAATTGACCAGGCCCAGGAAGCGCTGCAGGCCGGGAACGTCAGTGCGAGCGGGCATCTCGGTGACTGCTGATGTTTTCTGGGGGTGAGGCTTTAAACCCCCTGCCGTGAAAACGTGACCAACGTAAGTGACTTCCGGGACCCGGAACCGACACTTCTTGGGTTGAGCTTGAGATTGATTTTACGAGCCCTGTCCAGGACTTTGCGGAGGTGCAGGTCGTGCTCAGCGACGTCCCTCCCGTACACGAGGATGTCATCCACGATGATAGCGCAAGGCAACCCAGCGAACAGCTGTTCCATGGTGCGCTGGAAAACCTCACTAGCCGAGTTGATCCCAAACGGCATACGGAGGAAACGGAACCTGCCGAAAGGTGTGATGAAGGTGGTCAGGAATGAGGAACGTTCATCTAAAGGGATCTGCCAAAATGAGCTTTTGGCGTCTAAGACAGAGAAGACAGTGGCAGGACCGACCTGTGCAGCGACGTCCTCCACCGTCCGCATGGGGTCGTGCGGGCGCTTCATGGCCAGGTTCAGGTCCTTTGGGTTAATGCAGATCCGGATCTCGCTCTTATCCTTCTTGGCAGCGACAACCATGTTTGAGACCCACCTGGTGGGAGCGCTCACCTCCTTGAGGATGACCATGGTCACCATATCACGCAGAGTAGATTCCACGCGGCCCTTCATAGCAAAGGGGACGCGGTGGGCCGGTCGAACCACCGGGTCGACACTCGGGTCGACAACGATTTTATAGTCACAGGGCAATTTGCCCAAAATGTCATCAAAACGGTCGGGGTATTCGCCCAGGGGTTCCATGGGGGCCTGCACCAGGTGAATTCCGCGGTGGAAAGAAACCACGCCAAGGTCCTGGCACGCACGGGCGCCCAACAGGGTGACGTTGTCAGAATCCAGCAGGTGGAAGGTGAGGGGCCGAGAGGTCTCAAGGACTGTGCAGATAAGCGTGTCCTCCCCCATAGACATGAAGGCGGGTGTCATCGGGAGTAACTATCTCCCCAGATCTTATCCGCTTGAAAAGGCTGACAGACATAACATTTGCAAAGGCACCAGTATCGACCTTGGCAGAGAATGAATGACCATTCACAGTAACATGCACAGAGGGATCTGTTATCGTAGCAGGTGCACCCAAAAGCAAAAACACCATTGAATCACCATGGGAGGAGCTCCTATCAAAGTCCGACTGGTACTGATAACCAAGCGCGCTATCAGGGTCTGCAAGGTTGTTTAAATTCCTCCTTGGAGCAGGGACCGGCTTATCACGGGACCGACAAGCCGCCGAAAGGTGGTTCAGTTTACCACAGGAATTACAAGTCTTACCCTGCGCGGGGCAAACGTTGATTTGGTGGGGAAAAAATTACAATTGGGGCAACGGCGTGGGGTGACCTTAGTGATCATTGCGGCGGGGTTTCGTCGTGGCGGACCAGCGTTCCGCCGGCGGCCAGCTGCACCGGTAAAGTTAATGTCCTGGGACACCGGTTGAGACACGGAGCTAACAGCAGAGGCCATACGAGCGGAATGCATAGCCTCCCTTAGTGTCAAATCAGGTTTCATAAGGAGCTCGTCACGCAGCTTAGCGTTCAGGAGACCATTGACCAGGACATCCCTGATCAATTCGTCCGTGGAGATTGTTTCAAGGCGACAGCGCCGAGCCATATGACGCAAAGAGGCAATAAAAGCGTTAATATGCTCGCCGGGATTCTGCCGCCTCTGGAAGAATTTAAAGCGTTCAATAATGTTATTGGTAGGGATATCACAGAGGGCAGTGAATTTATCGATGAGACATACCGAGTCCCGACGGTCTTCTCCGGGGGCGAAGTCGAATGAAGCATAGTGATCCATGGCCTCCGGGCCAGCGAGGTTGAGCAGCAGGTGAGCCTGCACAGCAGGGGTGGCATTAGGATGAGCGATGGCTGTGTAATGTTCAAAGTCGCGTTGGAACACAGTCCAGCGGTGGACAATGTCCGTGTCAAAGACCAATATGTCGGGTCGACGACAGGAATTGGACATAATGAAAACGGGGGGGAGACGTGAGCAACTGGGAGAAAGCAAAGAATAAAAAGAAAAACCGATAAACAGGAGACGCGTGTCTACCACTTCTGACACCATGTAAAATAACTTGGTTCCTACACAGAGTCTTTTACTGATGGTTTATTATATCACTAACACACACTATGCAATAGCTGTCCGTGGTCATCACTGGAGCTAGAGAGCGGGCTGGAGGTGGGGACCTTACAATTATACGAGAGACAAAGGGGAATGGTTAGTAGTGGTGAGGTCACTAAGTTAAAGGAACATGCACTGATCTACAAAAACTGTACACAATACTCTAGATGTGGTCTAACCAGAGCCCTATACACATGCAGAAGAACCTCTTTACTCCTATACTGAAATCCTCTTGTTATGAAGGCCAACATTCCATTAGCTTTCTTCACTGCCTACTGTACCTGCACGCCAACTTTCAGTGACTGATTTACAAGGACACCCAGGTCTCGCTGCACCGCCACCTTACCTAACCTAACCCCATTGAGATAATAATCTCCCCCTTGTTTTTGCCACCAAGATGGATAACCTCACATTTATCTATATTATACTGCATCTGCCACGCATCTGTCCACTCACTCAACCTGTCCATGTCACCCTGCAACCTCCTAACATCCTCTTCACAGTTCACACTGCCACCCAGCTTTGTGTCATCCGCAAACTTGCCAGTGTTGCTCCCAATTCCCTCTTCCAAATCATTAATATATATGGTAAACAGTTGCGGCCCCAATAACGAGCCTTGAGGCACTCCACACGCCACTGCCTGCTATTCTGAAAATGACGCGTTAACTCCTACCCTTTGCTTCCTGTCTGCCAACGAATTTTCTATCCATGTCAACACACTAACCTCAATACCATGTGCTCCAATTTTAGACTCCAGTCTCCCGTGCGGGACCTTATCAGTCTTTATGAAAGTCTAGATACACTACATCCACTGGCTTCCCTTCATCCATTTTACTTGTCACATCCTCAAAAAATTCCAGAAGTTTAGTCAAGCATGATCTCCATTTCATAAATCCATGTTGACTTGGAATAATCATTTTACTGCTATCCAAATGCCCCATTATCACCGCTTTAATAATTTTTTCTGCAGCATCTTTTCCACCACCGAAGTCAGGCAAGCTTGTCTGTAATTCCTCGTTTTCTCTCTCGCTCCAATCCATAGGAACTGATCCTGATTCTGTTGAACATTGGAAAATGATCACCAATGCTTGCGCTATTTCTAGAGCCACCTCCCTGAGGACCTTGGCGTGCAGACTATCCGGCCCACCGGATTTATCATCCTTCAGTCCCATTAGCCTACCCAATACTATTTCTCGCCTAATGAAAATTTCTTTCAGTTACACTACCCCTTTAGATCCTCTGTCCTCCAGTAAATCTGGGAGATTGTTTGTGTCTTCCTTAGTGAAGACAGATCCGAAGTACCTGTTCAACTCTTCTGCCAATTCCTTGTTATCCATAATAATTTCACCCGTGTCTGCTTCAAGGGAGCCACATTTGACTTTGCTACTCTTTTTCCCTTCACATATCTAAAGACGCTTTTACTGTCCTTCTTATTATTCCTGTCCAGCTTCCCTTCGTACTTATCTTTTCAGCCCGTATTGCCCGTTTTGTTTCCTCCTGTTGTCCTATGAAAGTTTCCCAATCCTCTGGCCTCCAGCTACTCTTTGCTGTTTTATACTTCTTTTATTTTAGTTTTATTCTATCGCTAACTTCTCTTGTCAGCCACGGCTGCCTCCTACTCCCCTTAGAATCTTTCTTCATTTTTGGAATGAAATGATCCTGCGTCTTCCTGATTATGCCCAGAAATTCCAGCTATTGTTGTTCCACCATCATTACTACAAGGATCCATTTCCAGTCTACCTTGGCCTGCTCCTCTCTCATGCCTTCATAGTCCCCTTTGTTCAACTGCATCACTGACAGTTCCGATTTAACCTTCTTCTTCTCAAATTGCAGACGAAAACTAATCATATTATGATCACTACCTCCAAGCGGTTCCTTTACCTCGAGTTACCTTATCATAGCTGGTTCATTAGACAACACTAAATCCAGAATTGCCTAATAATAATAATAATATTAATAATAATAATACTATTAATATAAATAATTAATAAACATAATAATAATAATAATAATAATAATAATAATAATTATAATAATAATAATAATAATAATAATAACAATAATAATAATAATAATAATAATAAATACTTTATTGACTCCCTCAGGGAAAATCAGATGTCCAGAAGTCAACAACCAACAAACCCACACATTCAGAACGAAAGCAGATAAAAACATTATACACCTTGCTGGGCTCTCACTTAATTTTTTTTCTCTGTTGTCAGCCGGGCAACCTTTCAGCTTTTTATGTTGCCAAATGACAGTTTAGGTGGTCATCTAAGACGGCTTGCATGACGCGTGCGACAATGTGCTCGGACGAAGTGTGTAGTTACCAGTCGCATTTATGCTCAATGACGCATTCACATATTATTTCTGCTTCAAATAAAATCACAAACTAAACATATTCACCAATCAAGACATGATATATACCACAATGACATGCAACAACATTATAATACAGTATCTCAACATTTTTACACGTTGCAATGAATGTAATTTCTATTATTTATTTCCACTTCCAAACAAAAATGTGGTTGGATCATTCAGCGTATGATCAACCTCGGTGAGATCAAGCGCAAGCTTGGCAATCGCTTTACACGACACCTCCACTCAGTTCGCGATAACCAACCTGATCTCCCGGTCGCTCAACACTTCAACTCCCCCTCCCATTCCGAATCGGACCATTCTGTCCTGGGCTTCCTCCATGGCCAGAGTGAGGCCAACCGCATATTGGAGGAGCAGCACCTCATATTTGCTTGGGTAGTTTACACCCGAGCGGTATGAACATTGGCTTCTCTAATTTCAGGTAGTCCTTGCGTTCTCCCTCCTTCCCCTCCCATTCCCAGCTCTCCCACAGCGTACAACATCCGCCTCTTCCTTTCTTTTTCGTGTGCCCCCCCCCGACATCAATCTGAAGAAGGGCCTCGACCCGAATTGTCGACTATTCCTTCGCCCCATAGATGCTGCCTTACCCGCTGAACTTCTCCAGCTTTTTTGTCTACCAATGGGATCCCACCACTGGCCACATCTTCCCATCTCCTCCACTGTTGGCTTTCCGCAGAGACCGCTCCCTCCATAACTCCCTGGTCAATACTTCCCTTCCCACCCAAACCATCCCCTCTCCTGGCACTTTCCCTTGCAACCGCAGGAAATGATACATTTGTCGCTATACCTCCCCCCTTGACTACATTCAAGGACCCAAGCAGTCTTTCCAGGTGCGGCAGAGTTTCACCTGCACCCCCTCCAACCTCATCTATTGCATCCGCTGCTCTAGGTGTCAGTTGCTCTACATCCGTGGGACCAACCGTAGGGTTGGCGATCGCTTCGCCCAACACCTCCGCTCGGTTCGCAATAACCAACCTGATCTCCCGGTGGCTCAGCAATTCAACCCCCTCCCTTTCCGAATCCGACCTTTCTGTCATGGGCCTCTTCCATGGCCAGAGTGAGGCCCACCGGAAATTGGAAGAGCAGCACCTCATATTTCGCTTGGGCAGCTTACACCCCAGCGGTATGAACATTGACTTCTCCAATTTCAGGTAGTCCATGCTTTCTCCTCGCCTTCCCAGCTCTCCCTCAGCCCACTGTCTCCGCCTTTTCCTTTCTTCTTCCCGCCCCCCTCCCACCCTCACATCAGTATGAAGAAGGGTCTCGACCCGAAAAATCGCCTATTTCCTTCGCTCCAGAGACGCTGCCTCTCCCGCTGAGTTTCTCCAGCATGTTTCTCTACCCATTCACGCAAGTTCTGTTATCCCACTTTCCTCACCCACTCAAGTTCAAGTTCAAGTTCAAGTGACTTCATTGTCATGTGTCCCTGATAGGACAATGAAATTCTTGCTTTGCTTCAGCACAACAGAATATAGTAGGCATTGACTACAAGGCATTCTATAAATATATACACACATGAATCAATATACTGATAAAGTGCAAATAACTGTATTGGCTAATAAAGTTCAGTGTTATGTCCGAGCCAGGTTAAATAGCCTGATGGCTGTGGGGAAGTAGATATTCCTGAACCTGGTTGTTGCAGTCTTCAGGCTCCTGTACCTTCTACCTGAAGGTAGTAGGGAGATGAGTGTGTGGCCAGGATGGTGTGGGTCCTTGATGATACTGCCAGCCTTTTTGAGGCAGCGACTGTGATAGATCCCCTCGATGCGAGGGAGGTCAGAGCCAATGATGGACTGGGCAGTGTATACTATTTTTGAAGTCTTTTCCTCTCCAGGGCGCTCAAGTTGCCGAACCAAGCCACGATGCAACCGGTCAGCATGCTCTCTATTGTGCACCTGTAGAAGTTCGAGAGAGTCCTCCTTGACAAACCGACTCTCCGTAATCTTCTCAGGAAGTAGAGGTGCTGATGTGCTTTCTTAATAATGGCATTAGTGATCTTCGGAGATGTGCACGCCCAGGAATTTGAAGCTCTTGACCCTTTCAACCATCGACCCGTTGATATAAACGGGACTGTGGGTCCCCATCCTACTCCTTCCAAAGTCCATAATCAGTTCCTTGGTTTTGCTGGTGTAGAGGGGCAGGTTATTGCGCTGGCACCATATGGACAGTTGCTCGATCTCTCTTCTATATTCTGACTCATCCCCATCAGTGATACGTCCCACAACAGTGGTGTCGTCAGCGAACTTGATGATGGAGTTCGCACTATGTCCGGCTACGCAGTCATGAGTATAGAGTGAGTACAGCAGGGGGCTGAGCACGCAGCCTTGAGGTGCTCCCGTGATGATTGCATCCACCGTTGATCTGTTGTGGCGGTAAGCGAACTGCAGTGGGTCCAGGTTTTTGTCGAGGTAGGAGTTGATCTGCGTCATGATCAATCTCTCAAAGCACTTCATCACCACAGGCGTTAGTGCCACAGGTCGATAGTCATTGGTAGTCACGATAGTCACGCTAGACACTCGCTTCACATTGGGGGCAGTTTTAGAGAGACAAGTTAACCTACAAAGCCAATGCGTCTTTGGAAGTGGGAGGTAACCCATATGGTTGCAGGGAGAATGTGAAAATTCAACACAGCCAATGCCCGAGGACAGGATAGAACACAGATCTATGGCGTGTGAGGCAGGAAGTCCACCAGCTGGGCCACTATATTTTGTTTTCTAACGCTCAAAAAAAGTATACGTTGATAACTTTAATTACTAAAAAAATGAAAATATCCCTTTTCTGTCTTAAATCTCCAGTGACGCTTTATCCCCCTTTACAGCTACTGTATGTTTTAATTCAGTTCAAGACTATGCTCCTTTACACATTCCAAAGGTGTGCAGACCCAACCCAAAACATAATATTTTCCTTTTGTCCAGAGATTCTGTCTGACCTGTTGAGTTACTCCAGTATATCTTCAGTTTAAACCAGCATCTGCAGTTCCTTCCTACACACACGGTACTATACGATAGAACTTTATTAATCCCAGGAGGGAAATTGTGTGTGTGTGTGTGTGTGGGGGTATATATATGATATATATACACACACACACACACACACACGCACACACACGCACACACACACACACACACACACACATATATATATATGTATATAGTTATATATTCATATATAAATATACAGCGTTTTTTACTCGTTTATACCATTGTTTACAGAGTGTTTTCATATTCTGTTGTGCTGCTGCATGTAAGGATGTCATGGTTCTAACTGGGACATGATAGAATAAAACAATCTTGATTCTTGACACGTCGCTAATGTGTGGGATAGATCTAGTGCACGGGTGATCGGTGTATCTTTAAATTAAACTAAAAACACTATAATCAGAGGGACTCTAAAGAAGGGTCTCTACCCGAAACGTCACCCAATTTCTTCTATCCAGAGTTGCTGGCTGCTCCATGGAGTTCCCCCGCACAATTAAAGCATGGAATAGTCTTCACTCTACCATAGTTACCCAATCAGACGCAACTAAATTCAAGGTAGCTCTTTTTTCCCCCAAAGAACCCCTTTTTGCTCGTCCAAGTCAAGAGACAAGAAAGTTGTATTGTAATGTGTCCCATATAGGACAATTAAATTATTGCTTGCTGCAGCACAACAGGATATGTGAACATAATACAGAGCAGGAGATACAAGTTTAGTGTGTTTATATACCATAGACCAGATATATACATAATAAATAAACAGATAAAATGCAATACGCTTCTATTGTTCAGAGTTTGGAGTTTGGTGATGCGCCCTCCACCACCTCCAGTCTAAATTCAATTTAGAATATTTTTGGAGGACCAGGAAACCAGAAGCAAGAGTTACTCCAGCTCCAGAGAGTGATTCTGCGTTGGTTTTCAGCGGTCGCAGCGAGGCGGCGACCGGACAGCAATGGCGGCCAGATCTCCCACAATTCAAAGCGAGGGAGATAGTGCCCAGCGCCGACCAGTTGCCGTGGCAGTGCGCATGTGCAGGGCGGCCGATGATGTGCTGGCCATGGTTGTCCGCATGTGCAGAGGGACTATGTGCTGGCCGAGGCAGTGCGCATGTGCAAGGCGGCCTGCAGTGCCGGCGGATGAGGAGCGGGCGGAGAGCAGAGAGCGGAGACCGGCGGCCCAGACACGGATACGGATGGCGGGCGGAGACGGAGAGAGATAGAGAGGGGTCCCGCTCAGAGTTGAACGGCAAGTGTCCTGCCTTGGCCGGAGGCCCCCTAGATTTCGAAGCCCTAGGCTTCAGCCTATGAAGCCTATTGGTAAATCCGGCTCTGCACTCACTCGACTATCCACATCTTGTTGCTGAATACAAAGATTCTCTTTGCAGATTGCCCTACAACCTGCCTTTACGTCTTCACCAAACTTAGATACCATACACACTGTCAGCTCACTTAAGTTTAACATTTGAGCTCCAAGAGACGTGTTGGACTGGGAATATTCCCCTGGGGGCGAAGGAGTCTAAGAGGTTACCGTAGATCGTTTCATAACACCGTGAGAGGTGTTGATCAGATACACGGTAGGTATGTTACAAAACGTACCTTCAGTCGCGCTGTAATTCTGCCACTGGCCGTGTGCGCGATTTTGGCGCCTTTAAGGGGGGGCGGGGTTAAAACGCGGTTTCTCCCACCTTGTCCTGGGAATATTTTGTTGGAGTACAAACCTTGGCTGACAAAATCGTTCCTAGTGGCGATTTGTGAATTTTTTATTTTTATTAAATCGTCAATGTCAGCGCTACAGTCATTTTAAAAGCAGCTCCTGAAGCGTCAACGCCGATAACGGGGACGGATTTCACACAATGGACAGGTAAACGAACGTGCTTTCTTTAAATGTATAAAAGTGCTTCTTAAGAAGACTTTAATTCACATTTTGTCATGCGACACGGTGATTTTATTCCCCGAATTAACGGCAGTATTTTTCATGCCAATACGGGGTTAAATTCACCGCAAATGAACGTTCCAAAAGATCGCATTCCAGTAATCCTCACTCGCAAAATGAATTAAATCCCCATTAATTTACAGGTATTAAACATTCAATTCCTTCCATTTGGACTGTAAATTCATGAAAATTAGATTTAAAAATGATGTTATATTGTGAATTATTGTGTGAATGTTATTTGGACACTTAGGCTATTTAAAAATGTTAATCTATTCTTAAGAAATTGATAGATGTTTAGATCTAGTAATTGAAATTTGTAATTAGCTACAATTAGGTAACTAACTAATTATATGCTTTACTTTCATGTCTTCGAAGTAAGATTGTTTCATATTTGTTTCAGAATGCTTCAATCTATAATACCTGAAAATTTCTTTCAGTTACCCTAATTTTTAAGAAACTTATGGGCTTTTAACTGTCCTCGATCACAGCTTTTGTGTTAAGTCAATGGAAAAGCAATAGGGAACTAGATGCTAATTTCTGAGTATGATAATGGCCATAACTTTTTTAATACTGAAGATATGAAAGTGAATTAAGTGTCAAATTAAACTTCTTTTTATGCTTTATCTGATGGGATAAATTGCAGACTTTATTTTTAAAATCTCAAAATTTTGTAACATTGCTGGGTAGAGTTAGGGAGTTTAACCTTGATTGCAATGGGTTAATGGTGAGAGTGGGGTAATTTCAAGGCAACCCCACGGGCATATGTTTTAACGCAGGAATAATGGATATGTATAAAAGCAGCCAGAGCGTGAGAACTTGGTACAATTTCAGCAGCTAAAAAGTATTCAGGCAGATACCCGGGCGTTTGCAATGATTCGGGCCAAAAGCAGGCAAATTGGTTTAGCTTAAGCGGGCACCCACCTCGGCATTGAATTGTTGGGCCGCCTAGTGTAATAATGTGTGGTATAACAGTGAACCTAGGAACTGATAATTGAGGCACTCCTCTAGTCACATTCAATGAGTCAGAGAAAGACCCGTTTATTCTGACCCACAATTTTCCATCAGATAACCGGTCTTCAATGCACGTTAATACGCCACCACTAGTACTATATTTATCACCTTGTAGATCAGATCACTTTTTCTCATACTTGTCGCTGCGCCCTAGCAGATTGTTGCATGCCAGGGGGTAAATAAGCTCCGTGAAGCACCTTGGGATTTGGCCACGTTAACGGTAGAACATGAATGGAAGTTGCTTCGATCTCGCGCCCCACTCAACACAAGACTCGGAACAATGTGAGGCTCATTGTGTGGATGTCCGAGTGCCACACAGCATATGCTTCTTCCCCATTCACACGGTAGATGAAGGGACCAGGAATCTCTGTTTTTCAGCTTAAGCTCAACAATTGCCTAATGCGACCTTGGGAAGAATTGGTCGGGGCAACGAAAGGTATAATTCGCATGCCACCTCCATACGCCATCAAATTCAACGTCTTGAGACATTTATATCATCACTGTTTCCCCAGAATTAACAATCATTCACGCACAGCCCATTGCCCAACATTGAAACGTTTCGCTTTGAATATTCTTCCTGTAAACTGTACTTGAGAGGACGCTGATCAAGTAGCTCGGGGAGAGTGTCTGAAGGTCGTACGGACGGGGCTTGTGGGAGGGACGTTGCGAAAAGTCTCGTTTGGAAATGAGCCGTACATTGCTGCAGTTCCGTCTGTGTCCATTTCCCGCTGACCTGAGGCATTTCACGGTCCATGACCCACGTTGGCGTTGTCTCGGCCGCAATGGAGGGAGCGATACTAATCGACTGGGTACAGCAAAATCCCACAAATCACAACAATCTGACAGCCACCGGATAATTCGACGAGGTGAACGGGGTATTTATTTCACAATTCTTCCAATTTAGTGCCTCTGCAAGCGCAGCCCTCTTTTGACATAGTACATGGAGGGCTAGTCTGAGTTTTCGGGTCAGAAGTCTCGACTAGGACTTGATCCCAGAACTATCGACATCAGATATATCAACTCACGTGCTCAACTGAACAGAGCTGATACATATTCCGAAAATGGATCGGCATAGTTGTTTAACACGTGACTGTGAACTTATAACATTATCTGCAATATCTTTGTTCGTGTCTTTTCACTAACATTGAAAACACCACACAGACAACACCTGAACTCAGGGTTGACCCGAGTCCGTGACGTCGTGTGATAGTGGGACTACCAGCTGATCCACTGGGTAACCCTAAAGTTTCAAAGCGCTCCAGTTAAGTTCCAATGCACAGCCCAGTCCAAATCATAGACCATCATTAATGTGGTAGGGGTTACGCCATGGCAGCTCCCGGTCTGAACAAGCGTCCTTATTAATTCCAGTATACTTGGCAGGGATTTGTGCAGAACATATTCTCTCCATATATTGTTAACGCATATGTCTACTTGTCCTCGCTCAATGCTGACCCAACGCTGACGCTGTGCATGTCACAGGAAGTTCTCAGCGTGCAAACAATTACCTTTTCATAGAAACATAGAAACATAGAAAATAGGTGCAGGAGTAGGCCATTCGGCCCTTCGAGTCTGCACTGACATTCAATATGATCATAGCTGATCATCCAACTCAGTATCCTGTACCCACCTTCTCTCCATACCCCCTGATCCCTTTAGCCACAAGGGCCACATCTAACTCCCTCTTAAATATAGCCAATGAACTTGCCTCAACTACTTTCTGTGGCAGAGAATTCCACCGATTATCCACTCTCTGAGTGAAAAAAATGTTCTCATCTCGGTCCTAAAAGATTTCACCCTTATCCTTAAACTGTGACCCCTTGTTCTGGACTTCCCCAACACTCGGAGCAATCTTCTTGCATCTAGCCTGTCCAACCCCTTAAGAATTTTGTAAATTTCTATAAGATCCCCCCTCAATCTTCTATATTACAGGTAGAAGCCGAGTCTATCCAGTCTTTCTTCATATGAAAGTCCTGCCATCCCAGGAATCAGTCTGGTGAACCTTGTATGTTCTCCCTCTTTTTATTTCCTCAGATTAGGAGACCAAAGCTGTAAGCAATACCCCAGGACCCAAGGTCCTGTGCAACTGCAGTAGAACCTCCCTGCTCCTATACTCAAATCCTTTTGCTATGAATGCTAACATACCATTGCTTTCTTCACTTCCTAATGCACCTGCATGCCTACTTTCAATGACTGGTGTACCATGACACCCAGGTCTTGTTGCATCTCCCCTTTTCCTAATCGGTTCGCCATTCAGATAATAGTCTACATTCCTGTTCTTGCCACCAATGTGGATAACCTCACATGTATCACATTATACTGCATCTGCCATGCATTTGCCCACTCACCCAACCCATCCAAGTCACCTTGAAGCCTTCTAGCATCCTCCACTCAGCTAACACTGCCCCCCAGCTTCGTGTCATCCGCAAACTTGCATTCAATTCCCTCGTCCAAATCATTAATATATATTGTAAATAGCTGGGGTCCCAGCACTGAGCCTTGCGGTACCCCACTAGTCACTGCCTGCCATTCTGAAAAGGACATGTTTACTCCTACTCTTTGCTTCCTGTCTGCCACCCAGTTCTCTAACCACATTTATACTGAACCCCCAATACCGCGTGATTTAAGTTTGCATACTAATCTCTTATGTGGGACCTTGTCGAAAGCCTTCTCAAAGTCCAGATATAATACATACACTGCTTGTCCCTTATCCACTCTACTAGTTACATCCTCGAAAAATTCTATAAGATTCGAACTGGTCTGTAAATCCCCGTTTTCTCTCCCTCCATTTTTAAAAAGTGACGTACATCAGCTACTCTCTAATCATCAGGAACTACTCCAGAATCTAAAGAGTTTTGAACAATTATCACTAATGCATCCACTATTTCTGGGGCTACTTCCTTGAGCACTCTGGGATGCAGCCTATCTGGCCCTGGAGATTTATCGGCCTTTAATCCATTCAATTTACCTAACACCACTTCCCGACTAACCTGGATTTCACTCAGTTCCTCCATCTCATTTGACCCCCGGTCCCCCGCCATTTCCGGCAGATTATCTATGTCTTCCTTAGTGAAGTCAGAACCAAAGTAGTTATTCAATTGGTCTGTCATGTCGTTGTTCCCCACGATCAATTCACCCGTTTCTGACTGCAACGGACCTACATTTGTTTTAACTAATCTTTTTCTCTTCACATATCTATAAACGGTTTTGTTGTCGTTTTTAATGTTCCCTGCCAGTTTTCTTTTATAATCTATTTTCCCTTTCCTAATTAGGCCATTTATCCTCCTCTCCTGGACTGAATTTCTCCCAGTCCTCTGGTAGGCTGCTTTTTTTGGCTAATTTGTATGCTTCATCTTTTGTTTTGATACTATCCCTGATTTCCATTGTTATCCACGGATGCACTAACTTCCCTGATTTATTATTTTGCCAAACTGGGATGAACAATTGTTGTAGTTCATCCATGCTGTCTTTAAATGCCTTCCATTGCATATCCACCGTCAACCCTTTAAGAATCAATTGCCAGTCTATCTTGGCCAATTCACGTCTCATACACTCAAATTTACCTTTCTTTAAGTTCAGAACACTTGTTTCTTAATTAACTATGCCACTCCCCATCCCAATGAAGAACCCTAACATATTATGGTCACTCTTGCCCAAGGGGCCACGCACAACAATTCTGCTAGCTAACCCTTCCTCATTACTCAATTCCCAAATCTAGATTAGCTTGCTCTCACGTTGGTTCCTCTACATGTTGGTTTAGAAAACTTACCCGCATACATTCCAATAAATCCTCTTCCTCAGGACCCCTGCCAATTTGATTCACCCAATCTATAACGAAGACTTGCATCAGAGATAGAGAGAGGCATCTGCTGGTGCTAGAGGTGACTTGGGGACAGGGGCGTGGAGTAGGTGTGATCCCTGCCGGAGCTGGGGGGGATGGGTGAGACAGTGTCGAGGCTAGAGGGGAGGGGGACATGCAGCAGCGAAGAGGCGAGAAGGCTGTGTCGAGGAGAAGGGGAAAAGGGATCGCGCCAAAAAGGTGTGAAGCGGGCGTGGACGGGTGAGAGGGTTGGTAGTGAAGAGCGAATGGATGAGGGCAACGTAGCGAACCGAAGGATGGACATGGTGGGTTGAAATGAGGAATGGGGAAGGGACAGACCAGAAGGAAGATTAGGGGTCTTGTGCCGGTGTGGGAGGGGATGAGCCGTGCCGGGGTTAAGGAATTAGAAGGCTGTCATGACGTAGGGGTGAGGGGACCATGCTAGAGCAAGAGTGGGAGAGGGTTCGACTGGTGTGAGAGGTCAACGCAATGTCGAGGGGTGGGAGCCTGTGCTGGGGCGAGGGGAGATTATGAATGGGCCGGTGCGATAGGGAAGGGGTACGTGCCGGGGAGAGAAAGCAACGTGCCGGGGCGCATGGGAGGGGTAGGGGACAGCGCAGGGTTGAGGGAGAAGGGACCTTATCAGGGGTGAGCGAGGGCAAGGCATCATGCTGTGGAGAGTAACGAGAGGTGAACGTGCCGGGACGATAGGACCGTACCGGCGGGAGGGGAATGAGACGGAGCGTGAGAGGGATAAGGGACATTAGACAATAGACAATAGGTGCATGAGTAGGCCATTTGGCCCTTCGAGCGAGCACCGCCATTCACTGTGATCATGGCTGATCATCCACAATCAGTACCCCGTTCCTGCCTTCTCCCCATATCTCCTGATCCCGCTATCATTAAGAGCTATGTGAAAGCATCCAGAGAATTGACCTCCACTGGCTTCTGACGCAGAGTATTCCACAGATTCACGATCCTCTGTGTTATTAAGTTTTTCCTCATCTCACTTCTCAATGGCTTATCCCTTACTCTTAAACTGTGGTCCCTGGTTCTGGACTCCAGCTACATCGGGAACATGTTTTCTGCATCTAGCATTTCGAAACCCTCAATAATCTTATATTTCAATGAGATACCCTCTCATCCTTCTAAATTCCAGGGTATACAAGCCCAACCTTTATATCAATATATGACAGTCTCGCATTCCCGGAAAGTAACATTATGAACCTACGCTACCCTCCCTCATTAGCAAGAATGTCCTTCCTCAAATTTGGAGACCAAAACTGCACACAATACGCCAGGTGTGGTCTCAGTAGGGCCATCTACACCTGCAGAATGATCTATTTGCTCCTACACTCAACCCCTCTTGTTATGAATGCCAACATGCCATTCGCTTTCTTCACTGCCTGCTGTGCCTGATGAACAAGGACCCCCAGATCTTGTACTTCCACTTTTCTCGACTCCATTTAGATAATAATCGGCCTTACTCTTTTGCCACCAAAGTGGATAGGCTTATATTTATCCACATTAAACTGCACCTGCCATTTATCTGTCCACTCACCCAACATGTCCAAGTTACCCTGCATCCTAATCGCATCCTCCTCACAGTTCACACTGCCACCCAGCTTTGAGTCATGTGCAAATTTGCTAATGTTACTTTTAATCCATTCATCTAACCATTAATATGTATTGTAAATAGCTGCGGTCCCAGCACCGAGCCTTGCGGTACCCCACTAGTCACTGCCTGCCATTCGGAAAGAGGCCCGTTAACCCATACTCTTTGTTTCCTGTCTGCCATCCAATTTTCGATCCATGTCAGTACCCTACCCCCCATACCATGTGCTCTAATTTTGCCCACTAATCTCCAATGAGGGACCTTATCAAATGCTTTCTGAAATTCCAGGTACACTACATCCACTGGTCCTCCCTTGACCATTTTCCTAGTTACATCATCAGAAATTTCCAGAAGATTAGTCAAGTATGATTTCCCATTCGTAAATCCATGCTGACTCGGACCGATCCTGTTACTGCTATCCAAATGTGCGGCTATTTCATATTTTATAATTGACTCCAGTATCTTCCCCACAACCGATTTCAGGCTAACAAGTCTATAATTCCCTGTTTTTTCTCTCCCGCCTTACATAAAAAGTGGGATAACATTAGCTACCTTCCAATCCACAGAAAATGATCCTGACTTTGTTGAACATTGGGAAATCATCACCAATGCGTCCACGATTTCTAGAGCCACTTCCTTAAGTACACTGGGATGCAGACTATTAGGCGCTGGAGATTTATCATCCTTCAGTCCCATCAATCTACCCAACACCATTTCCCGCCTAATGTGAATTTCCTTCAGTTCCTCCGTCACCCTGGACCCTCTGGCCACTAGTACATCAGGAAGACTGTTTGTGTCTTCCTTATTGAAGACGGATCCAAAGTACCTGTTCAACGCGTCGTCCCCATAATAAATTCACCTGTTTCCTTCTTCAAGGTTGCAACTTTGGTCTTAACTAATATTTTCCTCTTCACATTCCTAAAGAAGCTTTAACTATCTTCCTTTATATTCTTGGCTTGCTTACCTTCGCACCTCATCTTTTCTCCCCGTATTGCCTTTTTAGTTATCTTCTGTTATTCTTTAGAAGTTTTCCCAATCCTCTGGCTTCCCGCTCATCATTGCTAAGTTATACTTCTTCTCTTATATTTTTATACTGTCCCTGGCTCCGCTTGTCAGCCATGGTCTCCCTTTACTCCCCTTGAAATCTTTCTTCCTCTTTGGAATATACTGATCCTGCACCTTCTGAATTATTCGCAGAAATACCTGCAATTGTTGTTCCACTGTCATCCCTGCTGGGGTATCCTTCCAGTCAACTTTGGCCAGCTCCTCCCTCATGGCTCCATAGTCCCCTTTTGAAATTGTAATAGAGACACTTCCAATTTTCACTTCTCCCTCTCAAATTGTAGATTAAAACTTGTTATGGTCATTAACTCCTAATGGCTCCTTAACCTCGAGTTCACTTATCAAATCTGGTTCATTACGCAACACTACATCCAGAATTGCCTTCTCGCTGGTCGGCCCCAGTACAAGCTGCTTGAAGAACCCATCACTGAGGTACTCCACAAACTGCCATTCTTGGGGTTCAGTATTTTCCCAGTCAACCTGCATGTTGAAATCTCCCACAACAACTCTAGCATTAACTTTGCGACATGCCAATTTTAACTCTTGATTGAACTGGCACCCTACATCCAGGGTAGTGTTTGGGGGCATGTAGATAACTCTTATTGGGGTCTTGATACCCTTACAATTCCTCAGTTATATCCTGATTCCTCTATTCCTCCCGATGCTGTCACCCCTCACAAGGGCCTGAATTTCATTCCTCACCAACAGAGCTACCACACACCCTCTCCCCCACCAGTCCGTATTTTCCATAGGAAGTATACCTTTGAATATTCAGTTTGCCAGCCCCTGTCCTCTTGCAGCCATTTCTCTCTGATTGCCGCAACATCATACTTGCCAATTTGAAACTGAGCCGTAAGCTCATCCACTTTATTTCTTATACTTCGCGCAATTATATACAACACTTTAACTTCGGTATTCACCGTGCCCACGTGAAGGGGAGTGGTGGTTCTGCCGGAATGTGAAGTGGTAAAGAGAGAAATGCTCAGGAGCTAAAAGGGAGTCTTGGATCCGGGGTTAAGGTGGCAATGATCGGTCCACGGGGAGGGACGGATTAGTCAAGCGGGTAGGATAGAAGAAATGGTTCCTGGGAGAAGGGAGGTTAGGATCGGTCCGGGGGGGGTCCAGTGGTGAGAGGGCGATGATTGGATCCCATGGTGAGCAGGGTTGGGACAGTTCCAGCAGGGTTGGCAAAACGTGATGGTTGAGGAGCGGAGGGGGTATGCTCAGGGGCTATGATGAAGTGATAGGTCCAGGGATGAGGATGATGCATGGGTTTAGGCTGTAGAAATGAAGGGAGGGTTTCGGGGTTCGGGGGGAAGGATGAGTCCAGTGGGGAAGGAAGCATGGATGGGTCCAGTGGTGAGAGGTGTTGGGATGGTTCCAAGGGTGAGGCGATAATGAATGGGGTCAGGGGTGTGAAGGAGCGATGGGTACAGGAGGGTAGGCAAAAACGACGAGTTCTGGAGGGAGATGATGTTTGCATATAGGAGGGGCAGGAATGGTTGGGTTCTGGCGAGGTGGAAACGGGTGGGCAACGAGAGCACCTTGTCGGAGCGTATTGGAAAAGGGGACTGTGCCGGGACGTGAAGGGTGACGAATCAGTTCTGGGGCAAGAGGGGATGAGGGGACCCTCTGGGGCATAGAGCAGATGAGGTGACTGTGCAGGGGCGTGTGAGAACGAGGGCGCCGTGCCGGGGCGTGCGGACGAGAGGACTGTGGCGGGGTGTCAAGGGGGGACGGGTCCGTATGTAGGCAAGCAGGGACAAGGGGACCGGGCCGAGGCGAGAGGGCACGAGCAGACAGTGCCTGGGCGGAGGGTGTTTATGTTTAGGGGCAAGATGGGGGATGATTGGACCAGGGATGATGGGTGAGCGATGTTTTCAGGAGCGAGTGATGGGTCCAGGTCAAGGGCGGGATGTGCCAGGGGGGAGGAGGGAAAGGAGTCGTTCGGGGCATTGGGAAAGGACTGCTTCCAGGGGGGATGGGAAAAAGGATGGGTCCAGGGACGAGGGAGTTGGCATGGGTCCTGGGGTGGGTGATGAGGGGGGTCAGGGGCGAGGTGGGGCAGGGTCCAAGAACGAGGGGAGATTGGTTCATGGAGAGATGGAGGCGACGTGGGATTAACGGTTCTGTGGCTCTAGATGTGTAGGGTTCAGAGGTAAAGGAAGAAGTATGGGTCGAGGGATGAGATGGCGCGGGATCAAGGGCGAGAGGGGCAGATATGCGTTCAAGATTAAGGGGTTTATGATGGGTACATGGTCGATGGATGTAGCATGGTGAGGGAGGAATGGATAGGTCCAGCTACGATGAGGGGCGTATAGGTCCAGGGGTTAGAGGGTCGATAGCTCTCTGTGAAGGGATGGAGGGATGGTTTCTGACGTAAAGGAGGAAGGGATGGTTTAGGAACCGAGGGCGTGGGCGATGGTTTCAGGGGTGAGGTGGGCAGAGATGCGTTGAGAAGTAAGTGGGTTAGGGCGGATCCAGGAGCGATTTGTTGTTGCATGGGTCAGGATGTGGATGAAGGGCTGGGTCCATGGGCGAGGATGAGAGTCTGGATCAGATGCGGCCCCTGCACTCAGACTTCAGACTCAGCTGAAGGGGACGTGAGCAACGTTATCCTTGACCACGCACTAGACAGCGAACCTGAAAGTGCAGCCCTGTGTGTGTTGGTGACTGGGATTATCGTAGAATCTCCACAAACGCAATTCCACTGAGTCACTGCAGAATGGGTACTTACCTGTACAATAAACCAATAACAGAGACCGGCCAGAGCCATTACACAAAGTAATCGGTGCAGGTCTTCACCCTGATCTCATTGTTCCAGTTGCAGGTGTGTCTTTTCCCAGTGAAACCAACCGTCCTTGTCACCTCTTCTTCTCTGACGCTGGAATGGGGACATGGAAAGAGGTTTAAAGAGTTTGTAAAATGTACCTGTCCCATATTGCAGTGGGCAATTTCAATGTGAACCCAGTGTATAGCAGTGATTTCAAACGACGATCCGTTCTCAGTCAGCTGTGAGCTGCAGCCCTCGCCATCGCTCACTACCCATAGTCCCTGTGATCGACTCCTGGTGCTGAGACCAAGGGGTCCCGGTCTATACATTGGAAACATTCCCGCCCTGATCGGTGCCAATGCCTGGATACACTTCGGCTCCGATGGGTTGACAGCTGCAGATGCCCCGCTCCCGAGGTGTGCTGGTAGCTGCCGAAGCCCCGCTCATGTAGCGTCCTGACATCTGCAGAAGCCCCGCTCCAGACCTGTGCTGCCAGCTATTGAAGCCCCGCCACTGACGTGTGCTGACACTGGTGAACCGGCGCCGCTGATGGCTGCTGAGTGCTGTTGAAGCCCCCGGCCCATGATGTGTGCTGAGAACTGTTGAAGCTCCGCCACTGACGTATGTTGACAGCCGGTGAAGTCCGACCTTGATATGTGTTGATAACCGGTGAAACCACGCCCTGGACGGGTGCTGATAGCTGGTGAAGTCTAGCCGCTGTCCGGTGCTGACAGCGGGTGACAGATGGGTATTGAACTCCCGCACTAAAATGAATGCAACCGCTGAAACTGCTCCGATTTGACCTGGTGCAAGGACGGTGAACGTATCGGATCCGTAGTCTCGACTGCAGGGAAATGGCAGAAAACTGCATCTTCCTCATCGGACTTCCCCTGATGATCCAGGGCCGTAGTAGTGTCTAATTAACTGCGAGGAAAAAGTGAGGGTTCCGCCACGATGCTGGGGGTCCTCTGAAGATATCTGGTTCATCAGTCTAAGCCTCCCTGAAAATAATCGACGTAATCTTTGTAAACTCTGATCCTAACATTTAACCACGCTGTGAACTGCGCGGAGCAGTGAATCACTGAAACGACAGACTCCGGCATCTTCCACCAGCCGAAACTGAAACAACGATCGGAGAGTCGCAATGTTTAACAACTCTCACAGTTCCCTTTCATACATCCCTCTCTCCCCGTTTACATTCTTTACCATTGTTCAATTTCTCAGTAGGTTTGCTATCGTCCATCCGATTGTCCATCAGTGCACTCAGTTTTGGAACAATCCATGCTAGGCCAGGCCTGATACAGGACAGTGTGTGTCACACACGGGTCACCGAGGGTGGAGTCGGCGACTGAGGGACAGAATGATGTTCGGAGTTACTGTAGACCAGCTCATGTCCCCCATCTTCTTTTTTTCTCCTAACACCCACATCTGCCTTCACCAACCTCCGGGTACTTCCTCATTCACTCTCTGACCAATAACACTATCATGCAGATAAACGTGCAAATACCCGAAGGTGTATTCGCTCTCTGACACCTATGCTTCAAATCCCCTTCAGTTCATCCTGTCAGTGACCAATTCAGAGGGTTTTGCAGCAAACAATTTAACTATCAGTACAGCTCTGGGACATGGGAGAAACAGGAAGACTCGGTAAAACCCGCAGTCACGGGGAAAAAGTGAAATTTCCTTACAGACCGGTGGTCAGAATTAAATTCGGGTGCTATGATACAGCTGCTCACTCCTAAACCTCTGTGTACTCATGCAGACAGATCTACTACAGAAAATGTTCCACTAATATTAAAAAGTTAAAAGATATTGGTTTCCTGATTGCATACTGGAGCAAAGTGACAGTTCGAGAAAGGAGAGGATGTCAGATTCAAGGGTTCGGGAAACGAGCTGGAAGGTGGAGCCGCAACTGGAGAGAAACACTATTTTGCTTTTGGCCATTGCCAATTGCTGATAACCTAGAGTATTTGAAACGAAGGCGATCAACCGAGGTCAAGGGCGTGTACATGAGTAAATGAGGGTTGTCCATGATTAAAACAGGGCTCGGGGATGGTAGGAGTGGCATGGACCAGCAGGACACCGTTTTTCCACCCGGACAATCAGAGAACTACGAAACAGCACATCATAGAGAGCTCCAAGAACAATCAAGTTATATTCTCACATCAGGAGAGTCTGAAGAAATTCACCCGCGTCTTCGGAGAGGTGAGATTACATGATCCTGAGGTGGGGCGGGAGGGTAGATATGGAGAACGAGGGTTGAATATGATATTGCTAGATTAGCGTCATAACGAGAGATTGGATAAACTGGGCCTCCTTTCCCTGGAGTAAAGATATCTGAGAAATGACGTGATAGAGATAATAAAATCATATAAAAGTAGTTAGCTAGAGCCCATTTACAGTAATATCGTCGTGTCTCGGATGAAAGCTGTGAAGGAGGGAGAAGAAACTCTGAATGATATTTGGCAACACAAAGCGTGTCCACAAAAAATCTGGAATGAGCTCCCGAGGAGGTGGTCGAAGTAGCCGAAGTGACAACAGTAAGGAGATACCGTGACGGGTATTTGAACGTGGAAGGCATAGAGCGGAACTAAATTAATGTAGGAACCTGGGAGTGATATCACTATGCATGATGGCCGGCATAAATGAATCTGTTACTGTGCTATAGCATTCTACAACACTACGGAGAGTGAAAGAGTGTTGAATGAGGGAACATAGTTACAAGATCAGGGGCGGTCATTTAAAATTGCATGGAGAATTTCACTTACAGAGGGGGGTGAATCTCTGGAATACTCTACTTCGGAGTTGGTGGAGACGATATCACTGAAGTTATTCTCGGAGGATTTGGATGCTGTATTATTACGCAGACGATATATAACCTTTTTCCACTAATTGTTTCCTGGGCGCAGTTTACTAGCCCAGTTGGACACCACTCACTCAGAGAGACCAGGATCAGCAGCAGGAACCTAATTTCACGAGATGACATTCTGGAAAAGAAATATGGAATTCAAAACGGATGGAAAGAGAGACTAGGGATTTAGAAGCAGTAATATGGGCTACAAATCGATAGTGCACAGGACAAAGCATTCCTCATACGGGTATAATTGCCACTGCCCCCATCCATATATATCTAGAGGCAAAGATCTGCAGTAACCCAGCGAGACAGGCAGCATCTCTGGAGAGAAGGAATGGGGGACGTTTGTGATCGAGACTGTTCTTCTGACTGGTTAGGGATTAGAGAAACAAGAGAATAGACGCTGATGCCGAGAGATAAAGAATAATGAATACAAGTTTTTCAAAAAAGTAACGATGATAGAGGAAACAGGCCATTGCTAGCTGTTTAGTATCCACCGAAACTGCCGCCGCAGCCGAGTCTCACTGTCTCCCCGGGGTCAGCACCACTGCTGCCGCCGACCTTCACTGACGCCCCGGGACCACCGATGCTGCCACCGTCGGCCCGTATCTTTACTCCAGTCGCCTGCGGGCTTCCACGAGCGACTCCACCGCCCACGAGGGGGCAGGAGCCGTCGCGTCACCCGAGTCCCAGGCTCAGCACAGACCCAAAGCCTCCACGATACAGACTCCAACATCACTCGGTCTGACCGGGGAGCCGTTGGAGCTGTTGGTGTGGGAGGAGTAAAGTCCGGGCGGTGAGTACAAAACCCCATCGCGGGGCTTCGTTCCACAGAGACCCTGGAGCTTTTGGAGCTGTTGGTGTGGGAGGAGTAAAGTCCGGGCGGTGAGTACAAAACCCCATCGCGGGGCTTCGTTCCACAGAGGCCCGGTAGCCGTTGGAGCTGTTGGTGTGGGAGGAGTAAAGTCCGGGAGGTGAGTACAAAACACCATCGCGGGTCTTCGTTCCACAGAGGCCCGGGAGCCGTTGGAGCTGTTGGTGTGGGAGGAGTAAAGTCCGGGCGGTGAGTACAAACCCCATCGCGGGGCTTCGTTCCACAGAGGCCCGGGAGCCGTTGGAGCTGTTGGTGTGGGAGGAGTAAAGTCCGGGCGATGAGTACAAAACCCCATCGCGGGTCTTCGTTCCACAGAGGCCCGGGAGCCGTTGGAGCTGTTGGTGTTGGAGGAGGAACCCAAATCGGTAACGTTCCATTCGCAGTTTACAGTCCAAAACAAGAGGAAGCCGCTGATTGGTGGAAGCGGACTAGAGGAAGCAGCTGATTAGGAGTCAGATCCCTGCTGACTTCTTCCAGCAGATTGTATTGTATTGTATTTGTGTTGTATTGTATTGCACTTTTTATTGTTTTGTATTTGTATTGTATCCTAGGTACAGGAGGAGTATGAGGGCCAGGGCAGTTTACTGTTCTGGATGTTGGATTTGGGAGGTCAAGGAATCTGATAGCCTTCCAGACGTCCACATCTGCGCCAGGTGCATTGCGATGGGGTCCTAAGGGACCGTATTAGGAACCTGGAGCAGCAGCTCGATGACCTCCGTCTGGTCAGGGAGAGTGAGGCAGTCATAGAGAGGAGTTATGGAGAGGTGGTCACTCCAAGACCACAGGAGGCAGGCAGGTGGGTCACGGTTAGGAGGGGCAAGGGGCAGAGGCAGGGACTAGAGAGTACCCCAGTGGCTGTAGACCTTGACAATAAGTATTCCTGTTTGAGTACTGTTGGGGGGGACAGCGTATCTGTGTGTAGCGACCGCGGCCAGGCCTCCGGTACAGAGACCGGCCCTGTTGCTCAGAAGGGTAAGGAAAAGAAGAGGAGGGCAGTAGAAATAGGGGACTCTATAGTTAGGGGGTCAGATAGGCGATTCTGTGGACGTAGTCAGGAGACCCGGATGGTAGTTTGCCTCCCTGGTGCCAAGGTCCGGGATGTGTCTGAACGTGTCCAAGATATCCTGAAATGGGAGGGAGAGGAGCCTGAGGTCGTGGTACATATAGGTAACAATGACATAGGTAGAAAAAAGGAAGAGGTCCTGAAAGGAGAATTTAGGGAGTTAGGAGGAGAGTTAAGGAGAAGGACCGCAAAGGTAACAATCTCGGGATTACTGCCTGTGCCAGGCGACAGTGAGAGTAGGAATGGACCGAGGTGGAGGATAAATGCGTGGCTGAAGGACTGGTGCAGTGGGCAGGGGTTCAAGTTTCTGGATCATTGGGACCTCTTTTTGGGGAAGGTGTGACCTGTACAAAAAGGACGGATTGCACTTGAACCCGAGGGGGACCAATATCCTGGCGGGTAGATTTGCAAAGGCTACAGGGGAGACTTTAAACTAGAACGGATGGGGGGAGGGACTCAAATAGAGGACGCTTGTAGACGGTGTGTGAGGCAGGAGGCAGAGAAGGGAAGCACTCAGACCCAACAGGTAGGGGGGAAAGAAGAAAAAAATAATAAACCGAGAATCAGAGCTGGTGGGTTTCTTAAATGTGTGAGCAGAGAGACAGATGGGTGTAAAATGAGGGTAGAAGCAATAGGTAACAAGGTGAAAAGTAAACGTGGCAGGCAGACAAATCCTGGGCAAAAATCATAAAGGGCCACATTTCAACATAATTGTATAAGGGGTAAGAGCGTTGTAAAAACAAGCCTGAAGGCTTTGTGTCTCAATGCAAGGTGCATTCGTAATAAGGTGGATGAGTCGAATGTGCAGATAGCTGTTAATGATTATGATATAGTTGGGATTACGGAGACGTGGCTCCAGGGAGACCAGGACTGGGAGCTGAACATCCAGGGATATTCAATATTCAGGAGGGATAGACAGAAAGGAAAAGGAGGTGGGGTAGCGTTGCTGGTTAGAGAGGAGATTAACGCAATGGAAAGGAAGGATATTAGCTTGGAGGATGTGGAATCGATATGCGTAGAGTGGAGTTGGGGATGGCATCGAAGAGGAAATTAGAAATGCGTGCAACAAAAGTTAAACAGTTATAATGGGTGACTTCAATCTACATATAGATTGGGTGAATCAAATTGGCTGGGGTGCTGAGGAAAAGGATTTCTTGGAATGTATGCGGGATAGTTATCTAAACCAACATGTAGAGGATCCAACGAGAGAGCAGGCTATTCTAGACTGGGTATTGAGTAATGAGGAAGGGTTAGTTAGCAGTTTGATGTGCGTGGCCCATTGGGCAAGAGTGACCATAATATGGTTGAGTTCTTCATTAGGATGGAGAGTGACATTGCTAATTCAGAAACAAGGGTTCTGAACTTAAAGAAAGGTAACTTTGAGGGTATGAGACGTGAATTGGCCAAGATAGACTGGCAATTGATTCTTAAAGGATTGACGGTGGATATGCAATGGAAGGCATTTAAAGGCTGCATGGATGAACTACAACAATTGTTCATCCCAGCTTGGCAAAATAATAAATCATGGAAGGTAGTGCATCCGTGGATAACAAGGGAAATAAGGGATAGTATCAAAACAAAAGTAGAAGCGTACAAAATTGTCAAAAAAAAGCAGCCTACCAGAGGACTGGGAGAAATTCAGGGTCCAGCAGAGGAGGACAAAGGGCTTAATTAGGAAAGGGAAAATATATTATGAAAGAAAACTGGCAGGGAACATAAAAAGCTGACTGCAAAGGTTTTTATAGATATGTGAAGAGAAAGAGATTAGTTAAAACAAATGTAGGTCCTTTGCAGTCAGAAACAGGTGAATTGATCATGGGGAACAAGGACATGGCAGACCAATTGAATAACTAATTTGGTTATGTCTTCACTAAGGAAGACATAAATAATCTGCCGGAAATAGCAGGGGACCGCGGGTCAAATGAGATAGAGGAACTGAGTGAAATCCAGGTTACACGGGAAGTGGTGTTAGGTAAATTGAATGGATTAAAGGCCGATAAATCCCCAGGGCCAGATAGGCTGCATCCCAGAGTACTTAAGGAAGTAGCCCGAGAATAGTGTATGCATTAGTGATAATTTTTCAATACTCCTTAGATTCTGGAGTAGTTCCTGAGGATTGGAGGGTAGCTAATGTAACCCCCCTTTTTAAAAAGGGAGGGAGAGAGAAAACGGGGAATTACAGACCAGTTAGTCTAACATCGGTAGTGGGGAAACTGCTAGAGTCAGTTATTAAAGATGGGATAGCAGCACATTTGGAAAATGGTGAAATCATTGGACAAAATCAGCATGGATTTACGAAAGGTAAATCATGTCTGACGAATCTTATAGTATTTTTCGACGATGTAACTAGTAGAGTGGATAAGGGAGAACCAGTGGATGTGTTATATCTGGAATTTCAGAAGGCTTTCGACAAGGTCCCACATAAGAGATTAGTTTTCAAACACAAAGCACACGGTATTGGGGGTTCAGTATTGACGTTGATAGAGAACTGGCTGGCAAACAGGAAGCAAAGAGTAGGAGTAAACGGGTCCTTTTCAGAATGGCAGGCAGTGACTAGTGGGGTACCGCAAGGCTCAGTGCTGGGACCCCAGCTATTTACAATATATATTAATGATTTGGACGAGGGAATTGAATGCAACATCTCCATGTTTGCGGATGACACGAAGCAGGGGGGCAGTGTTAGCTGTGAGGAGGATGCTAGGAGGCTGCAAGGTGACTTGGATAGGCTGGGTGAGTGGGGAAAAGCATGGCAGATGCAGTATAATGTGGATAAATGTGAGGTTATCCACTTTGGTGGCAAATACAGGAAAGTAGCCTATTATCTAAATGGTGGCCGATTAGGAAAAGGCGAGATCCAACGAGACCTGGGGGTCATGGTACACCAGTCATTGAAAGTAGGCATGCAGGTGCAGCAGGCAGTGAAGAAAGCGAATGGTATGTTAGCATTCATTGCAAAAGGATTTGAGTATAGGAGCAGGGAGGTTCTACTGCAGTTGTACAGGGTCTTGGTGAGACCACACCTGGTGTATTGCGTACAGTTTTGGTCTCCAAATCTGAGGAAAGACATTCTGGCCACCGAGGGAGTAGAGAGAAGGTTCACCAGATTGATTCCTGTGATGTCAGGACTTTCATATGAAGGAAGACTGGATAGACGCGGCTTGTACTCGCTAGGATTTAGAAGATTGAGGGGGGATCTTATAGAAACTTACAAAATTCTTAAGGGGTTGGACAGGCTAGATGCAGGAAGATTGTTCCCGATGTTGGGGAAGTCCAGGACAAGGGGGCACAGTTTAAGGTTTAAGGGGAATTCCTTTAGGACGGAGATGAGAAAAACATTTTTCACACAGAGTGGCGAATCTCTGGAACTCTCTGCCACAGAAGGCAGTTGAGGCCAGTCCATTGGCTATACTTAAGAGGGAGTTAGATGTGGCCCTTGTGGCTAAAGGGATCAGGGGGTATGGAGAGGCAGGTACAGGATACTGAGTTGGATGATCAGCCATGATCATACTGAATGGCGGTGCAGGCTCGAAGGGCCGAATGGCCTACTCCTACGCCTATTTTCTATGTTTCTATGTTTCTATGACACTCCTGGGTCCGACTGCACCTCCCCTCCTACAAGCAACGTCAGTAATGATGGAACTACTTCCCCCGCTTTCAACCAGGTTACACCGACCACAGCACACCCTTACAATTGTCCTTACGCACCCTACTACATGAACACAACCCCCCCCCAAACCCCAACCAGCACCAGACCTCAGTTCGGCATCTGTTCACTCCCGGGTCCTCCTCTGACCCCAACCCCACCCGTGTCGTGCCTTCACCATCCCCCACGACCTTCCCCTTTCTGATACGGAACGTTCTGTCATCAACAGACGCATTAATTTCGTACCACTCTGTAGATCAGTGCATGCTCCTTTAACATAGTGACCTCACCACTACTAACCACTCCCCATTATCTTCAGTATAATTGTAGCCTCCCCACCCCCAGCTCTCTCTCTAGCTCCGGTGACGGACCACGAACAGATAGGGCACTGTGTGTGTGTATGATTACAATGTCTGCAATAAACTAGTAGTGAAGACATCACGTGTTTGGAATGTCTTTACATGGTGTCACAAAGTTGAACCTTGCGTCTCCTGTCTATCGTTTTTTTTTTTTTTCTCCCAGTTTTTCTTTTCCAACCCTTTATTTACCATGGCCAACTCGTGTCGTAGGCCTGACATGCTGGTGTTTAACTCCGACATCGTGCACCGGTGGACTGTCTTTAGGCGCGACTTCGAGCATTACATCGCGATCGCTCATCCTAATGCTACCCATGCGGTTACGTCACATCTGCTCCTCAACCTGGCTGGCCCGGAGGCCATGGAACGTTCTGAATCGTTCGAGTACGCCGCTGGTGAGAATGCTCAGGACCCGGTATGTCTTACGACTAAATTGACCGCGCTATGTGACATTCCCACCAATTGCATTATAGAGCGGTTTAAGTTTTTCACCAGGCGCCAGAACCCCGGGGAGCACAGCGACTCCTTCGTTGCATCGTTGCGTCACCTGGCTCGGCGTTGCCCCCTGGACGCGGTGACCCCCGACCAAATGATCAGGGATGTCCTAGTTCACGGCCTACAGGACGAGAAGCTACGGGCAGAGCTCTTGAGGAAGTCAGACCTCACTTTAAACGAGGCTTTGCATGCCTCTCGCATGGCTGCTGCTGTCGACTCCGTATCTCCACCTGAGGCTCAGGACATTCACTATGCCGGTGCTGCTGGACGCCGGCGGAACGATGGCCCGCCACGCCAGCGTAGCACTCCCGCACCCGCGAGGGACAGCCCACGTCGTTGCCCCAACTGCAACTTCGCCAATCATCAATTTAATGTTTGCCCTGCGCTGGGGAAAACTTGCAATTTCTGTAGAAAGCTGAATCACTTTTCCGCAGCGTGTCGTTCCAGGGGCCAGACTGTCCCTGCTCCAAGAAGGAGTCTAAACAACCTTGCTGTGACTGATAGCGCTCGTGGTTCCCAGTACCATTCAGACGAACTCCCTGATTCTGATACCAGTTCCTCCCAGTATGAATCGCGTATTTTTTCCGTCTTGGGTGCACCTGCTTTGATAGCTGATCCCTCAGTGGGAGTTACTGTGATTGGGATGACCTTTCCTGCGAAGGTCGACACGGGGGCGTTTGCCAATGTTATGTCTTTAAGCCTCTTTGAGCAGATAAGATCTGGTGAGAAGGTTACTGCCGACGACTCCCGTCTTCATGCCTATGGGGGGGAGTGCTCGTACCAGTCGGGAAGGCAACCCTTATCTGCACGGTTCTGAAGACCTCTCGGCCCCTCTCTTTCCTCCTGCTGGAATCTGAAAATGTTACTCTGTTGGGCGCCAGTGCGTGCCAGGACCTCGGTTTGGTTTCCTTCCACCGCGATATCCACCTGGTGCAGGCCCCCATGGACCCCATGAGCGAGTACCCTGATCGTTTTGACGATGTATTGGGCAAACCACCCTACAATTACGAAATCGTTGTGGACCCGGGGGTCGATCCGGTAATCCGCCCGGCTCACCGCGTCTCCTTTGCCATGAAGGACAGGGTGAAGTCGACTCTGCGCCACATGGTGGCCGTGGGCATCATCAAGGAGGTGAGTGATCCCACCCGGTGGGTCTCCACCATGGTCGTTGCTGCTAAGAAGGACAAGAGTGAGATTCCGATCTGTATAAACCCCAAGGACCTGAACCTTGCCATCAAGCGCCCGCACTACCCCATGCGAACGGTGGAGGACGTCGCTGCACAGGTTGGCCCAGCCACTGTCTTCTCTGTCCTAGATGCCAAGAGCTCTTTCTGGCAGATTCCGCTGGATGAACGTTCCTCCTTCCTGACCACTTTCGGTACACCTTTCGGCAGGTTCCGTTTCCTCCGCATGCTTTTCGGAATCAATTCTGCCAGCGAGGTTTTCCAGCGCACCATGGAGCAGCTATTTGCCCGTCTGCCGTGTGCTATCATCGTCGATGACATCTTAGTGTACGGGAGAGACGTCGTTGAGCACGACCTCCACCTCCGCCAAGTCCTGGATAGGGCTCGTGAGATCAACCTCAAACTGAACCCCAGAAAGTGCCGTTTCCGCGTCCCGGAGGTCACATACGTGGGCCACGTTTTTACGGCTGAGGGTCTGAAACCAGACCCACAGAAGACAGCTGCGGTCTCGGGGATGCCAGCTCCGGCCGACGTGCCCAGCCTGCAGCGCTTCTTGGGCAAGGTGAACTACCTGGGGAAATTCATTCCCGACCTCAGCGAGCTGAGTGCGCCCCGGAGAGAACTGACCAAGAAGGACACTGCCTGGGTTTGGTTCCCGCAGCATTAGGCAGCTTTCGAAGCCCTGAAGCCCCGGCTAGTTCGCACCCCCACTCTCAAGTTCTTCGACTTGAAGCGCCCCATCGTCCTCACCTGCGATGCCTCGAATTTCGGTCTCGGTGCCGCCTGCCTGCAACTCTACGACCGCCTACAGCTACCTGTCTCCTACGCTTCCCGCACCATGACCCCTGCCGAACAACGCTACGCTCAGATCGAGAAGGAACTCCTTGCCATGGTGTTTGCCTGCTCGAAGTTCAAGGACTACATTCTGGGTAACACCTTCACTATTGAGACCGACCACCAGCCGCTGGTCACGATCTTGAACAAACCGATCCACGTTGCCTCTTCCCGTTTGCAGCGTATGATGCTGCAGCTCCAGCGTTTCACGTTTCGAATCGTGTACCGAAAGGGAAAGGACATGTTTGTGGCCGACACGCTGTCCCGCGCACCGCTGGCGTCTACTGCCCGCCACCCGTACGAATCGTCCGACCTGATGGTGCTAAACGTTAACATTGTGCCTTCCCGGCAAATGCAGTCCCTGGTTCAGCACACTGCCAATGATCCTGCCCTGCAACAGCTTGTAGACGTCATCCGTCGTGGCTGGCCTGACCGTCGCTCATCCTTGCCGGCTGGTGCTGCGCCCTACTTCCTAGTCCGGGATGAACTTGTGCTGCATGACGGCATGGTGGTGAAGGGCCACAAGGTTGTGGTGCCTGCTGCGCTGCGGGACCACTATTTCCAAACTGCCCACAGCGGCCATCCCGGAGCCGATGCCACCCTGTCCCAGGCCCAGAGCCAATTTTATTGGCCCGGCATGGCACAGGACATCCGGGATAGGGTCTCCGCCTGCTCAACCTGCAATAGCCTCTCTCCCCACTAGCAACGCCAGCCACTCCTGCAACAGCTTGCCCCCGACCTGGCGTGGATGGCGGTCGCTACTGACATATTTGAGTGGCGCGGCAAACATTTCCTGGTCCTTGTAGACTCGTATTCCAGCTGGTTCGAGGTGGATCAGCTGCCCTCCCTCACTTCTGCTGCTGTCATCGGGAAGCTGCGCCGCAACTTAGGGATCTTTGGCTCTCCTGTGACTTTGCAGTCTGACAACGGCGGCCAGTTCTCGAGTGGGGAGTTCCGAGCCTTCGCTGCCGCCTGGAACTGTCGCCACATCACCAGCAGCCCTGAGTACCCGCAGAGCAACGGCCTTGCTGAGCGCGCCGTCCGCAGTGCCAAGGAGCTGTTGGAGCAGTGTAGACTATCGCATTCGGATTTTTACCTGGCCCTACTGAATCTCCGCAATATTTCTCGTGACACTGCCCTAGGCTCGCCTGCTCAGCGGCTCATGTCCCGCACCACACGCCCTCCGATCCCTGTCTCCCAGCGATCCCTAGAGCCCGCGGTCCGCAGCCCTGCTGCTGACCAGGAGCGCATTGCCCAGAAACAGGCTATCCAGAAGCGCTCCCACCCCAGCTCTCTCTCTAGCTCCGGTGACGGAACACGAACAGCTAGGGCACCGTGTGTGTGCAATAAACTAGTAGTGAAGACATCACGTGTTTGTAAAGTCTTTACACACTCCACCCCCACCTCAACGAGTTGCGTTCCGCAACGAGGTAGAGCTTTTCTTCCGTCGCCTCCGCCTCCATGCTTTTTCTGTATGGGGCGGAGTCCTTTTGATGACCCCGTCTTCCGTCTCCACCGGTGCTCCTCCTCTTGGACTCCCTCGAACGATTTTCTACCCTCCCTAGACATTTGTATTTCCAACTGCGGGCGTGAGATCAATAGTCTCAACTTTCAACTCCCCTTACCTACTCTAACCTCACCCCAACCCCCGCCGGACATACAGCCCCCAGCTCACTCTACAGCATCCCCGACATTATCATCAAACCCGTCGACACGGGAGGTGCCGTGGTAGTCTGACGCGCTGATCTGTATCGAACAGAGGCCAGGCGACATCTCTCAGACACCTCCTCCTACTTATCCTGGGACCATGATCCCACAGATGACCACCAGGTCTTAATCTCACACACCATTTCTTATATCATTA
>JAXLNO010001545.1:726223-782820 GCA_038087875.1 Malacoraja senta
GGGGCATTACTGCATTCGCCAGATCAGTGCACATTTCGAAATTAATTGTTTGAGGAAAGTTCCATCCGCCCTACCATCAACCCAAAATTTGCGGCGCTGTGTAAACCCAGCAATATTCAGCCACCACATCTGCATTTGGGGATCACCGCGCGAAAAGAGTTAAAGAGCTCGACGACGAGGCAAGAACGGTGGGTCTGAATAAAGCACCGATGGTCAGCAGAACGGTTCGGCGGCAGTACCCGTACAGACGGGTTGCAGAGACCGGGTCCGGTCAAGGAACAAGCCGGCCATTCACTACTATGCGCAGATGGCGCGCTGCAACCGGGACACGAGCAAACGTGAATTTTCCCACCAGAAACCGGGGGCAGCAAATTCCACCGGTAGCCATGGAGGTAGGTGGGTCTGGTTCTTATAGGAACATATTAAATGAAAAAACACCTGCAAGTTGGGGGGTGACTACACTTGTTCCTAAAGGAATGGTATGAGATAACATCGGATCCGTTTATACTGGTCAGTATACAAGGGTTTCGAATCGAATTCTTTCCCAATTTGTGTCCACCCACTCAGCATGTTCCAAGCCGGACACTCAGTTTCTCACAAAAAGAGAATATGGAGGCACAGGCAGAACTTGGAAAATTATACAAAAAAGGGGTAATTGAGAAATCGGTTCGCCAACTTCACCAATTTGTGTCTAATATGTTTCCAAGGTCAAAAAAGGATGGAGGATGTAGAAGCATCCTCGATCTGACGAGCCTTAACCTCTTTGTACAGTATAAACATTTCAAAATTGAAATTCAGCTGAATGAGTCAATTATGGCAATTCAAAGCACTGCCTAATGGATTAACCTCAGCCCCTAGATTATTTACGAAACTGTTAAAACCAGTACTGGAGCTACTCCGAGCTCAGCGCCATATTGTAATGGCCTATTTGGATGATATTTTATTCCTAGGAAAGACTCGGGAAACAGCTGAATCGTTCATTTCAGTTGTTAAGCTCACTTTTTAGAGATTGGGGTTTATCAATCATCCAGTTAAAACCAAATTAACACCAGTCAGAGTTATTGATTATTTGGGATTCACTATTAAATCACGTCAGTGACTCTGTCCAAGGGCAAAAGGCTAGAGTTCATTGAAGGCTGTATCAAGCTCATCGAGGAGCAACAACCTTCAATTAAACTGGTGGCCAGCTTGATTGGTAACTTAGTGTCTGCTTTTCCAGCTGTGCAGTTTGGAGATTTGCATTACCAAAATTTACAACGTGCAAAGAAACAGGCACTCAGGATATATACAGGTCATATATACAGGTCATGCAATTACCAGCTGAAGCCATCGCTGAAGTGCACTGTGGATAATGAACATCTCAAGTTGTTCTAGCAAAATTCTGGTTGACCAACCTTCCATTGTCTTACAGACTGATGTCAGTGCTCTCGGTTGGGGAGCTACTGATACCATTTCTACCTGTGGAGGCAGATGGAATATGCATGAGGCACCTCTTCTGCAATCACATGGGGTTAATTATTTAGAGCTGTTGGGAGCATTTTATGGGCTTAAGCCTTATTGCTATACTAAGGGTCACCTGCATGTTCAGCTTCAGACTGACAATACTGCGGCAGTAGTATTGTTAATCCACCGTATGTTAATCATATGGGTGGAATCAAGTCGGAATTCTTGTGATAGTTTGGGTAATCTGATTTGGAATGGTGTATTACCAGAAACATTTGGCTTTCAGCTATCTACTTATCAGGTAGATTTAACAAAGTGGCAGACACCAGGTCACGCAAATTCAATGACAACACAGAATGGATGTTGAATCATGAGGTATTTAACGACGTTGTTGCTCGGTATGGGATGCCAGATATCAATTTGTTTGCATCCAGACTCAAGCACCAGTTACTTAAATATGTTTCATGTGAACCAGACCCTAGGGCAGTAGCGGTTAATGCATTCTCGCTACATTGGGGTGGAATGTTTTTATATGCATTTCCTCCATTTTGCCTCATCAGTCGGTGTCGGCTCAAGATCAAGCAGGACTCCGCCTCACGAGTGTTGGTGGTACCCGACTGGGCTACTCAGCCATGGTTCCCTCTCGTTTTGGAGATAATTACACAGCCCCTTATGACTGTTCCCAAACGTAGTGACCTACTGGTGCACCCTGTAACTGGCAATCAACACCCTTTACATGACTGTATTAATCTGTTAATTTGCAGATTCTAAGGAGGCCCATACCTGGGGCGAGGACTATCCGATCGAACCGTGGATGTGATCACTGCGTCCTGGAGAGACAGTACCCAAAAGCGGTACATATCTCATGTCAGGAAATGGGAGGTGTTCTGCTTACGGGAGCATATTACATATCACACGGCATGCATTTCAGATGTGCTAGAATTCATGTCAACTCTCTATTTCGATGAAGGGTTAAGCTATAGTGCGATCAATACAGCCAGGAGTGCCCTGTCCTCATACTCGTGGATGGGGTCAGAACATTATTCTATTGGGTCTCACCCTCTAATATCTCGATTTATGAAGGGATTTTTTAATTCCAATCCTCCCAGGCCCAGGTATTCTGTAATCTGGGATGTAAGCGTGGTACACGCGCTGCTTCGTCAGTGGACTCCGTCACTTCCTTGTCTTTGGCCAAAGTCACCATGAAGGTAGTCATGCTCATGGCACTGGTTTCAGCCAAGGGTGCAGACATTGCAGAAGCTGCGGCTAGAGAGGATGAAGCGTCTGCAGATACCATTACGTTTTACATTTATGATCTACTCAAACAGAGCAGACCATGGGGTGACAGGGCGTAAGATCATTTTTAGCATACCCCACGGATTCACGGCTATGTGTGGTGTCACACTTCCTATATTATATCAAAACCACCAAAAGCCTCAGAGGTGTGGAATCAGCATTATTTATTACCAAAAAAACGCATAGGAAAGTGTCGGTTCAGACCATTTCAAGGTGAAAGTAGGCATGCAGGTGCAGCAGGCAGTGAAGAAAGCGAATGGTGTGTAAGCATTCATAGCAAAAGGATTTGAGTATAGGAGCAGAGAGGTTCTACTGTAGTTGTACAGGGCCTTGGTGAGACAACATATGGAGTATTGCGTACAGTTTTGGTCTCCTAATCTGAGGAAATACATTCTTGCCATGGAGGGAGTACAGAGAAGGTCCACCAGACTGATTGCTGCGATGGCTGGACTTTCATATGAAGAAAGACTGGAGAGACTCGGCTTGTACTACCTGGAATTTAGAAAATTGAGGGGGGCTCTTACAGAAACTTACAACGTCTTAAGGGTTCGACAGCCTAGATGCAAGAAGATTGTTCCCGATGTTGGGGAAGTCCAGAACAAGGGGTCACACTTTATGGATAAGGGGGGAGTCTTTTAGGACCGAGATGAGAATTTTTTTTTCACACAGATATTGGTGAATCTGTGGAATCCTCTGCCACAGAAAGTAGTTGAAGCCAGTTCATTGGCTATATTTAAGAGGGAGTTAGATGTGGCCCTTGTGGCTAAAGGGATCAGGAGGTATGGAGAGAAGGCAGGTACAGGATACTGAGTTGGTTGATCAGCCATGATCATATTGAATGGCGGTGGAGGCTCGAAGGGCCGATTGGCCTACTCCTGCACCTATTTTCTATGTTTCTATGTCTCTATGTATGTCCACCACCCTACCCCCGCCCCATTTCACTCTCACGGCAGTTTACACACTGCTGAGACTTGTCCGGTTTTGATTCCCTCGCTCCAACTAAACACCCTGGAATTTCTGGAACTGTATGATTCAGTTATGTGATAGGGGAATCAGAGTGAAGTTTTTGTTCGTGGGAGTGCGAGTGCAATAAAATCCGCTCAACTGAAAACCTGGCACCACCAAGATCCCAAGCATGGTAGATAAGTGGTGTTTTAATGTAGTTACAGAAGACGATCCATAATAATATTAAGACTTAGCGCAGACAGTATGTTGCTGGTCACTGGATTTCGGAGGGCGTTACCGGTAGCACAGGTGAGGGGAACCGGTGGATGTGGTGTGATCGTATTTTTTTACTAGAATTTTGGAAATTCGCGTAAACGAGGCTGGTCAACAAGGTTAACGCACACATAATTGGTGGAACTATAACGTGGGTTGAGGATCGGGCTACTGAAGAGGGAGCAATAGGTAGAAAGTGAGAATTAATTTCAGGTTGGTAGTTGTGGAGAGTGGGTACATCAGTGGTCAGTGCGTGGGCCCCACTGAGTCAAAATCGGTATCAACAACATGGTTTAATTATCAGTTTTCCCAAGCGACTGCGAGAGACCATGACATCTCCCAGTGACCACTTCGTGTCACTTGTTGTTATCCTAGCTGAGGCTGTCCCGTGATCATCCTGGCCTGAACGCGCGCCAAAAGTCAACCATACCCCTGGAGAGATGGTCATGTTTGGAGACTATAATGATGTCTCTATTTCTGTGAATGGATCGTTATCCGGAACGATCCCGTTCCCACCACTACCAAACCACCCTGGAACTAAGTTGTCCCCTGCAACACAGGAACCTGCTTTTTAACCTCAAAACTGGAGCGGATCATCCCCTCCACCCTTAGGACTAATTGCTTACCTCCCCCGGAATCAAGTCGACCCCACCCCCTACTCTGCGGAACCGAGAGATTCTCTCCTCCCCCCAGAACTGAGCCGTCCACTCCTCCTGCCACACAGCGATGAGTCGTCCGGAGTTTCGGTCCGTGAGGAAGGTTGCCAAGCTATACAAAAGGAGTGAGAGCAGGCACTGATATGGGCGGAGACATGGCAAATTAAGTAAATTCACAGACGTGTGAGGTGCTGTTCTTGGGAGGTTGAATAACGAGACGTATACAGTTAATGGTAATCCCATTATAACATTAATGTACAGTGTGGATCTTGGGGTCCAAGTCCATACTTCCCTGAAATGGCAACATAAATAGAAAGAGGGTTATAGAAGGCGCATGAATGTTTGTCTTCATTGGTAGGGACATGGCGTAAAATTTCACGAAGTCATGATGTAGCTTAATGCAATTTGGTTAGCTCTTTGTAGGAATTTGCAGTATTGCGTACAGTTTTGGTTGCCCTGTTATAGGAAGTTTGTGTCTGTATCAGATTGTTGTCTGTATCAGAGGGAATTAACTGGAAGGAGACGTTGGACAAATGTAGATTATTTTATTTGGAACGCCGGGGGCTGAATGGAGAACTGATGGAAATGTTTAAAATCATAAGAGGCAGGTAGCGAGTAAGCAGTCAGACTTTATTTCCCAAAGTGGAAATAGAGGGAAGGCATTTAAGGTGAGAGTGGCAAAGCTTAAAGAAGATGTGGGACAAGTGCTTTTACACGGTGGTTATGGAGGCAGATTGGATTAGTTCAACTTGACATGATGATTGGCAAAGACATTGAAGTCGAAGGGCCTGTTTTGAGCAGTAGTCTTCTGTGTTCTGCATTATTCAGTAAGATTGACGTTGAAGCTCAAAATTCAATTTTTTCTGTAGCATTGTCAATAATGTTAATTAAAACTACAAAAATAACTGACAGTGATAAAGACTAAGCATTGAACTTGAAATTGATGTATTATTTGCATCTATCAAATTTGAGTGCCAGATTTAAGACTGTTAAACGGGAGTGATCGCCGTTCTGGAAGAGTGAGTTTTCCATGAACAGACAATGGACAATAGATAGAAGGAACAGGAGTAGGCCATTCGGCCCTTCGAGCCAGCAGCGTCATTCAATGTGATAATGGCTGATCATCCCCAATCAGTACCCCGTTCCTGCTATCTCCCCATATCTCCTGACTCCGCCAAATTTAAGACCCCCCTATCTAGCTCTCCCTTGAAAGTATCCAGAGAACCGGCCCTCACTCCCCCCTGAGGCAAATAATTCCACAGAAGGTCAATGGTGCACGGTTTGCGACGATCATTGATCAATAAATTACTCGCAGGTTGTCTGCCGGCAACTGGGTTGCGGCGTTGCCGCATCCGTTCGCCACTCCGTACATTTAGGGTCTAGTAATTTGACAATTTGGATATGACATTGGCATCAGCGGAATAGAATCATAGAAAGCTTGCTCATTCAGTGGCTGGGGCGTTCATAACTGTGGGCACAAAGAAGATGCAGGTGGCTTCTGTGGACCAGATGTGGGCACTCTTCATAAAACGGTTGTGCTTTAACCACGAATCCTATCAACATTATCTTGCCGATTTGAGTTAACAGAGTGCAGAAAAACCATACGGAAACGCTGCCTTAATTAATAGGTGATAGCTATAAGCGGAAGGTGGACACTTGGATTGTATTCTCTGGAACCCCGGAGGTTGAGAGAAGACCTGGTAGAAGACTTTATGAGAGCAGAGATGGTGTAGACAACTAGAATATTTCTCCCAGGGTGGAAATATCAACGACAGGAGGGCATAACAGTAATCTGAAAAGGGCAAAGTTTAAACAATATATTTGGTCAAGTTTTCTACAAAGAGTGTGTCCGGTGGTGCTAGTTGTGCTGGTGGAGGTCGACGCGATAATGGCGTTTAGGAGAATTGTAGATAGTTACATGCTATGCAGTGAATGGGGGAATAAGGATCACCTACAGGCAAATGTGATTAGTTTATCATGATATTATGTCTGCTGCAGACATTTTCGGCAAATGGCTCTGATTATTTGTTGTGCTTTTCGATCTGCTATGTTCCAAGTTATAAAGTAGCGTTGAAGTTTAGTCCCAACATTGTAATTGTTTTGTAGTGTTACCAACAGTGTTAAGGGAAATTCGGTAAGACCTGACGTTGCTGAAGACAAGATATTAAATGTGAAAATGAAATAATTTTTGCATCTATCTAATTTTATTGAGACTGATGTATGGGAATATTCGCTGTTCGGGAATAGTGGAAGTTTATAACAGCGGTCAATGGGGCACGGTTTGTGACGACGGTTGACCCATGGAGGAGGAGCCATGTTGGGGAACGGCTGCTAACCAGCAGCCGTCCGTTTAATTTACCTTTTTTAAATAGTTTTTTAGTGTGTTTTAGTGTCTCCAGTTGCAGAAATCTACTTTTAAATGTAGGGTGAATGGGGGTAATTTTATTCTAGGTCCCTAGGTGAGGCGGCTTTTTCTCCGGGCTGCCTCGTTGACCCGTCCTCGTGGCCTACCAGCGGGCATGGAGCGCCGTTTCCTGACGGGGACCGCCCAGCACCTTCAGCTTCGGTCGGCGGCACAGCGCTGGAGCGCTATCGGGGAGCGTAGCGGGCGATGCCTTGCCTGGGTCGCCGCGCTGGGTCAACGCGGTGGAGCTCCGGTATGCGGCGACCGCCGAGATCAACACCTCCGGGCTGCGGGTCTGCGGAGCGACCAGCCGCGGGCGGCGGCGCCGACTTTAACATCGGGAGCCCCGTGGCTCCAACTCGGTGCGGCCCTGTCGGCTTCACGTGCCATCGACTCCGCTGGGAAACCGGCCGCTCCAGCCGCTGCGAGGACTCTCCCGACGGCCAGGAACATCGGGCCTCCGTAGAGGCAACTGTGGCGGCCTCGATGGGCCTGACTCTGGGGAGAACTGGGTTGGGGACTGGACATTGTGCCTTCCCCCACAGTGGTAACCATTGTGGGGGGATGATTTTGTGTGTAGTGTTAAGTGTCTGTGTTAGTCTGTGTTAGTCAATGTCCAACATGGCGGGCGGAAGGGAGAGTGTACGCTGGCGCGGTTTGGCTGCCGCTGCTCTCCCTTCATGTTGTGTTTTCTGAATTATGTTGTCTTTTTTTGGATCGAATTTCTGTTTTTAATTTGTGTATTTGTGATGTCTTTATACTCTGATTATATGTCTATATGTTTCTTAAATGGTAAGGTGTCCTAGAGACCTCGGTATTAGGCGCCCTTAAAATAAAATCTATTATTATTATTATTATTATAAATGATGCGAATGTTGTCTGCTGCCATCTGGCTTGTGGCGTTGCCGCATCACTTCAAAACTGCGCACACTTCGTGTCTGGTACTGGGACAACTTGGATGGACCGCGTTGGCTGCACCGGGACATTAGGATAGTCCCAACCTTAACAACCTCCTCTGGCATCTCGTTCCATACACTCAGCACCCTTTGTGTGAAAAAGATACCTCGGGTTCCTGTTAATTTCTGAAATATTGGTCATAAATGTGGTGCAAAAATGCTCTAAAATAGGGCTTAGAAGGCATCAGACAGCATCTATAACCTTTGAGCTTCCAGGCCCCTTATGCGGGTCCTCGACCCCGGCAGCGAGGGACTTTACGCTTCGCGCTCGTGATGTGCGCAGCGCGCACATTATTTCTCATTAATTTTTTTGTAATCCTGCCTTGCTACCCGCCTTTTTGAAAAGTTTCGTACGGGCCTGGTCGGGAGTCGAGCGGCCCGACCGCGGCGGTGGGGCCCTAGGCGGCGTCTGGGTACAGCGCAGAGTTGACGGCTGCAGCCATAGCGGTCATTACCGTAGAGCTGGGCTGCAGGCTGCAGACATGAGGTCACCACGGTAGATGGTCGGATGCGTGCGTCGGGAAATCCAAAATATCAGTTTTGGAACGTCTGGGTCATCATTGTGGAGGCACCAAATGTGGAGAACAAACGGGTTACTTTAATCAGGCATAATAGATTCGTTGTACATGCACTTTTGCCTCTAACACAAAGTTGTTGTTGTTGTTGCTGCGAGGCTGTTGCCTCGTGGGCTCGAGCTGAGCTCCTGCTGAGGTGGAAGGGCACTCACACAAAATGAGAAGAGAGCTGGTCAGCTCGGTCAGAGTGAGAGTGAGGGTTGTCCCTGGGTTCGTTATACATACTAAGACACACACTCTATACCGCGTGACCACTCCTTCCTGTGATTTCCCAGTCACGTGACCCTACCCCCGACTGCTGCGGGTTCGTGTAGCTAGTGGCCCAACCACCGGGTGCCGCCACAATATCAAGGTATACCATAGAGATTTGTGTACCTTCATACACGATAGTTCTTTCAGCACTTCTTCGACGGCCCACTGAAACAGATCACGTTCCATGAAAATCTACTGTTTCAACAGAATGAACAGTCTCCACAACATGCACCGAGACACCTCTGCTCCAGATCCCGGCCAGCAGCTGTTACCGAAAGAGAGAATCCTCCTCTGTACTGTGCCAACGGTTAATTCTAAACCAGTTTCAGCAGAGGCGTCTGACGTCATGGATCAGATAATGTATCAATCGACGGTGCCCGACCGGGTCAGACAGCCAGAAATGAAATACTATCGTGAAAGTGACATGAGACCTCACGGGTGAGTGGAGAGTGACCATCGCGTAAAGACGCATCGATGCAAACAGACGAATGTGATGCAGCAATTGAGTGGGGTGCAACATTCGATTAACATCGGATATGAACAAAGAGGCGGATCCGACTATCCAAGATAACCCAACCACGCAGAAGAGTAAAATTAGATCTGAGAGGAGAACGGGATCAATTGATGCGTGATGACGTTTGCGCAGCGGAGTCAGTCCGTGTGACCTTATCGATTTATATTATTACGTGAATAATTTGGCTTCCCAGACTACGATGTAGTACTACCGCCCTCGTTGATCCTTGTTATCAGTCAGACACGTCCTGTCGGTTTGAGGTATTCCATTACATTAACCATACTTACAATTCCAGCAATTTCCATATTCATTCATGAGAGGGGTTCGTGGCATTTGCAATGAAGTGCTTGAACGACATCAAACAACAATGTGAAATGGAGTGTTTCTCTGATGGTGTTTGATACAATACTTTCCGTTGTTGGAAAACTACCAACACTATCGTCACCTTTGTTTCAGATATTACAATCCGTTGAATTTCGCAATACAAAACTCTGAACTGAATATAAACAGTCCCAGAGAGATTTCACCCGGCTGATGTCATATATTAATTCACTTCGTTAAAATCAATATTTTTAATTGCGTTGAAAAGTCAATGACCCGTGAAAGTCCAAATGTATATAACATCTCTGTTAACCTTGCAGCTTAGAACTCAGTCAGAAAGGTTGCAGTGGCACAAAGGAGATCGTTGCTTCACAGAAAAGATGTGGGAAACCTATCTCACTATCGAACAAATATTATATGTTATCATGGCGGTCACTGGAGTCCCTGGTAAGTGAGCTCGGAGGTCTAATGTCTTAATTCTAGGTTCGAAGAGAGCCAGAAACATTCAGGAAATCCTTTTGTTCTGACATCATTGACTGGACATGGAAATGTTCCCAAAATTTGAGTGCAAAGTCCAATTAGCAAGAAAATGCTGTTTGCAAGATCTTAATGCGTTCGAACTAACTGGAATAGAAACCAACTAGATCTCGGCGCTGTGAAGATTTTAATCACAGGGCACTAATATAGGTAGCCTTGCTAATAGTGGATGCAGTATTTGTATGGATAATAAGTGGTGGCCAAAAATTGGAAGGATGGATCGTGCAATGGCATTATTCACAATTAGTCTTAGAGATAATGTGGGAATTATAGGTCCGTTTTTGAAAAATTGCTGGCATCTATTACAACGAATATGAGATCAAATCATCAATCAGATATACAACAGTATTGAATTATCATGTCGACAAAGATTTAACTGGGAGGGCAAGTTTATCTGGAGCCTTTTTTCAGATGTTATTGCGTAATTTCCAAGCTTCAGAGCATCGCGAATCACGGACATATATTGGACATTTTTTGAGCTATTAGAAATATACTCTGATTGGGCTGGCTTTATTGGCGTGCTTGAGCTTTCTATAGGGACGGAGCAGTATCTGCGTAAGAGAAGGTCACGACGCATGTTGTTGATTTTGATGAGGTAATCAAATATGTGCACGTGCAGACAACATTAATTTGATACGGACTGTTATTTTTGATGAAGACTCAAACAGTTTTCCGCTGATTTCGGCAAAAACCGAGTGAGGAAATACGTAGTTGCAACATAATATTGTAAATGTGTCGATCTCTCTGTTTGATTGGGAAACGTCATTGAGGGACTAACACTGTCAAAACTTTGATCAATTATGGATTATTGTTATGAGCAATGCCTATGTCACAGAAAACACACATGTAGGTGAAGCAACCAGGTAAGAAGGCAAATAGTATATTGGCATTTATTGAGGTTCAGCATAGTGGAGCAACGGTGTCTTACTATATTTGGAATAGTTCGTTCTGATTTGATGCAAAGATGTACACGTTGTCATAGAGGGAATTAAACGAAGATTGGCTGACAATGTTAAATTATAAAGTGCTGGAATAACTCAGCTGGTCAGGCAGTATCTCGGGAAGACTCGGGAGCCAATGAATGAATTATCTGAGTTACTCCATCACTTTGTATTTTACTGAAGATTCCCACAGTTCCTCATGACTCCCTTTTGACTGACCACTAGGATGGCGGGATGCCAGAATGTATTATTTAGCATTTATTCATTTCAGTTCGCAAGAAATCTGGAGGAAATAATAGAAACGTAATTGAAAATATGATGAGACTAAACAGGTGAGATTAACGGAGAATGTTTCTCCTGAAATATACCATATTAAACATCGGATCCAGTCATAAGATAGGCGTGCGGACATTTAGAATTGGAATGAACTGTAGTATCATCTCTCACAGGTTAGTGATGTGCCACGCACGATGTACGAGCTGAAGTGGCTAAATATAGTTACGAACGAGAGAGGACATATGTGCAAACAATGTACCAAGGAAGAGGACAAGAATTAGTAGTGATGCATGGCATGTGACGAGCATGATTAAACTGGGCGTGATGTCTCGGGTGTTTTGCGTAGTGGTTGTGAAGAAGATACATTGTTCTACTGTTGTATCTGCGATTATTTCAACTGGCTGTTCTCTTTGCAAAGCGTCCCATTCGCTGACCATCATACTAAGAGCCGTAGTTATGTTAGTTGTATTGCATTCACCGTCCCCGTTTCGGTTATGTTTTGTCAAGGACTAAAACGCGTCAAATTGTTGCTCACATGAGTCCAGAGAGCAATTTGCGAGTACCAGTATTTATTTGTAATATAAATAGTTCTTGAACCATTGCCACGATTAAAGGAGCTTGTAGGACTATACCGTTCAGAAAGGCATGGGGTATGCTGGACTAATGCGTGGCGTTGGTATTAGCGGACATAGCAGCTTCGATAGGAGTGGAAGAAGAGGGCAAATGAACCGGTACACCGTCGTAGATAAAATTCTATAATTCTATGATTTAAAACGATATTGGCGATTTTGTTATTCGGCATTCGTGACACACATTGGAATATGTTGCACACTGCCCCATTCCACTCTGAACCACCGATTAGGCGGATATCTTGAACCGTTGGCGGTGTTCTGTTGGAAGGGTTTTTTGTTTCATCTTTATCGATGTGGGTTTTCGACCTACCTGTCGTAGGAACCAGTACCAGAGCACACAATCCGAGTTAATCCATCCTCACCTATGCAAGCAACATCCTGATGAAACTATTGCACACCCTCTGCAAAACTACCTTTTTTTGTAAAACGACGGTTCAAACTCCACACAATACTCCAAATGTGCTTAACAGAAGCTATATACGGGTGCAAAATGATTTGCTAACGATTAAGCTTAATCACCCGAATCATAATGATCGAGATGCAATACTCTTCTTTTATAACCCTATTTTTGGCACTTTCAGAGAGCTATGAATGTGCACCCCTAAAACGTGAACATGAAAATTCCAAAGGTTCCTGCTATTTATTGTAAACCTAATACATTATATTTGACCTCCAACATTGAAAGAGTTCACGTTTATGTCAATTAAACGTTATCATTAACACAAATGTTCCATTGATAATACTGCCTGACCTAAATTTTCGGTCATCTTTAACCTTCCTCCCCGCGATCGACAACTCCAGCAAATGTGTGTCGCCTGCAAGCTTACTCATGGACTCACCTGCAGGTCAGTGGAAATCATTGCAAATTATTAAAAGAAACAGAGGTTCCAGCCCTGGTGGACAGAGCATTGTGGGACAGAACGTTTTCTCCCTCGAGGTCTGTGACGAGTTGAGGACTACCGCGATCTTTGCTGAGATTTCTATTGCGTGTGATGTATATAAATGAATTGGTGGTGAAAGGTAGACGGGTTAGTTTACAATTTCGCGAAGGACACTAGGTTATGGAGTTGCGGTGTGTGATAAAGGCTGTCAAAATATATGGTGGAATATATCTTAACTGTAGAAATGTGCGGACAGTTTGCAGATGGATTCAATAGGAGCAAGGGTAAGATATTGAACTTTCGAAAGTCGAATATTACGGGAATGTATGCGGTTGATGGCAAATAGGTTAATAACATTGATGTGCAGAAGAAACCCCGGGTATAGTAACTCTGTTCATTACTCTCAGAAAGTGGCAACACAATAGATTTCATAACTCTCAGAAAGTGGCAACACAAGTAGACAGTATTGTAAAGAAGTCATATGTTATTCTCACCGTTAATAGTCAAGGCATCGATTACAAGAGCCAGGACGTCATGTTGCAGCTTTGGTTTTGCTGCATTTGGAGCAATGCATGCAGTACTGGTCACTTCATTGCAGGAACGATGTGGCGGCTTTAGAGAGCGTGTAAAATTAATTTACAACATTTCGAGGTATTAGCTCCAAAGGATGCTTAAACAAGCTTGGGCAAGTTTTCTGTCGAATTACGGAAGTGAAATCTTATAGAAAATCAACAATTAAGAGAAGAATGGCACAGGCAGGCAGAAATTGTTTTCCCGTCGTGAATTTGCCAAAGATTGAAAGGCACAGCTTTATGGTTGGAGGCTGAACGTTTAAAGGGCATGTAACTAAATTAACATTATTGGTTTTTCTACAATCTCCCAGGGCAGGCTCGTGGCTGAAGAGGATTCTCAAATTGCAGTCCATTACCCATAGATCTACTCTGCCGTCTCTCATAGTAACCTGACATTAGCCATTTGGAACCCACCGACTCTATTGCTTTTCAGCTACCCGACATATCCTCCTTTTAAATCTGCAATGCCTAGAATATCTGCATTCTCTGTTCTAATGCTATTATCCTCCACGCCTTCTCCTTATGAGAACACGCATGCAAAGTACACTTGCATCAACTCGCCTACTACATTTGTCTTCTGGCGGGAATTCCATCCATTGTCGTTGAGAGATCCTCTCTTCTCCTTAACTACGCCTTTGTGTCTGAAGGTAAGTATTAACTGTTTCAGGATTTCCTTTCTTCCTGCTGGCTAAAGCCAGTTCATTGCCCGCTTATTCCTTTCTTGAGTCCTTGTTCAAGTTCCTCTTTACTACTGTTCAAATTCAGCTTTCGTTGTCTTACCTATGCTCAATTTCCCCTGTTTGGTCGAAATGTTTAATATCTCGTCGCAAGTTACTGAATCATTCTATCCTTGCATTTTCTCTTCACGCGACATCCCCGACTTGAAGTATTAATAACTGCCATTTAAATTAATCCCCGCATACGATATTAGTTGTCAATTTCAGTTTATTATTGTGACGTTTACCAGGGTATAGTAAACTGCTTTATTTTGCAAGCTATCCAATCGAATCAACAATAGTATACATAGATACAATTAAGCCAAACTCACATGCGATAGGTAGAGCAATGAAAAATAAATTATGGTTTGAATATAGCGCAACAGAGCCAGAGATCAATGCCAATGCCCGTAATGGGGTCGAGGTGAATCGGTCGGTACCCTAGATTATGGAGGAAACATTTGGATGTCTGATAGCCACGGAGAAGGTACTATGCCTGAGTCTGGTGGTACGCGCATTCAAAGTACTGTTCTTCTCAAGTTATCCAATGATAACCGCTCCCGATCTACTCTACCCGATTTCCGCCCAATACAGTCAATTTATCAAATCAACCCGATTCAGACATCCTTATTAATGATAACCTTGAAACTTACAGAGGTATTATCTTTGTTCCCTACTAGTGCCCTCTGAAACTCCGATCACATAGAAATACTCATTTACTATTACAATTTATTGTACGACCGTTTCTCCAGTTGGACGAAACGCATTCTAATTCAAGAAACTCTCCTCGATTCACTGACCAAACTCTGTCCGTTTACGCATCTTGAACTAATAGACTCTCAGTCAATACTGTGGAAATCTAAGTCAACCGTTGCAACTACCCTGTAGGTTTCACGCCTTCCCATCACTTCCTCCATTGCCGTTGGTTATTGCGAGGTCGAGAACATAACCTCATCATAGTTATGTCACCTTTCTTATTCATGAGCTCTCGACAAATTATCCTAAAGGATTAACCTTCAAGGATGCAATGTCTAATGGCAGCAGGGACAACTTCCCGAATCAGCAGTTAAACTCATCCGTATATAAAAATCTGCAAGTTGGATCTATAATGGATCGTGTTGCTTGGAACCATCGATGATTTGGGCACGATTGATGATTGTAGAATTGACTCCATGGCCAGGTCTTTCTCAAAATGTCTCTCATTAAAGAATTGCTCAGGCAAGGCTTCTAAACGGGAATGAATTGAAACAGTATCCGCGTTTCAGCTTGCGTATCTATAGCTGTAGAATTGCTCACGCTCGGATCATGAAAATATGTGTATGTTGATCTGAAGCTGGTTGTTACCAAGAACAGTTACCTACAACTACGCTTAATGTTGCTGGTCACTGCTTTCAGGGAACCTTCACAATCGGTGGCCCTGTATTACTAGGAATATCGGTACGTATAATGAGTTTGGGTCGGCTTCGGAAGTAGATCACACAACAATTGTCCTCGTGTTACTGGTAATGACATACAGTGCAGAGATATAGGCAGTGTTAAGCTTTACTTGAATGGAGATCTTGCACAGTATTGTGAAACACTGGACAATTCTGTCACAGTAAAATTACATTCAATGTGGTTCACATACTGTGGAGGGTGGGGGAAGGGTTACATAAATACTTGTCCGTGTATTTCGGCAGTGTTGGCTGTTGTGGCATTCTGCTTACTGGGATTCGCTAATGAGTGTGGGTCACACGTGCAAAAAGTGGTCGTGCATAGCTCCACGCGGCTAAATGAGGCTTAACGTGTGCCTCTAACATGAGAACATCAACTTAATGAGCATGAGATGAGGCACAAACAATAGTTGTTCTGTAATCCCAATGTGTAATCATAATCTCTATCTCCTTCTCTTTATCCAGTGAATTTAGTGGCAATTGCGATCCTGTTCAGGGGAAAGTGCGGCCTTTCCAGCTGCACCACTCGCTACCTGGTGGCCATGGCTGTGGCTGATTTTTTGGTCATTATCTTTGGAGTTATTTTCCTTCGGATTAAAGATTTCTTCTTTCCAATGAGTTTTCTGAACATTACCCCTGTGTGTTGCATCGTCTTGGTACTGAACGGTACAGTTACCGACTGCTCCGTTTGGTTCACCGTCACTTTCACCTTGGACCGATTTATCGCCATTTGTTGCCCGAAGCTAAAAACGAAATATTGCACCGGGAAAACTGCGGTTGTGGTTCTCACAACAATGGGCGTTCTGCTCTTCCTGAGAAATATTCCATACTACTTTGCATACGAACCAAAAGAAATCATCTACACTATTCCATGGTTCTGTCGTATGAAGCCAAATTATTATTTTGACCCCGGATGGGTGGGGTTTGACTGGTTCGATACAGTTTTAACTCCGTTGCTTCCTTTCGCTGTAATCCTGCTGCTCAACGCTCTGACAATCCGATACATTCTAGTGGCCAGTCAGGTACGTAAGGGACTGCGAGGTCGGAATATAGGGGAGAATAGCAGTGACCCGGAGATGGAGAGCAGGAGGAGGTCCATGGTTTTACTCTTCGCCATATCCAGCACATTCATACTCCTATGGGTGACTGTTGTTGCAGATTTCATATATTATCAGGTCAGAGGATCAGGAGGAAATTACACTGAATCTGAACTAATTTTCCTCTATGTCGGATATTTGTTGAGAAATGTCAGCTGCTGTACGAACACATTTATTTACGCGACAACCCAGTCCAGGTTCAGGGAGCAGCTGAAGAGTGCAGCGAAGTACCCGGCCACCGCAGTGCTTCGCATGATTAAGCAAACATAGAAGAGATGCGCATTATCTCATCCTCGGATTCCGCTGTAGCTCTTTAATAGCGCATCCGCAAATGTCCCATGCTGCACAAGCGACTCTTGGACCGACCATGATCGCAGATGCACAACCACACCTGCCTGCAATACAAAGATTAATTGTGTCATTCGGTGTAGTAAAAGATCCTTTGGCGTACCATGATTGTCAACCAACAACTTCATACATATACACCAATTGTTGTTATTTATGCACTGACGATCAAAGTGTATGTTTAGATATTTGAGACATTTAAATGTTGCTGCAGCACACACTCAGGCGGCGCGTTGCAGGTGTCAACAACCGCCTGGGTCAATAAAGATAATTTCTAAACCTCGTATCATTCACCTTCACCTTTACTCTCATGTCTTAGACATATTTTCGACAGGAAAATATTCCCATTATCTGGCTTATGCGCGACATTATGCGTGGTTTTCTTGACCCCTATCGGACCGCTGACAACCTCAGTGTCGAAAGCCAATTCCCACAACCCTCCGTCCCTTCTTATCCCGTGTATGCCACTGGTATTTCGAGAAGCAATGTTAATTCCACCGGATGCAACTTATGTCCTAATGGCGTTCTGGGGACATTGGCGCCCTATTTATACTGCAGCTTCCTGTAGAGAGGTCTGAATTCTAACGGTAGTCCCACTGTAGCAGACGATAGCAATTGCAGGATTCCCTTTGATGCGACACAATTTTTCAGATTCACCTTCCTTCACAGCCATAGGTAAGTCCTTTAGCTTTTATCCATCTCTCCTAATTCAGCTGCGATCTGGCAATATACACGTTTTAAAGTTATAATTTAGAGATAGTTTACGCGTTATCATAATTTTCGGTTGTTACCATTAGTTACGCTTTACAAAAATAAAAAAATGTCAAACTTTCCGACCACTTACGTGCAGTAATTGATAGAACATTGAACCTACGCCCTATGCATATCAATGGATAATATCTCCAAACATTTCTTGCAAGAAATAACAAAGAAACTAACAACCTTTGCACATAGAGAGTTGTGAAGGCTCAATGTACGGCAAATAAACAAAACATGATCTTTCATGAACCGCTCCGACCATCTAACTATACGGACCTCTCCTTACGTACATACCCTAACCTCCCTCTCTCTCTCTATTGTCCCACTTTTCTGCAACTTTCCCTCCCGTCTCCTCTCTGATATTTCTGCTGCTGCCACCTGCCTGCTGCTGCCACCTGCTCCACTGCTGCCTCATGGACCAACTGCCTCCGCTCCTCCACTTTCCAGTCTACAATACCTCTGGCAATGTTGCGCTTCCGAATGTTTTGTGCACCAGAGCTCTTTCCACTGGGGTTCATCAAAAATCCTGGATAACGACGGGCTATTTGAAACAAACGGTGCTCCTACGGGGGAAGGGGGGGGGGTACAGTATGTCGGGGATTTCTGACAAAATCTGGAAATAGACATTGTCCACTGCAGACACCGGGTCGCGACGAGACGCAGCTAATACGGCGGGGCGTAAGGAGATCGCTTCAAAAGTAGCCGCATGAACTAGTCGCTGCCACCTCACATCAACCAGCAGGGATTGTGCCCGGAGGAAATTGGCGCCCAGCAACGACTGGGAGACATCAGCAACGGTAAAAGTCCAAGTAAATTGGCAGGAGCCGCAGATTAGAGGAAATGTGCGAACTCCATAGGTCCGGATGTGCTGCCATTAACTGCGGTAAGAGAAGGTCCCCGCTTTCCGGAACTAGCGTCGAGTCCCGAGGAGGGGAAATCGCTGACCTCTGCGCCTGAATCGACAAGGAAACGCCGCCCTGAATGACGGTCCCAGACGCAGAGGCGATGTTTCAGGCCGACCCCGGCAGTCACTACCGGCGGCCGGCCGCCCGCATTGACGTGCCTCCGAACCCCAGCGCTGGTGATAGAAGCACCACGTCCCTTTACCGTCGTTGCTCGTGCCTGCCTTCACAGCCAAACCCCCGGTGGAGGCAGGAACTGGTTGCTGGGCCCACCGAGGCGCCGCCGAAATGCGATGCGTTTTGTCGTGGTTACGGATACTCAAAATTAGCTCAGGCGACGCGGAGAAATCTTCTTTTTTTTATATTTTTATTTTATTAGAAGTAAGTACAATCATATGGCACCAAAGTGCCTAATATATAATGACATAATACATTTTATGTACAGCTTCTTATTTTTTTTTATTATGATAAAGAAGAATAAGAAAAAGAAAGTAGATAGTAAAAGATAGAAAAACATGAGGTATATAGTGTGTGAAAAAGAAAAAAAAAGAGTGAAAGAAGAAAATTGAAGAAAAGAAAATAGAAAAAAGAGAAGTAAGGAGATCATTATTTATAATGTTGACCATCCCTGACCCAGTCCTGGAACAGCTTCTACAATTGTGTTGCACCATATGATTCCAAAAAGACGACAAATGGAGACCAACTCGTTAAGAATAGGTCTGATTTATCTATTAGGAGTAATCGCAATTCCTCAAGATGTGCTGCGTCCAACATGCTTGAAATCCACATTTTAAGCGTTGGTATTGGTGTATTTTTCCAGAATTTAAGTATTATTATTTTTTCTATTATTAAACCATAATTAAAAAATAAATGTTGAGATGAGTTCAATTTATTCACATCATTCATTACTACAAATATAATCATTTCAGTATTAGGTTCCATCCTTATCTTGAATAATTTTGTAAATATTTCAAAAATATCACTCCAAAATTTATAGTTTTATGCAGGAAACGAAAGAGTGTGTTATAGTTGCGTTTTGGGATAGACATTTATCACAAATGGGGGATATATTTGGATAAAATGTATTCAATCTAGTTTTTGAATAATATAATCTATGTAAAATTTTAAATTGAATTAAATTATGTCTTGCATTAATCGAACATTTGTGTATATATATCAAATACTTTTCCCATGTAACCTTCGTAATTTTTATCATTAATTCCCGTTCCTACTCTTCTCTAAGTACCTCTGTCGATGGTATGTCTATATTTAAAATACTATTATATAAATATGATATTAATTTCTGTGTCAGCCTTAATATTCATTGCTTCTTCCAGTAAATGAAAATTGTTTTTTGATATCCTTGTATGTATTTCTTAATGAAATCGCAAATCTGAAGATATTTAATATATTGGTTATTTTTCAGTTTAAATTTTAATTGTAATTGTTGGAATGATAATAGATTTCCCATTTCATACATATCACCGATCCTTTTAATTCCCATTATTTCCCATTGATTATATGTTTTATCAATAAGAGATGGTTTAAATAAAGGATTATACGCTATTGGCATTAACAATGATAAATTTCTTAATTTTAGAGATAATTTTATTTGTTTCCAAATTCTTATTGTATCGTGTATAATTGGGTTCTTCTTATATGTTGTGTTGTTCCGTTTTTTCGGGGAGAAGAGGATCGTTCCAATATTACAAGGAAAACAATCCTCTTTCTCCATTCTTATCCATTCTGTCTGTTGGGTAGAACTGTCCAACCAGTAAATTATATTCTTGTTATGCACTGCCCAATTGTAATACAAGAAATTCGGGAATGAAAGTCCCCGACATCTTTTGGTTTACATAAGTGTTTTTTTTAATTCTGTGTGATCTATAATCCCAAATAAAATTAGTAATATTAGAGTCCAAATGAAAAAATATATATTTTGGTATATATAATGGTATAGATTGAAATAGGTATAATAATTGTGGTAGAAAGATCATTTTTATAGCGTTTATTCTACCTATTAATGATAAAGGAAGTATTTTCCAAAATGTAATCAACGTATTGAGTTTATTTAATAAAGGTATAAAATTAGCGTTGAATAATGCTTTATTTTTTCTAGTAATTTGAATACCAAATATTTAAATTTTTCTGTTGCAATTTTAAAGTGGAACTTCAATAAGTGTGTAGATTCTTGAGGTTTTAACGTCATGATTTCACTTTTATTCCAGTTTATTCTATATCCAGAAAAGGACCCGAATTCCTCTATTAAATTTAATAAATTTGGTATGCTCGTTTGTGAATTTGAAATATGTAGAAGTATATCGTCTGTATATAATGACATTTTTAGTATTTGAGTCCCTAGTATTGTAACCCTGAACATTCGGATGAATTCTTATACTTTCAGCCAAGGGCTCTATCATAAGGGCAAATAGCAGGGGTGATAACGCACATTCCTGCCTATTGCCCCTTGATAATTGAAATTTTGGAGATGACATATTATTGGTTAATATTCTTGCCATCGGTTTATCATATAATAATTTTACCCATGCAATAAATTTCTCTCCCATATTAAATTTTTGCAGCACTTTATATAAATACTGACACTCTACCTGGTCAAATGCTTTCTCTGCGTCCAGAGAAACAATTGATATATCTTCTTCCTCCATTTTATGTGAGTACATTATATTAAACAGGCGTCTCAAATTATTAAATGAATATATTTTGGGTATAAACTCCGTTTGATCAGGATTTATCAATTTACTAATATATTTACTTAATCTTCTTGCTAAAGTCTTTACTAAAATTTTACTGGTCTGTATTAAAAAGTGATATAGCTCTATACGAGCCCGGATCATCTAAATTTTATCTTTTTTTGGAATAAGCGTAATAGTTGATTCTGCTAATGTTTCAGGTAGTTTATTTTCTTTAAAAGCGTGGGTATATAAATTAAATAAGTATGGAGTCGTTATCTCATGAAATTTTTAATAAAATTAATTACTAAAACCATCTGGTCCCGGTGTCTTACCATTTTTCAACGATTTTATTGTTTCAACTATTTCTTCGAGTGTAATTTGAGTTCAACGTTCCTCTTGTTCCAAAAGATCAAGTTTTGGAAGATTACAGTTATCAAATTTTTTTTAAATTTTACTATCTTCTATTTTAGTTTTAGATGTATATAAATTTTGATGAAATTGAGCAAATCTATTGTTAATATCTTTAGGTAATATTAGTAATTCACCTTTCTCTGATTTAATTTTAGTTATAGAATTTTCTTTTTCTTGTTTTTTCAATTGACGAGTTAAAAGCATATGTGGTTTGTCACTAAATTCAAAATGTTCCTGTTTTGTAATATGGAATAATCTTATAACTCTTGCTGATAAAATTCGAATAAGTTTAAATTTCAGTAGTTTTATCTTATTATGTTTAAATGTAGTAGAATCTTTGGCATTATCTAACTCTAACTGTTTAATTGCTTGTTCTAGCAACATTTGTTCTGTCTTATTATTTTTATTTTGAAAAATTTGATATGAAATTATAATTCCTCTAATAAATGCCTTGAAAGTTTCCCATAATAAAGAAGGCGAAATACCTGGTGTATCATTTGTCTAAAAAAAAAGTTTCATTTGTTGTTTTAAATATTGATAACCTTGTAAGTCGTTTAAAATATGTGTATTAAACCTCCAAAACGATTTTTTTTACCCGGCATTCCTTCGAATTTTACTAAAAATGTCAACGGGGAGTGATCAGAAATACTACTGATGTGCTATGTTGGATTAATTATATATGGCATTAATTTCATATCCACTAAAAAATAATCAATTCGTGAATAAGTTTTATGTACCGATGAGTAAAACGAGTATTCCCTTCCAACTGGATTAGCAGATCTCCATACATCTGTTATATTAGTTTTTTTTATATTTGGATTTAGAAGTTCACTAGTCTTAGATTTTAAATTACTCCTTTGTTTTGCTGATTTGTTTAAATATGGATCTAAAACACAATTGAAGTCCCCCCCTATTATTACATTTTGGTATTTAAACTCTGATATTCTACCTGTAATTATATTTAAAAATTGGGGGTTGTCAAAATTCGGAGCGTAAATATTTATCATAGAAAGTGGGGTTGCATAAATTTCTCCCCAAACTATGATATACCTTCCCTCTTTATCTGATATAGTATTCTTTAATTTAAAAGGTATACCTTTTCGAATAAGAATAGCCGTACCTCTAGATTTAGAAGTAAATGTCGAATAGTATGTTTGACCTATCCACTTCGCCTTTAATCTCATTTGTGTTTGTTGTCTCATGTGGGTTTCCTGTAAAAAACATTATGTCGCTTTTCAATGATTTTAGTTGAGCAACAATTTTACCCCTCTTAATTGGTTCATTGGCACCCCTTATATTCCAACTAAAAAATGTAATTCCTCCATTCTTTATTTGTCAATCGTCTTACATTATATATCACTATAGTATTCTTGAATCATATGGTGCAACCAAATACCTCAGAATTCTGGGTGTTGGGTGGTCATCCCGAGTTTTTAGATTTATATTACATCTCCTTCCTGTATAGTGCCTTAGAAAAAGAAAGAAAAATGTGATATAAAATTGATTACCAAAAAAATAAGCAAATAGAAGTCTTTATAGTGATTTTTTTTTTAAAGTGATGATAAGGTATCTAAGAAAAGATACCTTAAAGACGAATAGCCACCTAAGGTGGCGAAAAATCTATGGACTTCGGTTGATGTTGTTGTACATTGAGCTCCAACCCCTTAGCAGAGCCTCATGAAAAGCTACATGCCGTTTCATATGTTGTCTTTTCTTAAATAAATTTATCAAACCAGCACCAGTAAAAAACAAAAGAGTTCAGAAAAATAAATACAAAATAAAAAATCAAATATAAAACTCAACGTATGTTCAGTTCTATAAGTATATATGCCTTTCCAATTTATCTAACCTTAATCTAGTCTAAACTTCACCATATATATCCACCCAAAATTCTTACTTAATATCCCATTCTTTAACTACCATACAAGCAGGTACCAAGGGGTTCAACAAAACCACACTTCTGGATCTTTTCCAGGTGTATGCTGCGCCCAACTCCTTCCCACACAGTATTAGTTTATTCGAAGGTACACAAAAATGCTGGAGAAACTCAGCGGGTGCAGCAGCATCTATGGAGCGAAGGAAATAGGTAACGTTTCAGGCCGAAACCCTTCTTCAGATTTTTTTATTGTTATAAACATTTTAGTTAGTTACTATTTATAAGTATATATCATTAATATTAGTTCATTTCCCCTAACTGTTTTAAATATTTAAAATCAAAATTATGTGCACTCCCATTATCTCCTTCCCCGCCTCATAATAATAATAATAATACATTTTATTTGTATAGCGCTTTTCAAGGACTCAAAGTCGCTTTACATGGAGAGTCAAGAACAAAACAAAATAGAGCAGTAAGACAGAGATGCAAAGGGGAGGGGGACATGGGACTAAGGGTATGCAGAGGTGAAGAGATGGGTCTTGAGGCGGGACTGGAGGATGGTGAGGGACTCAGAATTTCGAATCAATTGTGGGAGGGAGTTCCAGAACCTGGGAGCTGCCCTGGATAGGGTTCTGTTTCCAAAAGTGCAGAGGTTGGATTTCGGAATGGAGAGGAGACCGGCTGATGTGGATCTGAGGGACCGTGAGGGTTGGCAGGGGGAGAGGAGGTCAGAGAGATAAGGGGGGGGGCACGTGGTTGAGGGCTTTGTAGGTGAGGACCAGGATTTTGTAGATGATTCGTTGGGAAATGGGAAGCCAGTGAAGTTCTTTGAGAACTGGGGTGATGTGGTGCCAGGATTTGGTGTGGGTGATGAGTCAGGCGGCTGCATTCTGGACCAGTTGGAGTCGGTTTATGTTGCTGGAATTAATGCCAAAGAGAAGAGAGTTACAGTAGTCCAGTCGGGAGGAGATGAAGGCATGGATGAGTTTTGAGCAGCGGGGGGTGTGAGAGAGGGTCTGATTTTGGCAATGTTGCGGAGGTGAAAAAATGATGTTTTGACATCATGGCGGATGTGAGGCTCAAGAGAGAGGGTTGAGTCAAAGATCACGCCAAGGTTGCGGGCCTGAGGAGATGGGGAAACAGTGGTGCCGTCAATAGTGAGAGTGGGGTTGTTAATTTTGGTAAGTGTTGATTTGGAGCCAATGAGGAGAAATTCTGTTTTGTTACTGTTTAATTTAAGGAAGTTGAGTTGCATCCAAGATTTGATGGCTGACAGGCAGGAGTTGATATGGGAGAGAGGGGGGTGGTGGGGGGAGTTGGTGCTGAGATAGATCTGGGTGTCATCAGCATTGCAATGGAATTCCAGGTTGAAGTGACGGAGTATACGACCAAGGGGGAGGATATAGATGATGAAGAGGAGGGGACCGAGAACAAAGGCTTGCGGAACGCCTTGAGTGACAGTGGCTGTGGCAGAGGTGTGGTTATGGAGAGAGATGAAGTGGGATCGGTTGGAAAGGTAGGAACGGAGCCAGCTGAGTGCAGAACCTTCAATGCCAAGGTCTTTAAATCTGGTAAGCAGGATGTTATGGTTCACGGTATCGAAGGCTGCATTCAGGTCGAGGAGGATTAGGATGTTGAGGGAACCAGTGTCAGCAGAGGTGAGGAGGTCGTTGAGGACTTTGAGGAGAGCTGTTTCTGTGCTATGGAGGGGGCGAAAGCCAGATTGGAGGGGTTCGTATAGGTTGTACGCGAGGAGGTGGGAATGAAGTTGTGACGCGACGATACGCACCAGGGTTTTTAAAAGAAAGGGGAGGTTTGAGATAGGGCGGTAGTTGATGAGAGAGGAGGGATCAAGACCAGGTTTCTTTAAGATTGGTGTGACAGCAGCAGTTTTGAAAGCAGAGGGGACAATTCCTTGGGACAATGAGGAGTTGAAGAGATTAGTGAGGTAGGGGCAGAGAGCGGGGAGGCAGGACTTCAGCAGGGGAGTGGGGAGAGGGTCGAGGGAGCAGGTAGTGGGTTTGGAAGAGCTGATCAGTTTGGAGATTTCAGTAGGGGTGACCGGGTTAAACTGGGAGAGGATGCAGTGTGGAGGAGGGGTAAGGAGGTCAGTGGAGATGTTGAAAGGAGGGGCCTTGGTAGGTGGTGGAGTAGATGCTGGGGAGTCGGGTACAGGGGATAAAGATTGATAGATGGTGCTGATTTTGTCAGCGAAAAAGTGGAGGGATGAGTTGCAGAGATCCGGAGTGGAGGTAGGGAGAGTGTTGGTTCGGGGCTTGAGGAGGTTGAACACTGTGGTGAAGAGGGTTCTGTGGTTTAGGCAGGGGTCGGTGAATATGGAAGAGAGGTAGGCAGATTTAGCAGCAATGAGGGCATCTTTGTAGGCAGTGAGGTGGAGTTTGTAAGCTTCATGGTGGACTGTGAGAGATGATTTCTTTATGTCGACAGGTCAAGTCGGCGACCAGTCTGTTTCAGCTTACGAAGTGCAGGTGTGTACCAGGGTGAAGATTTATTAAAAGTTACGGTTCTTGTTTTGAGGGGGGCCAGTGTAGTAAGGGATGTAGACAAGGTGGAATTGAGATGGTTTGTGAGATCATCAGGTGAGATGTGGGTTGAGTCCAGGGGGAGAGTGGTGGAGAGCAGGTCAGAGAGATGGTGGGGGTCGATGGATTCTAGATTACGGAAGGTGATTTCTCGGAGGAAGCGGGGGCGAGGTGTCGGAGAAGGGATGGCGAACCGTATAAGCTTATGATGAGAGAGGGGAAGAGGCATGGATGGAGGTCGAGTACCGGTTGATTTGTGGAGCAGACCAGGTCAAGGATGTGACCTTTGTCATGAGTGGGAAAGGTGACGTGCTGAGTGAGAGAGAAGTTGTCAAGTAAAAAAGCGAATTCAGATGCGAGCTTGCAGGTGGGGGAGTCCATATGAATATTTAAGTCACCAAGAAGCAGCGGACGTGGGGAGAGTGATGAAGCAAGTGTGAGGAGTTCAGTGAAGTCAGATAGGAAGGAGGGGTTTGGTTTTGGTGGCCGGTAAATGAGGATGACTGTCATGGAGGAAAGGGCTTTGAAGACGAGGAATTCAAATAATGCTACTGGGGGGAGGGTGAGTTCAGCGATCAGAAAGTTCTGGTTGAATATAACAGCGAGGCCACCTCCATGGCGGGAGGGGCGGGGTTTGGAGATATAATTAAATCCAGATGGGGATGCTTGATTGAGGGAGAAGAAGACATTGGGTTGTTGCCATGTTTCAGTGAGCAGAAGGAAGTCAAGAGTGTTGTCAAGGATTAGTTCATGGAGGGCAAGGGCTCGTGGTTTAGTCATGATTTATTCATATTTGCCACATGCATTCACAAATAATTAATATAATTAAATTTTTTAAAATAATTGGTTATTTATAATTAAAATACAATGATTAGAGATTTTCTAAAAATCAACAGTTTTTATATTACAATTAGTATTATCTCGTTCCATGTCCATTATACATTCCCTCATTAATTCTGTATCTTCAACGTCCTTTTGTTTATCTTTAAGCATTTCATTCAAGGTGAAACATGGACAGTACTCTCGAAAACACATTCCAGACAGATAAGCATATCTAGTAACTGTCTGGAAAGTTCCGCCATCTTAACCAGTTCAAAACTCTGTCTTAAAGTTAAAAAGTTCAATATTCTTTCTTGTCGACATCTTCCCCCGATGTTTTCTTTACGATATCCTCTGCGTGCTTAAAAGCATTTTCGGGATCTGTAAATGAGCGTTCAGTGCCCTTATACGTAATCTTCATTCTTGCTGGATAGACCACCCCATATCTCACACCGGGCACTCCTTTCAGAATGTTTCTTGTCTGTGTAAACAAGTTCCTTTTCTGGACGACCGGGGGATAATCACGGAAAAATCGAATATTGTCCCCATGATATGTCAGATTCTCCCCATGGGTAATCTTATTCAATATAAATTCCACTGAAGAGATGTCGTGGAATTTCACAATTATCTGTCTTGGAGGAGCACTTGTCCCTCTTGAAACACGTCCAACTCGGTGAACGATATCTATTCTTGGGTATTCCGACAGTTCAAAAACATCTTTAAGTAAGTCAGCAACGAAAGTACGCGTTTGAGGTCCACGACCCTCTCGTCCTTATCTTACTCCAACAATCCTCAAATTCTGCTTCTCGATCTCGCTTCTAAGTCAATACACTTGTCAGTCATTCTCACAAGCTTCTCCTCCTCAGATTTCTGTGATTTTTTCAAACTCTTTATTTCCGTGATCATCTCTCTCATTCCATTTTCCATCTCTTCCATTCGCTCATCAAACTTTCCCATATTATCATGTATATCAGTAAATATCTTATTATATTTTTTTTCCATTTTAGCACATTCTGACTTTATTTTTTTATCAAACTCCTTATACTGCATCTTCAGCTCCTTTAACTCACGACAAGCACCATCACTTTTTTGAGAGATTGTGTCCGTACTCTGCATATTACTCTCCAGATTAGTCTCCATACTCTGCAATTTGGTCTCCATATTAGACTCCATACTCTGCATCTTTTCCAGTGCAGTATTGATTGTAGCAGTTATATCTAAAAGCATTTGCTTCACCTCCTTCTCCTTCTTGTCTCCTTTTGCAGCCATTTCAAGCACAGATCCTTGGCTGTAAGACTCTTCTTCTGAGCCTTCTTCTGTCATTTGCAGAGTATCCAAAACGTTCTCAAGCTAGAGACTTATAGTGATCTTCTTAGGTGCTCGTGAGCTTTTCTCTTTGCTCATTTAAAACTCCCGTTAAACTCCCGATTTTCGCGTCGCTTTCTGATGACATCACTCTTACGCGACGCCAAGCAACACCGGTGAGTTTTTTAAAATCGGTCCTGACTCTGAAAACGTCTTTTTAGCGATTTTTACGGGAGAGGAGCTCAATGCAGCGCCTTTAGTGTTCCAACGCGCCACCAGAAGTCGCGGAGAATTCTTCAAGAAGTTCAAATCTTTATTTGCAAATCGAGGCAGGAACACTCAAAGTGTAAATCACTTGAGTGTTCACTCCGAACAAAAAGCTGCTCCGTCTTATGGCATGTTTAACTCTGTATGTCCCAACCTCGGTGCATTTGCATACGCAATCACTTGCAGATATTCCCTTATTGATAACCAATTACCAGCATTCAGTTTTCCCCTCCTTCCCAGTTATTTTCCATTCCGAAATTCCTAATTAAATCACATGACTACCCCTTTCATGGGCCCTTATTTCTCATAGCTAGGACTTGATACAGAGTTACAAAGGTCATATGACTCTCACAACTGATTTACGCTACGTCTTGTGGGAGCGGAATCCAAAGTTTACTTTCCTATCTTAGGCCACTTTTATCTCTCTTAGTCATCTCAGCTAGAAGTTACAAAGATACAAATGTCATATAACTGTCACAACTGATTTACGCTAGGTGTTGAGCTAGCTTCGAGGGGATAACCCAAACGCCCCTCCACCCCGAATTTATGTGAACAAAACACACAGAGGCGAGCACAAATGTATATGGCAACATAAACAAGCTAATCCAAACATGCAGAGCAAAGCTAATACAAAGTAGGGTTGTTACAAAACCTACCATCAGAAGCGGTCCAGATCTGCCACTGCCTGTGCGTGCGATACCGGAGGCTGGGGGGGGAGCGAGATTACACCCTATAGAAAGGACAGGCAGGTGGGCAGAGGAGGGGCGTAGCTCTGCTGGTGGGGGATGGAATTCGGTCACTTGCGAGGGAAGACATAGGGACTGACGAGGTAGAGTCACCGTGGATTGAGTTGAAGAATTCTAAAGGCAAGAAGACACTAATTGGTGTTATTTACAGACCCCCAAATAGTAGCCCGGATGTAGGGTGTAAGTTGCAGCAGGAGTTAAACTGGCATGTATCAAAGGTAATGCCACTGTGGTGATGGCGGATTTCAATATGCAGGTAGACTGGGAACATCAGGATGGTTCAGGACCCCAAGAAAGAGAGTTTGTAGAATGCCTCCGAGATGGATCCTTAGAGCAGCTTGTAATGGAGCCGACCAGAGAAAAGGCAATTCTGGATTTAGTGTTGTCCAGTGAACCAGATATGATAAGAGAACTCGATGTAAAGGAACCGCTTGGAGGTAGTGATCATAATATCATTAGTTTTAATCTGCAATTTGAGAAGGAGAACGTTAAATCGGAAGTGGCAGTGATGCAGTTGTACAAAGGGGACTATGAAAGCATGAGAGGGGAGCTGGTCAAAGTTGACACCAAAGGCATCCTAGCTGGAATGACGGTGGAACAGCAATGGCAGGAATTTCTGGGCATAATCCGGGAGACGCAGGATCATTTCATTCCAAAAAGGAAGAAAGATTCTAAGGGGAGTAGGAGGCCACCGTGACCGACAAGATAAGTTAGGAATAGAATAAAACTAAAAGAAAAAGATGTATAACCCAGCAAAGAGTAGCCGGGAGCCAGAGGATTTGGAAACTTTCATAGGACAACAGAAGGAAACAAAACGGACAATACGGGCTGAAAAGATGAAGTACGAGGGGAAGCTGGCCAGGAATATAAAGAAGGACAGTAAAAGCTTCTTTAGATATGTTAAGGGAAAAAGAGTAGCAAAGTCAAATGTGGGTCCTTTGAAGGCAGACACGGGTGAAATTATTATGGGCAACAAGGAAATAGCAGAAGAGTTGAATATGTACTTCGGATCTGTCTTTACTAAGGAAGACAAAAACAATCTCCCAGATGTACTGGAGGAGAGAGGATCTAAGGGGGTAGAGGAACTGAAAGAAATGTTCACTAGGCGCGAAATAGTATTGGGTAGGCTAATGTGACAAGGATGATAAATCCTCTGGGCCTGATGGTCTGCATCCCATGGTCCTCAGGGAGGTGGTTCTAGAAATAGTGGACGCATTGGTGATCATTTTCCAATGTTCAATAGATTCAGGATCAGTTCCTGTGGATTGGAGGATAGATAATGTTATCGCCCTTTTCAAGAAAGGAGCGAGAGAGAAAACGGGGAATTACAGACCAGTTAGCCTGACTTCGGTGGTGGGAAAGATGCTGGAGTGAATTATTAAAGAGGTAATAATGGGGCATTTGGATAGCAGTAAAATGATTAGTCCAAGTCAACATGGATTTATGAAAGGGAAATCATGCTTAACTAATCTTCTGGAATTTTTTGAGCATGTGACAAGTAAAATTGATGAAGGGGTGCCAGTGGATGTAGTGTATCTAGACTTTCAGAAAGCCTTTGATAAGGTCCCGCACGAGAGACTGGTGACTAAAATTAGAGCACATGGTTTTGGGGGTAGGGTGTTGACATGGATAGAAAATTGGTTGGCAGACCGGAAGCAAAGAGTAGGAGTGAACGGGTCCTTTTCAGAATGGCAGGCAGTGGCGAGTGGAGCGCCGCAAGGCTCGGTGTTGGGGCCGCAACTGTTTACCATATATATTAATGATTTGGAAGAGTGAATTAGGAGCAACACTAGCAAGTTTGCGGATGACACAAAGCTGGGTGGCAGTGAGAACTGTGAAGAAGATGTCAGGAGGTTGCAGGGTGACCTGGACAGGTTGAGTGAGTGGGAAGATGCGTGGCAGATGCAGTATAATATATATAAATGTGAGGTTATCCACTTTGTTGGCAAAAACAGGAAAGTAGTCTATTACCTGAATGGTGGCCGATTAGGAAAAGGGGAGATGCAACGAGACCTGGGTGTCCTTGTACACCGGTCACTGAAAGTTGGCGAGCAGGTACAGCAGGCAGTGAAGAAATGTTGGCCTTCATAACAAGAGGATTTCAGTACAGGTGTAAAGAGGTTCTTCTGCAGTTGTATAGGGCTCTGGTGAGACCACATCTGGAGTATTGTGTACAGTTTTGGTCTCCTAAATTGATGAAAGACATCCTTGTGATTGAGGCGGTGCAGCGTAGGTTCACGAGCTTGATCCCTGGGATGGCGGGACTGTCATATGAGGAAAGATTGAAAAGACTAGGCTTGTATTCACTGGAGTTTAGAAGGATGAGGCGTTATCTTATAGAAACATGTAAAATTATAAAAGGACTGGACAAGCTAGATGCAGGAAAAATGTTCCCACTTGGGCGAGTCCAGAACCAGGGGCTACAGTCTTAGAATAAAGGGAGGTCTTTTGAGACTGAGGTGAGAAAAAACCTTTTCACCCAGAGAGTTGTGAATTTATGGAATTCCCTGTCACAGAGGGCAGTGGAGGCCAAGTCACTGGATGGATTTAAGAGAGAGTTAGATAGAGCTCTAGGGGCTAGTGGAGTCAAGGGATATGGGGAAAAGGCAGGCACGGGTTATTGATAGGGCCGATCAGACATGATTACAATCAATGGCGGTGCTGGCTCGAATGGCCGAATGGTCTCCTCCTGCACCTGTTTTCTATGTTTCTATGTTTCTATTAAAAATCAGGTTTGGACTGGTTGTCGGAGAGGTATTTGCTCGAATAAAGAAAATTCGTTCTGCGCTTCCGTTCCCGTATTTAAAAACAGTTGTTGGACAGTTGCATCGCTGGATTGAAGTTTGACGCGACTTCTAGCGCCTTCAAATGATTGATTCAGACTGATTCCTGGGATATCAGGACTTTCATTTGAAGAAAGACTGGATAGACTCGGCTTGTACTCGCTAGAATTTAGAAGATTGAGGGGGGATCTTATAGCAACTTACAACATTCTTAAGGGGTTGGACAGGCTAGATGCAGGAAGATTGTTCCCGGTGTTGGGGAAGTCCAGAACAAGGGGTCACAGTTTAAGGATAAGGGGGAAATCTTTTAGGACCGAGATGAGAAAATCATTTTTTCCCACAGAGAGTGGTGAATCTCTGGAATTCTCGGCCACAGAAGTTAGTTGAGGCCAGTTCATTGGCTATATTAAGAGGGAGTTAGATATGGCCCTTGTGGCTAAAGGGATCAGGAGGTATAGAGAGAAGACAGGTACAGTATACTGAGTTGGATGATCAGCCATGATCATATTGAATGGCGGTGCAGGCTCGAATGGCCGAATGGCCTACTCCTGCACCTATTTTCTATGTTTCTATGTTTCTATCTTTCAAAATCACGGACCAAAATCAACATCAAGGACTTCCTCATCAGGATAAAACAAAAGTAATATCGCTTATTTAACATCTTACCTTGCTTTTTGGTGTGGGTTCATCTTAATCTGGTAATTCAAAATATGTTATCGGCCGTGTCTTGCCTGCCGACATCACGGGGCTTATCATGGCAGCGGCCACATTCCGATCTATCACACTCCACTCTCAAGGGAACCAAATTATTATAATTTTGTTTGCACAATCATGTCATAAGAACATCTAACTCATCTATATTTTGTGCTATTGTCTATTTGAAAAAAACATTTTAGAGTTTTAAGATGGGATAGATGTTTACGTCTAGTAATTGAATTTAGGCGAATTGTAGCCACTGATGAATATTATTTTTTTAATCGGGTATTTATTATTTGTTTTAACGTTACAATAATATTAAAGTTCTGATCTTGAGAATACCACATTTTTGAATTGTCAACGCAGTCAGGGTGTTTATTACTATTTCCGTCACAACGGTCAATTTTGTAATTATCTACAATTAGGTAACTAACTGATTATATGCCTTCCTTTCAGGTCATCCAAGTAAGATGTAATATATTTGTTTCAGAATGATTCAATCTAAAATAACTGACAAATGCCTTCAGATCTCTTTTTTTCAAGAAAATTATGGGATTTTAAATCAATTGTCTGTCCTCGATAACAGCTTTTGTGTTAGAAACATAGAAACATAGAAAATAGGTGCAGGAGTAGGTCATTCGGCCTTCGAGACTGCACCGCCATTCAATATGATCATGGCTGATCAAACAACTCAGTATCCTGTACCTGCTTTCTCTCCATACCCCCTGATCCCTTTATCCACAAGGGCCACATCTAACTCCCTCTGAAATATAGCCAATGAACTGGCCTCAACTACATGCTGTGGCAGAGAATTCAAGAGATTCACCACTCTCTATGTAAAAAATGTTTTTCTCATCTCAGTCCTAAAAGATTTCCACTTTATCCTTAAACTGTGACCCCTTGTTCTGGACTTCCCCAACATCGGGAACAATCTTCCTGCGTTTAGCATGTCCAACCCCTAAAGAATTTTGTAAATTTCTATAAGATCCCCCCTCAATCTTCCAAATTCTAGCGAATACAAGCCGAGTCTATCCAATCTTTCTTCATATGAAAATCCTGACATCCCAGTAATCAGTCTGGTGAACCTTATCTGTACTCCCTCTATGGCAAGAATGTCCTTCCTCAGATTAGGAGACCAAAACTGTACGCAATACTCCAGGTGTGGTCTCACCAAGACCCTGGACAGCTGAAGTAGAACCTCCCTGCTCCTATACTCAAATCATTTTGCTATGAATGCTAACATACCATTCGCTTTCTTCACTGCCTGCTGCACCTGCATGCCTACTTTCAATGACTGGTGTACTATGACACCCAGGTCTCGTTGCATCTCCCCTTTTCCTAATCGGCCACCATTCAGGTAATAGTCAACTTTCCTGTTTTTGCCACCAAAGTGGATAACCTCACATGTATCCACATTATACTGCATCTGCCATGTATTTGCCCACTCACCCAGCCTATCCAAGTCATCTTGCACCCTCCTAGCACCCTCCTCACAGCGAACGCTGCCCCCCAGCTCCGTGTCATCCGCAAACGTGGAGATGTTGCATTCAATTCCCTCGTCCAAATCAGTAATAAATATTGTAAAGAGCTGGGGTCCCAGCACTGAGCCTTGCGGTACCCCACTAGTCACTGCCTCCCATTCTGAAAAGGACCCGTTTACTCCTACTCTTTGCTTCCTGTCTGCCAACCAGTTCTATACATATCAATACTGAACCCCCAATACCGTGTGCTTTATGTTTGTATATACAGCTCTTATGTGGGACCTTGTCGAAAGCCTTCTGAAAGTCCACATATAACACATCCACTGGTTCTCCCTTATCCACTCTACTAGTTACATCCTCGAAAAATTCTATAAGATTCGTCAGACATAATTTACCTTTCATAAATCCATGCTGACTTTGTCCAATGATTTCACCATTTTCCAAATGTGTTGCTATCCCATCTGTAATAACTGACTCTAGCAGTTTTCCCACTACCGATGTTAGACTAACTGGTCTGTAATTCCCCATTTTCTCTCTCCTTCCCTTTTTAAAAAGTGGGGTTACATTAGCTACCCTCCAATCCTCAGGAACTACTCCAGATTCTAAAGAGTTTTGAAAAATTATCACTAATGCATCCACTATTTCTGGGGATACTTTCTTAAGTACTCTGGGATGCAGCCTATCTGGCCCTAGGGATTTATCGGCCTTTAATACATTCAATTTACCTAACCCCACTTCCCGGCTAAACTGGATTTCACTCAGTTCCTCCATCTCATTTGACCCCCGGTCCCCTGCTATTTTCGGCAGGTTAATTAAGTCGTCCTTAGTGAAGACAGAATCAAAGTAGTTATTCAATTGGTCTACCATGTCCTTGTACCCCATGATCAATTCACCTGTTTCTGACTGCAAGGGACCTACATTTGTTTCAACTAATCTTTTGCTCTTCACATATCTATAAAAACGTTTGCAGTCAGTTTTTATATTCTCTGCCAGTTTTCTTTCATAATCTATTTTCCCTTTCATAAATAAACCCTTTGTCCTCATCTGCTGGACTCTGAATTTCTCCCAGTCCTCTGGTAGGCTGCTTTTTCTGGCTAATTTGTATGCTTCATCTTTTGTTTTGATACTATCCCTGATTTCCCTTGTTATCCACAGATGCACTACCTTCCATGATTTATTATTTTGCCAAACTGGGATGAACAATTGTTGTAGTTCATCCATGCAGCCTTTAAATGCCTTCCATTGCATATCCACCGTCAACCCTTTAAGAATCAATTGCCAGTCTATCTTGGCCAATTCACGTCTCATACACTCAAAGTTACCTTTCTTTAAGTTCAGAACCCTTTTTTCTGAATTAATTACGTCACTCTCCATCCTAACGAAGAACTGAACCATATTATGGTCACTCTTGCCCAAGAGGCCACGCACAACAAGACTGCTAACTAACCCTTCCTCATTACTCAATACCCAGTCTAGAATAGCCTGCTCTCTCGTTGGTTCCTCTACATGTTTATTTAGAAAACTATCCCGCAAACATTCCAAGAAATCCTCTTCCGCAGCATCCCTGCAAATTTGATTCACCCAATCTATATGTAGATTGAAGTCACCCATTATAACTGTTTACCTTTGTTGCATGCATTTCTAATTTCCTGTTTGATGCCATCTCCAACTCCACTACTACTGTCAGGTGTCCTGTGCACAACGCCCACTTGCGTTTTCTGCCCCTTAGTGTTTGGCAGCTCTACCCATATCGATTCCACATCCTCCAAGCTAATGTCCTTCCTTTCTATTGCGTTCATCACCTCTCTAGCCAGCAACGCTACCTGACCTCCTTTTCCTTTCTGACTGTCCCTCCTGAACATTGAATATCCCTGGATGTTAAGCTCCCAGCCTTGGTCACCCTGGAGCCATTTCTCCGTGATCCCAACTATATCATAGTCATTAATAGCTATCTTCTCATTCAACTCATCCAACCTATTACGAATGCTCCTTGCATTGAGACACAAAGCCTTCAGGCTTGTTTTTACAACACTCTTACCCCTTATACAATTGTTGAAAAATGGCCCTTTTTGATTTTTTTGCCCTGGATTTGTCTGCCTACCACTTTTACTTCTCACCTTGCTACCTACTGCTACTACCCTCATTTTACACCCCTCTGTCTCTCTGCTCATACATTTAAGAAACCCACCACCTCTTATTCTCTGTTTATTATATTTTCTTCTTTCCCCCCTACATGTTGGGTCTGAGTGCTTCCCTTCTCTGCCTCCTGCCTCACACACGGTCTACTAGCTTTCTCTATTTGAGTCCCTCCCTCCAACCGTTCTAGTTTAATGTCTCCCCAGTAGCCTTTGCAAATCTCCCCGCCAGGATATTGGTCCCCCTCGGGTTCAAGTGCAACCCATTCTTTTTGTACAGGTCACACTATCCCAAAAGAGGTTCCAATGATCCAGAAACTTGAATCCCTGCCCACTGCAACAGTCCTTCAGCCACGCATTTATCCTCCACCTCGCTCCATTCCTACTCTCACTGTCGCTTGGCACAGGCAGTAATCCTGAGATTGTTACCGTTGCGGTCCTTTTCCTTAACTCTCTTCCTAACTCCCTAAATTCTCCTTTCAGGAACTCTTTCCTTTTTCTACCTATGTCAGTTAATGTAATGTTAAGTTAATGGAAAAGCGATAGGGAACAAGATGCTAATTTCCGAGTATTAAAATGACCATAATGTTTTAATACTAAAGATATGAAAGTGAAATAGGTATCAAATCAACGTTATTTTTATGCTTTATCTGATGGGATAAATTACAGGCTTGATTTTTTTTAAATCTCAAAATTCTATAACATTCCTATACAATGGATAATAGTTAAGTATCTCAAGTATTACAAACACCAAGAACATACAATATAAAGTTAATACACTTTTATGTACTTCCCCCTTTGAGAACTAATCGGTCTCGCAGAGAAAGAAAACTACAAGCTGCACATATCGGCGTCGAATCAAACTATAACTAGCCCCCAACATCAGGGTCCTCATATTTGTAATGTTCAGCCTCATGGTGTTCTCTCTTTGGAATCCTGGGTAACTGGGACAAAACCCCACCCTCGTTTTGCTTGGGCGGGAAAAAGGCCTCAGCTATCCTTACAGACCTTTCCTCTGGTGTGTTTTCAACATCATCGTAGTATTCCATTAGCGGGGTCTGCTTCTCTAGGAGGCCAGATTCACCTTTTTCCTGGAGCAACAGGAGCTGCTTTGCAGTGGCTCTTACTAGGAGAGACATAATACAGGGTAAAACACAACATAGCAGAAAAGTCACCACCAGCAGCGCAGCTTCAATAGTCACCCCCAAGTTAGCCAACCATGCTCCCAAACATCCTAACATATTTAGTAGCCAATCAAATAATTATTTTTTAAATATATTTTTATTAGAAGCAGTGTACAGACGTTTAAACCGCGGCATATGACATAATACATTTATTGTACAGCTTCAATTTATAATTTTTAGCTAAAGATGAGAAGAAGAAAGGAGAAAAAGCAAGAGAGAGAAAGAGAACGTGCAAGAATAGTAAGATTAAACGAGAACTTACCAGTTTGAAGTTTGATCTTTATTTTATGACACGATGAGCGATTACGTGAAGAAGTCCCGCTAGTCCGCATGCGCTTCAATCTTCAAAGCAGCGGTGTGAAATCACAGATAACAGTAACTGAAGTAACATAGTAAGATAAGAAACCTAGAACTACCAGATGACCTTTGTGATATGAGGTTTGGGAGCGGTGGGCACGTAATCGCTCATCGTAACGCCTCATAACATAAATATCAAACTTCAAACTAGTAAGTTCTCGTTTAATCTTAGTATTTTACTTCGGAGTCACGTGAGTGATTCCGTGAAGATTTCAAAGCTTTGTGATCTCATGCCGTAGATACGAATCTAGGCGTCTCACACTGCATCAGTTGACTCAGGACAAGTGAATAATGAGCAATGCAATGAAATATGGTACGGATTAACATGTTGGTGCTTTAATTCACAAAGAAAAACCAATAGCGACCCCCTCTCCCAGAGGGAAGCTACGAAACAGAACTTAAAATGGAATGGGCGAAAACCCCGTGTTCCGTAATTGGTTTGTTATAAAACCACTGAAAAGTAAGTTCATTTGACCATCCTGCGGCCGCGAGGATATGGTCTAGAGGGACGTCGATTGCCCTTGCCGACGCTGATGCCGCCCTGGTGGAGTGAGATTTAAAATTGTTAGTGTTTACTCCTGCACAAACCAGAACTTGTTTCAGCCACCTTGAAATGGTCTGAACCGATACTTTCATATGCGGCTTTTTGTGGCTAATAAATAATGCTACTTCCGAACTTCTGAGACTTCTGAGGCTCTGCTTAATTAAATCATCAATATGAAACGTAATGTCATTCCCAGATGATACCGTTCTGTCCAGTCGCAGCCTCTGCAACGTCTGGACTCGTTGCGCTGAAACCAGCGCCATGAGCATGACCACTTTAAGGGTAATTTTGGGCAAAGACAGGGATGTGGCTGGACCGCACTAGCGAAGCAGCGTGAGTACCACACTCACATCCCAGATTTGAGAGTACCTAGGCCTAGGGGGGTTGGAATTAAAAATACCCTTCATTAACCGGGTTACTAAAGGGTGAGACCCAACAGAAAGTTGTTCCGACCCCAGCCATAACTATGATAGGATGGCACTACAGATCAACCCTTCATCAAAATACAGCTGTGACAGAAATTCTAGCACATCTGAGATGCATGCCGTGTGATAGGTAATGTTCCCCCGTAAACAGAACAACTCCCATTTCCTGAGTGAGACATGTACTGCTTTTTGGTACTATCCCTCCAGACCGCTGTTATCATATTCACGGTTCGATCGGATAGTCCAAGATCCAGGTATGGCCTCCTCAGAATCTGCAAATTAACAGATTAATACGAGCATATAACGGATGTTGATCCCCAGTTACAGGGTGCACCAGTAAATCCCTACGTTTTGAAATAGCCATTAGGGGCTGTGTTATTATCTGCAAAACGAGGGGGAACCATGGCTGTGTAGGCCAGTCGGGTACCACCAAGATTCCTGAGGCGGAGTCCTGCTTGATCTTGAGCAAGCACCGACTGATGAGGCAAAATGGGGAAAATGCATATAAAAACACTCCACCCCAGTGTAGCGAGAACGCATCTACCGCTACTGCCCCTGGGTCTGGTTCCCATGAAACATACTTCAATAACTGATGATTAAGTCTGGATGCAAACAAATCGATATCAGGCAACCCATACCGCAAAAATATATCATTAAATACATCATGATTCAACATCCATTCTGTGTTGTCTTTGAATTTGCGTGACCTGGTGTCTGCCACCATGTTGAATCTACCTGGTAGGTAGATAGCTGAAACCCAAATGTTTCTTGAAATACACCAGTGCCAAATAAGATAAGACAATCTGTCACAAGATTCCGACTTGATTCCACCCATGTGATTAACATACGCCACTGCCGTGGTGTTGTTAATTTGAAGTTGAACATGCAAGTGATGCTTGGTAGTACAATAAGCCTTTAGGCCATGAAATGCTCCCAATGGCTCTATATTGTTAATCCCATGTGAGTGAAGAATAAATGTCTCATGCAGATTACATAGGCCTCCACAGCTGGAGATGTTATCAGTCGCACCCCAACCTAAGGCACTAACATTAGTCTGCAAAATAACTGAAGGTTCCTCAACGAGAAGTTTGCTGGAGCAGCTTGAGATGTTCCTTATCCACCATTGCACTTCAGCAATAGCTTCAGCTGGCAATTGCATGCGCCTGCCGAAATGGCCTGCATGTTTCCTGAGGGCCCGTTGCACGTTGCAAATTTTGGTAATGCAAACATCCATACCGTGCAGCTGGAAAGGCAGCCATTAATTTGCCAATCAAGGTGGCCACATGTCTAATAGAAGGTTGTTGCTCCTCCATGAGCTTGTTACGGCCTTGAATTAAATTACGGCCTTCAATTACGGCCTTCAATTAAATCTAATCTCTTGCACTGGGCAGAGTCACTGACATGTGAGTTGAGTTAATAGCGAATCCCAAATAATCAAGAGCTCTATCTGGTATCAATTTGGATTTAGCTGGATGGCTGAGAAACCCCAATCTCTCAAACATGAGTTTAACAGCTGAAACAGATAATGCAGCTGCTTCCCGAGTCTTCCCTATGATTAAGATATCATCCAAATAAGCCATTACTATATGACCCTCAACCCGGAGTAGCCCCAGTACTGGTTTTAACAGTTTTGTGAATAATCTAGGGGCCTAGGCTAACCAATTAGGCCGTGCTTTAATTTGCCTTAATTGCCTAAATTTCAAATATCTCCGGTGATCCCTATGAACAGCCACTGAGTAATATGCATCCTTTAGATCTATACATGCCATATAACATCCTCTGGAAACCAATTGCTTGGCAGTCACAAATGTCTCCATTTTGAAATGTTTGTACTGCACAAACGGATTAAGACTCGTCAAGCCAAGAATGATTGGCCACCCACCATCTTTCTTTCGCTTAGGAAATATATTAGATACGAATTGGTGAGGTTGATAAACTGTCTTCTCAATTATCCCTTTTTTACATAAATTTTCAATTTCAGCTTGAACCTCCAAATTCTCTTTTTGTGAGAAAATGAGTGCCCGGCTTTGTGTATGCTGTGTGGGTGGGGGCAAATTGGGAAGGAATTCAATTCGAAACCCTTGAATACTGTGCAGTACAAAGGAATCTGATGTTATCCCACACCATTCCTGCAGAAACAAGTGTAATCTTCCCCCAACTTGTAGGTGACTCTCACTTAATATGTTCCGACGAGAAACAGACCCACCTACCTCCATGGTTACCGGTGTAGTTTACTGTCCCCTGTCTCTGGTGGGATACGGCATGTTCGGCCGTGCCCCTGCTGGGGTGCGCCAGCTGCACAAATTGAATGGCCGGCTTGGTCCTTGTCCGGACCCGGTTTCAGCAAACCGCTTGTAGGAGTACTGCCGCCGAAGCGTTCTGCTGACCATCGGTGGTTTTATCAGCCCAACCGTTCTTACCTCGTCGTCCAGCTCCTTAAATCTTTTTGCGAGGTCCTCGCCAAACAGCAGATTTGGCGGCTGGATATTGCTGGGCTTACACAACGCGGCGAACTTCGGATTGATGGTAGGTCGGATGGCGCTCATTCTCAGACAGTTAATCTCGAAGTGCGCATTGCACATGAGGGCGAGGGCATCCTGCTGTACGTCAGACAGGTGCCCTCCATCCACCGACCTGGCATACGCTGTATTGTCCGAGGCGAGCAGCTTCAGCACCCTCTGTAGCCTTATTTCCTGGGCCCTGATGCCTACACCCATATTACCCCAAATGGCGTGGTTCACTGCCGGCATTTTGAGCAGTATACAATTAGCCGGGGTGTCGTAATCCTTGGCCGTTTCATCCATGGTCAGCTCTTGAAGTTGGTGCGAAGCCAAGTAATTATTACTTGCAGCCAACTCTTCCCCCTACGCCTCTCACGTATCTGTTGGGGTGGCAAATATTGCTGCCAGGAATGGTACCTCTGAATCGTGTCCTTCATCCCTTGGGGTAGCCTCCACTGCTAGACCCACAGACTCGGCGTCAGAATGATACTGACCCGGCATGCTCTCCTCCTCCAAGAGGGAGACACTAAACAGCCCTGATTCAGGTGCCGCTGGCGCGGGCTCTCCAATTGGCCGGCGCTGACACAACTCCCCCTGTTGGAGTATATCTTGGTGGAGCATCTTCTCCATTAAGAGCTCCATCCTGGAATACCTTCCAAATATGGTACCCATACTCAGAGGGGAAGTCTCCCGGCTCGACTCGTCCGAGTCCAGTGGCCGTGCAGACTTTATAGCGGTTTTGCGCCGCAAAGGTGCAGCCACGGTGCTCCCCGAGCCCAAGTCTGCAGTCGCTGGTCGTACCGCTAGCGACTCAATAGGTGAGCTAGGCGGTCGCCCGTTACGCGCACTGCCGCGTTCTTCTTTAGCTACTTTCCCGACGGCTCGCCTTCCCTTCACCCTCGACGCTTTCTCCATACTTGTACTTGTGTCCTGAAACAAGAATTCTCAAGCGCAGAAAGCGACCTCCGACTCAGTTTTACACTTACCTGAGGCTTTTTTTTAACTTACCGCTGGAGGAGCGATGCACCTCCAAGCCGGTCGCTTCGCCATGCATCAGACGTAATGACGCGCATGCGGACTGGCTCCGTGACTCCGAAGTAAAATAGAACCCTAGACTACCAATTGGTGTAGCCGAAGAGTGCAGTAATAGATATAAGAAGAACGTAAATAAATAAATAGACAAAAACAGAAAGAAAAACAAAAAATTATGATATATCTGCTTCGTGTCTCTTCCCACACATTACCGAACCCGTAATTCGATTTAATTCCAAAATTGTGTTGCACCATACTATCCTTGTAATGAATCAATCAATGATGTCCATGTCTTCGAAAACTGCTCTGTTTTTTCTGCTAACACTAGTCTCATATTTTCAAGATGTAGCATCTCAGACATGTTTGTAATCCACATTTTAAGTGTAGGGGCAGATGTATTTCTCCAGAAATTAAGTATTAGGTTTTTCGCCGTTATCAGGCCATAATTAAGGAAACGTCTTTGAAATATTGATAGCAGGCTTCTGATGTTCCAATAATAATCAGTTCCGCGAGGGGGTCCAGTTATGTTTTTAATGTTTTTGAGAACATTTCACAAATTCCTTTCCAGAAGTTATGTAGTTTTATACAAGAGGCGAGAGAATGTGTTATAGTTGCTACTTGAAGGAGACGTTTGGCACAGATAGGAGATACATTTGGAAAGATCTTATTCAGTTTAGTCTTTGAATAGTTGAGTCTGTGCAGTGTTTTAAATTGAATTAAAGTATGTCTAACATTAATCGAACAGTTGTGTATATATAAAAGATTGTCTTCCCATTTATCTTTTGGAATTTTGAGTCATGCCAATCAAATAAATGATGTCCAAAATGCGCATTCTGCTTAGGCTCTTTTCTCAGATTCTTCAACTTATCCATTGCTTTAATGAAGGACACCTCCGGGCTGGTGTTGTTAGGTATGAAGGTGCAGCTGTGTTCCCCAAACAGGACACCCCCCCCCCTTAATTCTGATCTAATTTACAACAGCCTCAGAGTCACTAGTGTCTCCAAAAACCTCCCTTACTATATGGCTAAAGCTCTGCTCTCCCCTTACGTCTTTGTCCTCCTGTTCACATACCTGAGGGTTATTACCGAGCCATACCTGTGTGACAACCCTCGTGCAATCATTGAGATAGTACCATGAGGATCGACCTTCTACCTGAACAGCGGTGGGCTATGACCTAGCCACCGTGAACGGTCCTTCCCTTCTTTGCTCGTTCCACTTCCTTCGGAAGTCCCCAACACAATAGTTGCCTCTCGGTTTAATTGGTCCTTCCACCGAATGATTGTGCTTTTCCGGTGCATCAATAGGCTTGTGTCTCATAGTTAGCTGTTGCACATACTGCTTAAGTTCTACCTTTAACTTCTCCAACCTTAGTCCCTTGTAGGTACTTCTCCATTATGGCACCGGCATGGGTCTGCCAGTGCGCATTTCGTGTGGTGTCCAATGAGTTATTCCATTAGCTTGCATGTGACAGCACATCAATGCCAATGGCAGGGCATCGATCCAATTCAACTTTGTAGTTGCACAAATCTTATCTAGCTTAGCCTTCAACGTCCCATCAATTATTTCCACGATGCCCTGTGACTGAGGGTGATACACATACTCAAACTTTTGTTTCACTCTCATGGCCTGTAGCACCAGCTTGCCTACACTCTGAATAAAAGCCGATCCGTTGTCGGAGCTAATTTATGTAGGTATAGCAAACCTTGGGATTACTTCTTTCATAGAAACATAGAAACATAAAAAAAATAGGTGCAGGAGTAGGTCATTCGGCCCTTCGAGCCTGCACCGCCATTCAATATGATCACGGCTGATCATCCAACTCAGTATCGTGTTTGAGATAATAATCTGCCCCCTTGTTTTTGCCGCCGAAGTGGATAACCTCACATTTATATATATTATACTGCATATGCCTCGCATCTGCCCACTCACTCAACCTGTCCAGGTCATCCTGCAACCTCCTGACATCCTCTTCACAGTTCACAATGCCACCCAGCTTTGTGTCATCCGCAAACTTGCCAGTGTTGCTCCTAATTCATTCTTCCAAATCATTAATATATATGGTAAACAGTTGCGGCCCCAACACCGAGCCTTGCGGCACTCCACTCTCCACTGCCTGCCATTCTGAACATGACCCGTTCACTCCTACTCTTTGCTTCCGGTCTGCCAACCAATTTTCCATCCATGTCAACACTCTACCCCCAAAATCCTCTGTTTATAGAAGAGGGGGGATGAAGGAGATAATTCGGTGGAGAATGAGGAACAAAGTTGGGAATAGTATAGACCACCTCCCCTATAAGTTCAAGAGGGAGGCTCTAGCACCACCAGAAGAAAATGGAAGGCCACCCCCAGACGGAAATAGATATTGATTGCGACGGAGACTGAAAAGGCAGATGATAAAGAAAACTTTTCTACAGTCCCTGCACCTAAATCTTTGGAAGGTACTGCCTCCACCCACCTGCTAACTCTATCGATCACTACTAGCATTTATCTTTTCCGCTTACCGTCTTTATCACCAGGTGCCGAAATGACCTTTCGGGTACAGGAATGTGGCCTAGAGGCTATGTTATTCACTTTCTGACATTGTTTTGAGCACATAACACACAATGTGACAAAATGTAGTGTACGGAAGCCTGTAAGTATGGTGATTAGAACCCATCCTTTTTGTTTTACCTTTCTTATTACATCTCCCCTTGCCCAATCGTCTAACACATGCGCTTCTGAATTAAGAATGGTCAGCAATGGTGTGGGTGCTACCAACAATCCTTCTTCAGTAGTCCACCTGCTCTCCAACTTCTACTTAGCTCCCCTTTGTCTCCACATTGTTTTGCTCTGCTAAGGTCGCCTTACCTTGCATTTCAATTATGTCCTCCTCTGTGGGTTCTAGATCCAAGCTTATCGAGGTGCAATAACAGCTGATCGGCATCCAGACGCTGTTCTGGCTGCTTCGTAATAGTGTTAAAAGCTGTTTCCTCCTCATCATTCCATTGCAAAACATTTCTCAGGCTTGTGTGTCCTGCTACCTTTATTATTTTCCTGAATGACGTCACAATTTTATCATACTCTCCACTCCAGTCTGAACTGTGTCCTGCCATTCCCAAGAACGTCCTCATCTGTCTGAGGTTTGAGAGCTTTTTATTGCCACAATTTGATCCGGTGCTAGAGCCTTTACTCCGTCGGATATTAATCGTCCTAAATATTCTACCCGCTTACAAAACTGCAGCTTCTTGCTGGATACTTTACGGCCTCTGCACGCCAGCCTTTCCAAGAGAGTCAAAGTGTCTCGCTCACATTGCTCCTCACTTGCGGAGCAAACCAACAAATCATCCATATATTATATTAATGTACTCTCTAAAGGTATGCCTTGCAAATCTGCCTTTATATCTGATTCAAGACATGGGGCGACTGTTTAAATCCCTGCGGCATCCTAGTATAGGTGCATTGTATTCTTCTATAGGTAAAAGCAAACAAATACTGGCATTGCTCTGCTAAGGGCAGACTGAAAAACGCCGAACAAAGATCTACTGCTGAAAAGTAAGGTGCCTCTATGAAAACATTAGCCAACAATGTATGTGGATTTGGGCCTACCATTGCCAATCTCTCACCACCTTGTTTACCCCTCGCAGATCATATACTAGTCTCCAATTTTTCAGCTGATTCTCTGCCTCCCCCAGTGTATCCGCCCTTAATGCCTTGGTGTCCACTTTAAATGCGTAACAGCGTCTGGGGGGCTGCCATCCCCTGTCTGACTGGGTCGGACGGCTTGCCATTAACCATTGTGTTATCCAGCGTATTTTTATAACAACCATCTTCAGGATTTCGGTCATTTTAGTGGTACCTATTACTTTCACCAACAGTGCCTTCAAATCCCCCATAGCCTTCCTTTCTCCCTTCCTTTCTTCTTTCTCATCTGTCTTTTCAGTCTCCAAGTCGTAATCAATATCTATTTCCGTCTGGGGGTGCCCTTCCATTTTCTTCTGGTGGTGCTAGAGCTTCCCTCTTGAACCTATAGGGGGAGGTGGTCTATACTATTCCAAACTTTGTTCCTCATTCTCCAACGAATTATTTCCTTCATCCCCCCTCTTTTATGAACATAGGGTTTTGGGGGTATGGTGTTGACATGGATAGAAAATTGGTTGGAAGACCGGAAGCAAAGAATAGGAGTGAACCGGTCCTTTTCAGAATGGCTGGCAGTGGCGAGTGGAGTGCCGCAAGTCTCCGTGTTGGGGCCGCAACTGTTTACCATAAATATATTAATGATTTGGAAGAGGGAATTAGGAGCAACACTAGCAAGTTTGCGGATGACACAAAGCTGGGTGGCCGTGTGAACTGTGAACCATAGAAACATAGATACATAGAAAATAGGTGCAGGAGTAGGCCATTCGGCCCTTCGAGCCTGCACCGCCATTCAATATGATCATGGCTGATCATCCAACTCAGTAACCTGTATCTGCCTTCTCTCCATACCCCCTGATCCCTTTAGCCACAAGGGCCACATCTAACTCCCTCTTAAATATAGCCAATGAACAAGCCTCAACTACATTCTGTGGCAGAGAATTCCAGAGATTCAGCACTCTCTGTGTAAAAAATGATTTTCTCATCTCAGTAATAAAAGATTTCCCCTTTATCCTCATACTGTGTCCCCTTGATCAGGACTTCCCCAAAATCGAGAACAATCTTCCTGCATCAAGCCTGTCCAACCACTTAAGAATGTTGTAAGTTTCTATAAAACCCCCCTCAATCTTCTAAATTCTAGCGAGTACAAGCCGAGTCTATCCAGTCTTTCTTCATATGAAAGTCCTGACATCCCAGGAATCAGTCTGGTGAACCTTCTCTGTACTCCCTCTATGGCAAGAATGTCCTTCCTCAGATTAGGAGACCAAACCTGTATGCAATACTCCAGGTGTGGTCTCACCAAGACCCTGTGCAACTGCAGTAGAACCTCCCTGCTCCTTTACTCAAATCCTTTTGCTATGAATGCTAACATACTATTCGCTTTCTTCACTGCCTGCTGCACCTGCATGCCTACTTTCAATGACTGGTGTACCATGACACCCAGGTCTCGTTGCATCTCCCCTTTTCCTAATCGGCCACCATTCAGGTAATAGTCTACTTTCCTGTTTTGCCACCAAAGTAGATAACCGCACATTTATCCACATTATACTGCATCTGCCATGTATTTGCCCACTCACGAAGTCATCCTGCAGCCTCCTAGCACCCTCCTCACAGCTATCTCTGCCCCCTAGCTTCGTGTCATCCGCAAACTTGGAGATGTTGCATTCAATTCCCTCGTCCATATCATTAATATATTTTGTAAATAGCTGGGGTCCCAGCACCGAGCCTTGCGGTACCCCACTAGTCACTGCCTGTCATTCTGAAAAGGACCCGTTTACTCCTACTCTTTGCTTCCCGTCTGCCAGCCAGTTATCTATCCACATCAATACTGAACACCCTATACCGTGTGCTTTAAGTTTGTACATTAATCTCTTATGTGAGACATTGTCGAATGCCTTCTGAAAGTTCAGATATAACACATCCACTGGTTCTCCCTTATCCACTCTATTAGTTACATCCCATCTTTAATAACTGAAACTAGCATTTTCCCCACTACCGATGTTAGACTAACTGGTCTGTAATTCCCCGTTTTCTCTCTCCCTCCCTGTTTAAAAAGTGGGGTTACATTAGCTACCCTCCAATCCTCAGGAACTATTCCAGAATCTAAAGATTTTTGAAAAATTATCACTAATGCATCCATTATTTCTGGGGCTACTTCCGTAAAGTACTCTGGGATGCAGCCTATCTGGCCCTGGGGATTTATCGGCCTTTAATCCATTCAATTTACACTACACCACTTCCCGGCTAACCTGGATTTCACTCAGTTCCTCCATCTCATTTGTCCCCCGGTCCCCTGCTATTTCCGGCAGATTAATTAAGTCTTCCTCAGTGAAGACAGAACCGACGTAGTTATTCAATTGGTCTGCCATGTCCTTGTTCCCCGTGATCAATTCACCTGTTTCTGACTGCAAGGGACCTACATTTGTTTTAACTAATCTTTTTATCTTCATATATCTATAAAAACTTTTGCAGTCAGTTTTTATGTTCCCTGCCAGTTTTCTTTCATAATCTATTTTCCCTTTTCTAATTAAACCCGTTGTCCTCCTCTGCTGGACTCCGAATTTCTCCCAGTCCTCTGGTAGGCTGCTTTTTCTGGCTAATTTGTATGCTTCATCTTTTGTTTTGATACTATCCCAGATTTCCCTTGTTATCCACGGATGCACTACCTTCGCTGATTTATTCTTTTGCCAAACTGGGATGAGCAATTGTTGTAGTTCATCCATACAGCCTTTAAATGCCTTCCATTGCATATCCACCGTCAACCCTTTAAGAACCAATTGCCAGTCTATCTTGGCCAATTAACGTCTCATACCCTCAAAGTTACCATTCTTTAGGTTCCGAACTCTTGTTTCTGAATTAATTATGTCACTCCCCATCCTAATGAAGAACTCAACCATATTATGGTCACTCTTGCCCAAGGGGCCGCGCACAGCAAAACTGCTAACTAACCCTTCCTCATTACTCAATACCCAGTCTAGAATAGCCTGCTCTCTCGTTGGTTCCTCTACATGTTGATTTAGAAAACTATCCCGCATACATTCCAAGAAATCCTCTTCCTCAGCACCCCTGCCAATTTGAATCACCCAATCCATATGTAGATTGAAGTCACCCATTATAACTGTTTTACCTTTGTTGCACGCATTTCTAATTTCCTGTTTGATGCCATGTCCAACTCCACTACTACTGTTCGGTGGCCTGAACACAACTCCCACTACCGTTTTCTGCCCCTTAGTTTTTCGCAGCTCTACCCATATCGATGCCACATCCTCCAAGCTAATGCCCTTCCTTTATATTGCGTTAATCTCCTCTCTAACCAGCAACGCTACCCCATCTCCTTTTCCTTTCTGTCTATCCCTCCAGAATATTGAATATCCCTGGATGTTCAGCTCCCAGCCTTGGTCACCCTGGAGCCATGTGTCCGTGATCCCAACTATATCATAGTCATTAATAGCTTAGCTATCTGCACATTCAACTCATCCACCTTATTACGAATGCTCCTTGCATTGAGTCACAAAGCCTTCGGGCTTGTTTTTACAACACTCTTACCCCGTATACAATTATGTTAAAAAATGGCCCTTTTTTGATTTTTGCCCTGGATTTTGTCTGCTTACCACTTTTACTTTTCACCTTGCTACCTATTGTTTCTACACTCATTTTACACCCCTCTGTCTCTCTGCTCACACATTTAAGTAACCCACCACCTCTTATTCTCTGTTTATTATCTTTTTTTCTTCTTTCTCCCCTACATGTTGGGTCTGAGCGCTTCCCTTCTCTGCCTCCTGCCTCACACACTGTTTACTAGCTTTCTCTATTTGTGTCCCTCCCCCTACCGTTCGAGTTTAAAGTATCCCCAGTAGCCTTTGCAAATCTCCCCGCCAGGATATTGGTCCCCCTCGGGTTCAAGTGCAACCCGTCCTTTTTATAAAGGTCGCACCTTCCCCAAAAGAGGTTCCAATGATCCAGAAACATGAATCCCTGCCCACTGCACCAGTCCTTCAGCCACGCATTTATCCTCCAACTCGCTCCATTCCTACTCTTACTGTCGCGTGGCACATGCAGTAATCATGAGATTGTTACCTTTGCGGTCCTTTTCCTTTACTCTCTTCCTAACTCCCTAAATTCTCCTTTCAGGACCTCTTCCTTTTTTCCACCTATGTCACTGGTACTTATATGTATCACGACCTCGGGCTCCTCTCCCTCCCATTTTAGGATATCTTGGACACGTTCAGACACATCCCAGACCCTGGAGCCAGGGAGGCAAACTACCATCCGGGTCTCCCGACTGCGTCCACAGAATCGCCTGTCTGACCCTCTAACTATAGAGTCCCCTATTACTACTGCCCTCCTCTTCTTTTCCTTACCCCTCTGAGCAACAGGGCCGGTCTCTGTACCGGAGGCCCGGCCGCTGTCGCTACCCCCAGGTAGGCTGTCTCCCCCCATCAGTACTCAAACAGGAGTACATATTGTCAAGGTGCACAGCCACCGAGATACTTTCTAGTCCTTGCCCCTCCTAACTGTGGCCCACTTGTCTGTTTCCCGTGGTTTTGGAGTGACCACCTCTCCATAACTCCTCTCTGTGACCACCTCGCTCTCCTTGACCAGTCGGAGGTCATCGAGCTGCTGCTCCAGGTTCCTAATACAGTCCTTTAGGAGCCCCATCTCGACGCACCTTGCGTAGATGTGGACGTCTGGACGTGAAGAGGATGTCAGGATGTTGCAGGTTGACCTGGACGGGTTGAGTTAGTGGGCAGATGCGTGGCAGATGCAGTATAATATAGATAAATGTGAGGTTATCCACTTTGGGGGGGAAAAACAAGGGGGGAGATTATTATCTCAATGGGGTTAGGTTAGGTAAGGGGGAGGTACAGCGAGACCTGGGTGTCCTTGTGCACCGGTCACTGAAAGTTGGCGAGCAGTTACAGCAGGCAGTGAAGAAAGCTAATGGAATGTTGGCCTTCATAACAAGAGAATTTCAGTATAGGAGTAAAGAGGTTCTTCTGCAGTTCTATGGGGCTTTGGTGAGACCACATCTGGAGTATTGTGTACAGTTTTGGTATCCAAAATTGATGAAGGACATCCTTGTGATTGATGCAGTGCAGCGTAGGTTCACGAGCTTGATCCCTGGGATGGCGGGACTGTCATATGAGGAAAGATTGAAACGACTAGGCTTGTATTCACTAGAGCTTAGAAGGATGAGGGATTATCTTATAGAAACATATAAAATTATAAAAGGACTGGACAAGCTAGATGCAGGAAAACTGTTCCCAGTGTTGGGCGAGTCCAGAACCAGGGGCCACAGACTTAGAATACAGGGGAGGTCATTTAAGACTGAGGTGAGAGAAAACGTTTTCACCCAAAGAGTTGTGAATTTATGGAATTCCCTGCCACAGAGGGCAGTGGAGGCCAAGTCACTGGATGGATTTAACAGAGTGTTAGATAGAGCTCTTGGGGCTAGTGGAGTCAAGGGATATGGGGAGAAGGCAGGCACGGGTTATTGATAGGGACGATCAACCATGATCACAATGAATGGCAGTGTTGGCTCGAATGGCCAAATGGCCTCCTCCACCTATTTTGTATGTTTCTATTAAAAATCAGGTTTTGAGTAGTTGTCGGAGAGATATTTGCTCGAATAACGAAAATTCGTTCTGCGCTTCCGTTCCCGTTTTAAAAAAAAGTTGTTTGACGGTTGCATCGCTGGATTGAAGTTTGGCGCAACTTTTAGAGCCTTCAACTGATTGATTCAGACTGATTCCTGGGATGTCAGGACTTTCATATGAGGAAAGACTGGATAGACTCGGTTTGTACTCGCTAGAATTTAGAAGATTGAGAGGGGATCTTATAGCAACATACAAAATTCTTAAAGGGTTCGCAGGCTAGATGCAGGAAGATTGTTCCCGATGTTGGGGAGGTCCAGAACAAGGGGTCTCAGTTTAAGTATAAGGATAAGGATAAATCCTTAAGGGGTCTCAGTTTAAGGATAAACATTTTTCACACAGAGAGTGGCGAATCTCTGGAATTCTCTGCCACAGAAGGTAGTTGAAGCCAGTTCATTGGCTATATTTAAGAGGGAGTTAGATGTGGCCCTTGTGGCTAAAGGGATCAGGGGTTATGGAGAAAAGGCAGGTACAGAATACTGAGTTGGATGATCAGACATGATCATATTGAATAGCGGTGCAGGCTCGAACAGTCGAATGGCTTACTCCTGCAGCTATTTTCTATGTTTTTATTTTTCTATGTTTCAAAATCACGGACCAAAATGAACATCAAGGACTTCCTCATCAGGACAAAACAAAAGTTATATCGCTTACTTTACATCTTACCTTACTTTTTGGTGTGGGTTCATCTTAATCTGATAATTCAAAATATGTTATTTAGTCCCCGATATCGGCCGTGTCTTGCCTGCCGACATCACGGGGCTTATCATGGCAGCGGCCACATTCCGATCTATCACACTCCACTCTCAAGGGAACCAAATTCTTTTTTTTTTGCACAATCATGTCATAAGAACATCCAACTCATCTATATTTTGTGCTATTGTCTAAGATGGGATTGTTGTTTAGATCTAGTAATTGAATTTAGGTGAATTTAATTGATTTGTAGCCACTAATGAATATTATTTTTTTAAATCGGGTATTTATTATTTGTTTTAACGTTACAATAATATTAAAGTTCTGATCTTGAGAATATCACATTTTTGAATTTTCAACGCAGTCAGGGTGTTTACAACGGTCAATTTTGTAATTATCTACAATTAGGTAACTACCCGATTATATGCTTTCATTTCAGGTCATCCAAATAAGATGTATTATATTTGTTTCAGAATGCTTCAATCTAAAATAATTGAAAAATGCATTCAGATCTCTTATTTTTTAAGAAAGTTATGGGCTTTTAAATCAATTGTCTGTCCTCGATCACAGCTTTTGTGTTAAGTTAATGGAAAAGCAAGAGGGAACAAGATGCTAATTTCCGATTATCAAAATTACCATAACTTTTTAATACTAAAGATATGAAAGTGAAATAGGTATCAAATCAAAGTTTTTTTCATGCTTTATCTGATGGGATAAATTACAGGCTTGATTTTTAAATTTTCAAAATGTTATAACATTCCTATACAATGGATAATAGTTAAGTATCTCAAGTATTACAAACACTGAGAACATAAAATATAAATATGATACACTTTTATATACTTCCCCCCTTTGAGAATTAATCGGTCTCGCAGAGAAAGTAAACTTCAAGCTGCACATATCGGCGTCGAATCAAACTATAACTTGCCCCCAACATCAGGGACCTCATATTTGTAATGTTCAGCCTCATGGTGTTCTCTGTTTGGAATCCTGGGTAACTGGGCCAAAACCCCACCCCCATTTTGCTTGGGCGGGAAAATGGTCCCAGCTATCCTCACAGACTATTCCTCTGGTGTGTTTTCAACATCATCGTAGTATTCCATCAGCACGGTCTGCTTCTCTAGGAGATCAGATTCACCTTTTTCCTGGAGCAATGGGAGCTGCTTTATAGTGCCTCTTACTAGGAGAGACTTAATACAGGGTAAAACACAACATAGCAGAAAAGTCACCACCAGCAGCGCAGCTTCAACAGTCACCCCCAACTTAGCCAACCACGCTCCCAAACCTCCTAACATATTTTGTAGCCAATCAAATCAATGTTTTTACATATATTTTTATTAGAAGCAGTGTACAAAAGTTTAAACCACGGCATATGACATAATACATTTATTGTACAGCTTCAATTTTAATTTTTAGCTAAAGATGAGAAGAAGAAAGGAGAAAAAGCAACAGAGAGAAAGTGAATGTGCAAGAATAGTAAGATCAAACGAGAACTTACCAGTTTGAAGTTTGATCTTTATTTTATGAGGGGTTACGGTGAGCGATTACGTGAAGAAGTCCCGCCATTCCGCATGCGCATCAATCTTCAAAGCAGCGGTGTGAAATCACAGATAACAGTAACTGAAGTTACATAGTAAGATAAGAAACCTAGAACTACCAGATGACCTTTGTGATATGAGGTTTGGGAGCGGTGGGCACGTAATCGCTCATCGTAACGCCTCATAACATAAAGATCAAACTTCAAACTGGTAAGTTCTTGTTTAATCCTACTATTTTACTTCGGAGTCACGTGAGTGATTCCGTGAAGATTTCAAAGCTCTGTGATTTCATGCCGTAGATACGAATCCAGGCGTCTCACACTGCATCAGTTGACTCAGGACAATTGAATAATGAGCAATGCAATGAAACATGGTACGGATTAACATGTTGGTGCTTTAATTCACAAAAAAAAAACAATAGCGACCCCCTCTCCCAGCGGGAAGCTACGAAACAGAACTTAAAATGGAATGGGCGAAAACCCCGGGTTCGGTAAGTGGTTTGTTAATAAACCTCTGAAAATTAAATTCATTTGACCATCCTGCGGCCGCGAGGATATGATCTAGTGGGACGTCCATTGCCCTTGCTGCTGACGTTGATGCCGCCCTGGTGGAGTGAGATTAAAAATTGTCAGTGTTTACTCCTGCACAATTCCAGAACTTGTTTCAGCGACCTTGAAATGGTCTGAACCGACACTTTCATAAGCGGCTTTTTGTGGCTAATAAATAATGCTACTTCCGAACCTCTGAGACTCTTGGTGACTTTAATATAATATTGCAAGTGTGTCACTATACCCAGTCGTAAATCCGTGGGATATCCCGAAAAAATAAGCTTGAACCCTGACACGCCTGGTCTGCTCTGCTTATTTAAATCATAAATATAAAACGTAATGTCATTCCCAGATGATACCATCCTGTCCAGTCGTAGCCTCTGCAACGTCTGGACCTGTTGCGCTGAAACCAGCGCCATGAGCATGACCACCTTAAGGGTAATTTTGGGCAAAGACAGGGATGTGGCTGGACCCCACTGGCGAAGCAGCGTGAGTACCACACTCACATCCCAGATTTCAGAGTACATAGGCCTAGGGGGGTTGGAAGTAAACATACTCTTCATAAACCGGGTTACTAAAGGGTGAGACCCAACAGAACGTTGTTCCGACCCCAGCCATAAGTATGATGATAGGGCACTCCTGGCACTATTGATGGCACTATAGCTCAACCCTTCATCAGAATACGGCTGTGACAGAAATTCTAGCACATATGAGATGCATGCCGTGTGATAGGTAATGTTCCCCCGTAAACAGAACACCTCCCGTTTCGTGAGATGAGAGATGTTCTGCTTTTTGGTACTATCCCTCTAGCCCGCTGTTATCACATTCACGGTTCGATCGGATAGTCCAAGAACCAGGTATGGCCTCCTCAGAACCTGCAAATTAACAGATTAATACGATCATATAACGGATGCTGATCCCCAGTTACAGGGTGCACCAGTAGATCCCTCCATTTTGAGCCAGCCATTAGGGGCTGTCTTATTATCTGCAAAACGAGGGGGAACCATGGCTGTTTAGGCCAGTCGTGTACCACCAACGTTCCTGAGGCGGAGTCCTGCTTGATCTTGACCAAGCACCGACTGATGATGCCAAATGGTAAAAAAGGAATATATAAACACTCCGCCACAGTGTAGCGAGAATGCATCTGCCGCTACTGCCCCTGGGTATGGTTCCCATGAAACATACTTCAGTAACTGATGATTAAGTCTGGATGCAAACAAATCGATATCTGGCATCCCATACCGCACAACAATATCATTAAATACACCATGATTCAACATCCATTCTGTGTTGTCATTGAATTTGCGTGACCTGGTGTCTGCCACCATGTTGAATCTACCTGGTAGGCAGATAGCTGAAACCCAAATGTTTCGTGAAATACACCAGTGCCAAATAAGATAAGCCAATCTGTCAGAAGATTCCGACTTGATTCCACCCTTGTGATTAACATACGCCACTGCCGTGGTGTTGTCAATTTGAAGTTGAACATGCAAGTGACGCTTGGTAGTACAATAAGTTTTAAGCCCATAAAATGCTCCCAATAGATCTACATAGTTAATCCCATGTGAGTGAAGAATAAATGCCTCATGCAGATTCCATCTGCCTCCACAGCTGGAGATGGTATCAGTAGCACCCCAACCAAAGGCACTAACATCAGTCTGCAAAACAACCGAAGGTTCCTCAACGAGAAGTTTGCGTGAGCAGCTTGAGATGTTCCTTAACCACCACTGTACTTCAGCAATAGCTTCAGCTGGTAATTGCATGGGACTGTCGAAATGGCCTGCATGTTTCCTGAGTGCCTGTACCTTTGCACGTTGCAAATTTTGGTCATGCAAAGGTCCATACTGTGCAGCTGGAAAAGCAGCCCCTAATTTGCCAATCAAGCTGGCCACATGTCTAATAGAAGGTTGTTGCTCCTCCATGAGCTTGTTAAAGCCTTCAATTAAATCTAATCTCTTGCGCCTGGGCAGATTCACTGACATGTGAGTTGAGTTAATAGTGAATCCCAAATAATCAAGAGTTCTAATT
>JAXLNO010001545.1:783020-816496 GCA_038087875.1 Malacoraja senta
ATTCCTGGGATGTCAGGACTTTCATATGAGGAAAGACTGGATAGACTCGGCTTGTACTCGCTGGAATTTAGAAGACTGAGGGGGGATCTTATAGAAACTTACAAAATTCTTAAGGGGTTGGACAGGCTAGATGCAGGAAGATTGTTCCCGATGTTGGGGAATCCAGAACAAGGGGTCACAGTTTAAGGATAAAGGGGAATCTTTTAGGACTGAGATGAGAAAAACATGTTTTACACAGGTGAATCTCTGGAATTCTCTGCCACAGAATATAGTTGAGGCCAGTTCTTTGGCTATATTTAAGAGGGAGTTAGTTGTAGCTCTTGTGGCTAAAGGGATCAAGGGGTATGGAGAGAAAGCATGTACAGGATACTGAGTTGGAAGATCAGCCATGATCATATTGAATGGCGGTGCAGGCTCAAAGGGCCGAATGGCCACTCTTGCACCTATTTCCTTTGTTTCTATGTTTCTAAATAGCAAAGTCGGTTGCGCTGCGATTATATACCTGTCAGTTTGTAAAGTGAAGCAATCTCAGTCCGCGTGCTACATAACGAAATATTCTTTACAGGAGACAAATACCCCTGATAGGCAGAAAATAAACAATGACCCGCCATATCCTAATCACAATTTATCGCCAGGAATGTGGAGAACGGTCGAGAGAAGAGGAAGCGATGCCTCGATATTTTATTCGCATGATGCGGCGATCTGAACAGAATATGATTTGGAATCAGAGGATGCGTCAACCGCACTGATGTTCAAAGACAGAGAGCGCCCGTCCAACTGGTTGAAGTAACTCGCTAGTTTTCAACTTCGTTATGCTTTCCTGCAACATCTCTGACCGATATAGCAGAGATCGAAATACCATTTCTCGTCTTTTCTGCACTGTCTATACCCGCAGGAACCTCCGAGGTTGACACATATATTGTGAACACCTGAAAAAGAAGCGGAGTCCATTAATCTTATAGAAATATCTTATAGAAACATATAAAATTATAATAGGACTGGACAAGCTAGATTCAGGAAAAATGTCCCAATGTTGGGTGAGTCCAGAACCAGGGGCCACAGTCTTAGAATAAAGGGGAGGCCATTTCGGTGGGCGGCGCGACTCTCGTCAGCAGCGGCCTCTGCAGTCCGTCTGTCTTTTTATGATTTTTGTCTCGTTTTTATGTAGTTTTTATTTATTTTTTTGTCGGGGTATGTGTGTGGGGGGGGGGGGGGGTTGGGGGGGTCCGGAGCGGGTAGAGCTGTGGTGGAGCGCTGCAGCGACCCGACCCCCGGAGATTTGGAGGCTACAACCGCGGGTCTGGCGGACGGCAACACCGGAAGCCCGCGGGTCCCTGGTGGGAGACCGCTTTTCGGGGCTTCCGCAGCGGCGACTTCTCCCGCCCGAGTTGCGGGGTTGAGGAGCACCTGGAGCGGGGCTTTCACCGCCCCGCGGGACTTTGCGAGCGCACGCCGGGGCTCTAACACCAGGACCCGGTGCGCGACCTTGCATCACCCGGCGTGGCTTTAATGGCCGCGGGACAATCACCATCGCCCGCCGGGGGCTTTGACTTTGACTCTGACATCGGGGGGGGGGGGGGGGAGTGCAGTGGAGAGATAAGTTGCTTTGCCTTCAATCACAGCGCTGTGATGGATGTATGTGTAAATTGTGTTGTGTCTCGGGTCTTTTTCGTTTTGTAATGTATGACTGCAGAAACGACATTTCGTTTGGACCTCAACGGGGTCCAAATGACAAATAAATGACAAATAAATTGTATTGTAATAATATTGTATTGTAATTTAAGACTGAGGTGAGAAAAAACGTTTTCACCCAGAGAGTTGTGAATTTGTGGAATTCCCTGCCACAGAGGGCATTGGAGGCCAAATCACTGGATGGATTTAAGAGAGAGTCAGATAGAGCTCTAGGGGCTGGTGGAATCAATGGATATGGGGAGAAGACAGGCACGGGTTTATTGATTGGGGACGAACAGCCATGATCACAATGAATGGCGGTGCTGGCTCGAAGGGCCGAATGGCCTCCTCCTGCACCTATTTTCTATATTTCTCTGTTTATATGTAAACTCCCCTCTCTCGTGTCATTTTCTTTAAATTGGCCCTGGTTGGAATCAATCTTCTACTTCCAGCCATTACATTTTACTTTGATTCGGAACTTATTGCTGTTTTCAAGGAATTATTTTCATTAAATGGAGAATTTTCGAACGATGATTACGAATTTCTACGGGACTCGAATTCATTTGCCCGACCTCGTGAATCGTATTCAAAATCCAAGATCACCTCATAGTGAGTCCAAATGCCGGAGGTCCGCTGATATTCAATTGATCTATATCTCTGATCAAGAAAGATTGTGGGTTGGTCCTAGTCCAGAAACTCCTATCAACGAGTTAGAATCGGGGGCATAACGGTATACAGGAAAAAGGAATTCCTCCCCAGTTGTCCCTGCAGCACGTCTCATTTCTATCTGGTCTCCACCATACTTTCATCAATCGGAATTAACCTTTCACGGAGACACAAGGAACCACAGAACCTGGAATTTTGAGGAAAACCCCAGAAAGTGCTGGAGGACATCAGCGGGACAGAGAGCATCTGGGGAGAGAATGGATAGACGACATTTCGGGCTGAACCCATCCTCAGTCTAAATGTAGCGGGGAAGAAGTTGGATGAGAGAGGTTGGCGGGACAAAGACGGTTAAATGACAGGTGAACACAGGTGAGAATGTTCTGATTGGTACATAGACGGGGTAAGGGGGGAAGACTTTCTAGATCTTTAGCAGACACTGGGTGGCATAATGCTTTCGCATATCCCTCCTACTGTGACCTGATGCATCATATCACCGATTATGGACACCTACTCTAAGTGATTAGCTTTTCACGTCTCCACTCTATTGACCATCATTTTGTGAACTTCGATCAGACTCCACCGTCCGCTACCCCCACGATCCTTCTTCTCTACTTCAAACATGACAAACTCAGCGTGCACTGTCAACTAAAGTGTCCATCTAAGGCAGTATCTCTGTGCATATCACCTACAATCTCAGACCGCCGCGAGAACAGGACGAAATGTCACACTGTTTTTCTGCACTTACGTAACGATGGTTCATAAAGTTTTACAGTTGTCTTCTACGGCCCGCCAGTGCGCTTTGGACCGCAGCTGCACCCACACATTTTTATCCTGACCTTTCTATCCCCCCAGGTGAGATAGAAAGTCACGGGATTGTATGAACCAGTCTTAATTGCTCTTAAATTGGACGTCATGGGGATAATATTTGGCGTGATGGGATAGTTGAAATGGGTGCTTGATGGTTAGCACTTACTCGATGGTTCCAAATGACTTTTCTAATTCCCCTTTAAGCTAACACATCATGCCTGTAATGGTCAAAGGCATCTCACATCCCTGCCTTTACCTTACTTTCCCAATGAATATAGGCTGTTCCCTTTCTAGATCACTGGACGTGCAGAACATTCCTTAGTGGCTCGTAGCATCCTGTCGTTTGTCATATACAACCTAGCCCCAGGAGTCGCATCACATCACACTTGTGAATACATTGGGCAGGCTGCGCTCTCCGCTGGAGTCTAATCGAGTGAGAGGTAAACGCATGAAAATGCCGAGAGTGAATATGTTTTACAGTGAACGTGAAGCGGGTGTTCCACATGTGCTAGTTAAAACGGCAGCAAGTTCAAAAAGTAAGTCTCACAGGATGGCTAATTGGCCAATCAACAGCTGCCAATAAAACGAAGAAAAGACGGAATGGTGCGGTCAGAGTGAGTGCGGCCCATTGCGGCCCAATTACATCCATCCCATGTAATTGGGGGTGACAAGAGAAGGGGTTGCGGGCGCCTTGACGACTTTCTTTGTTTCTTTTATAGCCACACGAGTAGATCCGAAGAACTGTTGATCGGCCAAGATTATTCCTTTGTTTGAGAAAGGAAGTAGAGAGAATTCAGGGACCTATAGGCCGGCAAGCATCACTGCAGTGGTAAGGAGACGATTACCGATGCCTCGTGATTGAATTTATAACGTTGTTACATAAACGTATATAGTTACATAGCTACACGGTTACATGTATTTGTGTGTGTGTATATATATGTATATGTCCCACTATAGATTTTGACTCCTACTCACCAACTCGTCTACATTTCCGAGATGGTAGCTGCAGAAATGGGCGGATAAATGGGAGAAGGTGTTGAATTAAGCAAGAGTGACGTATTGCACTATGGGTGGTTGAATGTGTTGAGAGAGCATACTGTTAAAGGCAAGATGCTTTACAGCATTCATATGCTGATGCATCTTGGAGTTAAAGTTCAAAACTAACTAAAGGTAGAGCATAATTAGATAGGGTGGTAAAGAAGGCCGTAATGTATGCAAACTTCATTGCGAGGGGTATTGAATACAGGAGTCCGGAAGTCATGAAGCAACTCTATAGGACTTTGGTTAGGCGGAATTTGAGTATTACGTGCAGTTTTGGTCGTTCCATTACACCAAACATGTGAAGGCTTTGGGGAGGGTGCAGAGGCAGTTTACCACAACATTGGCTGGAGTGGAGGCTTTCGCTGCCTGGATTGAGCTTGGATGGTTTTCTCTTGCACGTCGCTGGTGCGGAATAACTAATAGAAGTATTTAAAATTATGACATGCGTACACAGAGTAGACTGTCAGAGCCTTTCCCCGCCAGGGTTAAAATGATCAACAGTAGAGAGCATAGCTCTAAGGTGGGAGGGAGACGTTTAAAGGACATGTATGGGACACGTTTTTCAAACAGCGAGTGGTGTGGGGCAGGAAGACATTGCCAGTATTTGCGATGGAGGTTGATAAAATTGTGTTTGATAGGTTTATAGATAGGCACACTTAATGCAGGAAATAGAGGGATACGGATCATGCACAAACAGCTGAGATTAGTTTAACTAGGCATCGTGTTCGGCTCACACATAGTGGGCCGAATGGCTTGTTCCTGTGCTGTATTGTTATGTTTTATATGATATACGCGGTATCGTTTAGATCGATGGGTCTGACTTGTTAGAAAGGACGCATACGGCTATATTCACCGATATCACAGTGTTGTTAATCCACACACTTCTTTGAAAGCCCCGGTTTACGGATTACTGTAATGTAAACTGACCTCCAAACCACAAACTTCTGCGGAGTTCCTCAACGGCAATGGAGGTCTGCGACATGACGAAGGCACACAGCAAAAGAAGCAACAGTTTCATTCTCGCCAGTCCACTCCTGATAATGAGACGTAAATATCGGTCAGGGATCCAGAAAAAGATGTCGTGGAGAATACGCACGTAAACGCGCTCAGACAATAGCTGGGTTTAAAGCTTCGCCGTGTAGTTTGTTATTGATAGCAGGCGGGACCTCAGAAGAGTTGTCTAGCCTTTGAGGTGCACATTCGTAATCAACCGGATCGAACAAGCTTATAGTTTAACCGAGAGTTAACGTGCCAATTTGATTCAATTGGAAATACGTGCACGCAGGCAGGCAGGCGCCTCCGCAGCAGCCAATGTTCCAGACTTGATCAATGGAATCTTGAAATCACCATTCAAAACTTGAAATAAACTCTGTGAATAATGTATAAATTATACAGTATTTATACTTCATCAAACGTAAACCAAAACTGTTTTAAAAGCGACATTTACTGTCAACATGAAATACTGTTTGAATGACATACAACACGAAGCTCAAGATGACTGTTACCAGCAGAGAGTGATTGCTGTGTAAAAATGTCACCTAGTTTTGCTTGTTCTCCTCCTAGGTATAAGGGGCAACATCGGGAGCGAATTGAATATACGTCGGGGGATGTGCACGTGGATCTCTGCTACACCAAGAAAGACCGTTTAATTCTCTGGACATTCGCAGGACATTGGATATTACGATTCTTCGTCTAAAATGACTATGATCTTCCACCTTAACTGTGCCCCTCACTTTAATAAACTTGTAATAATTTCACCCTCATACCTCCCATTTTCAGTCCAAACAAATACAGCGTATGCAAGGTTTCTTAATAAGCAGACATACCCACGATAGTGGTCGCAATGTTAATGGTAATAGATGTCTGAATGGTAGTGTTAGTGGTATTACAGGTAGTAATAGTAGAGTTATTTTTGTAGTAATGTCAGTGGTTATGGTATTGTGGGTGTGGTTTGCAGTGCTGGTGATAGCAGTAGGGTTAATGGTAACAATATTAGTGGCGGTAATAATGTTAGTGCAAGTGGTATTAGTGTTAGTGTTAGTATAAGTAGTACTATCTTCTCCGTGGATTGTCACCTTGTCGTGGTGGAAAAGCTTGTGTGGACCTGAGATGGCGAGAGCGATGCCGTCTGGATCTATGCTCCTGACGAGCTCAATGCGTTCTACTCACGCTCTGTTGTGCCTTCCCGAGCCCCCATTCGCCCTGATGGTATTACTGTTCACAGTCGCAATCACAGAGGCCGACGTCAGAAGATCCTTCAGGGGGTTGATTCCTGGAAAGCGCCTGAACCTGATGGTATACCCGGTCAATTCTCAAAACCAAATGGCTGGGGTTTTTGCGGACATTTTCACTCTCACTGCTGAGGTCTGACGTTCCCTCCTGCTTTAAGAGGGCATCAATAATTCCGGTGCCCAAGAAGAGTAAGGTGACGTGCCTCAATAACTATCGACCAGTGGCACTAACGTCCGTGGTGATGAAGTGCTTTGAGAGGTTGGTTATGGGGCATATAAACCACTACCTCAATAAGAATCTCGACCCACTACAATTCGATTACCGTCACAATAGGCCCACGGACGATGCGATCTCACTGGCTCTCTGCACTGGACCACTTGGACAATACAAACACATACGTCAGGCTGTTGTTATTGACTACAGTTCAAAACCATCATCCTTTCCAAGCTGGTTACGTGGGGGTCCCTCTACGCAGGGATTCTCCCCCTCTACATTGGGGCCTGCGGTGGAGGTTATTGCACCGAGGAGTTGTCTGCGTGCCACGTATACATGGAGTGTGTGAGGCTGCAGCCACTGTTCCAATACCAAAATGGGCTTCTGGCTGCATTTTTCACGCACCATCCTCATCTTTGGACACCCTGTGCGTAGGGGAGAGTGTAGGGCAGATGTCCTTGTAGGGTTGCTCCTGGGCCTGACCAAGCTGTCCATCCGCGAGTCACTGCCCGAGCCAGCTGCCCCCCGCTTTTCCGGGGTTACGTCCGCGCCCGTGTGGTACTGGAAAGGGACTATGCGCTGTACACGGGCACCCTGGCTTTCCGGGACCGTTGGGCACCGAGGGCGGGATGACTGTATCTTGGACAAGGATTGTAATATAGTTGTTTAGTACTTGGTATATTTGTTTTGTCTTGTAATATGGTGATGGGATCTGTTTTGTTTTATTGTGTTATAAATACAATTTTAATGTTTGAATAAATAATTTTGATTAAAAAAAAGCTGGTTAAGTGGGGGGCCCCCAGTGGGGGTACTTCTACGCAGGGATTCTCTCCCTCTACATTGGGGACCTGGGGTGGAGGGTATTGCACCGAGGAGTTCCCTGAAACCTGTTTATTTCGCGGTTCACAGACTCGCCAGCCTCCTGCCACTTTTGCCGGATGGAAGATTCTGTGTACCAAGTGTATATGGAGTGTGTGAGACACACTCCATATACACTCATTAATATAGTTGTTTAGTAGCTTACTTGGTATATTTGTTTTGTCGTGTACTATGGTGGTGGGTTCTGTTTTGTTTTATTGTGTTGTAAATACCATTTTATTGTTTGGCTAAATACTTTTGATTTTTTAAAAAAGCTGAGGAGGTGTGGTGATTTGGAGCTCCTGTCCAGATACAGAAATAAGTGATTTAACATATTTGGGGATTTCGGAGGAGGCACAGCCATACATTTAAACATCTCTGTGTATCGCTGCGACGCTGCAGAGAGTTGTTTTAAAGTGTTCTGCTTGTTTTGGGACAGCGAACATCTTGTCAACTGACTGCGTAGCTCCCACTACGGTGGGTGGCAACTTGCCAGGAAACTATTTGCGCACCAAAAAAGGGGAGAAAAATCTTTCTGGACTTTGACACCTGCGTACACAACAACCCCCCCTTACTGCCTCGTCGGTGATGACCGGGCCGGTCTGGCTTTCGTTTGGTGTGGGAGGATGTCTGCACCTGCACCGTCTCGACCTCTTTCTGCGGTCTTGGAGCCTGCAGCTGAAGCCTTCGCTCGGCTAGGAGATAAGAGGCTTCCAACAACAAGACTGCAGGCAAGTCCCTTTCGTTGCTGTGGGAGCGGCGAAGATCAGCTGTGATTGCCTGCGAAGGTCAGCAGCTCGCCAGGGAACGCAGGAGAGCCGCGATAGCCGGGCGGAGGTGGTGACACAGCAGTTTTTCAGGGGAGCCGCCATTATCAACTTTCGGGGCGACATCACTTGTCTCCCTCCCTCGAACTGTTCCATATGGTTTTTGAGTTTGGACTTGGCCTCGTGCCATTTGGACAGTCTGTGCCTTAGGCTTTGTATAAATATTATGTTTAAATTGTAGCACCTTATACCATGCTGGGTCAGTGTTCTGGGTGAGCGGGGCTTTCCAGGAGCTATGCAAAGGCGGCTGCTTCAGCTGTTGCTCTGGGTGCCTGGTTCTCCATGAGGAACCTGCCTTTCTAGCATGGAATGTGCTACTTGCATACTATGAACCTGAAAGACGGCTCGGTTGCCGTGGCCGTGGCGATCAAGCCCGCAAGCGTCTTGTACGTGGGAAGGATGTTTGGGAAGGCCGTGTTCTTCCTCGAGGCTGTTGAGGGGGTGAACGCAGCAGTGAGTAAAGAGTTTTCAGAAGGGGGAACAGTCTTGCAGGTCGAGGCCTTGCCGACCACCGCGCAGCGGGTGGTCCTGTCCAACGTCCCGCCCTGCCTCACAAATGAGACCCTCCTTCCCCACCTTCACACCCTGGGGAAGGTAATTACGGATATCACCCCGATATCCCAGGGGTTCCGCAGGAAGGAGCTGCGGCACGTTCTTTCAGTCCGGCGCCAGCTGACGCTCTTGCTGGACTGAGAGGGGGTATTTGACGGGCTCTTCTGTGTCCAGCAAGATGGGCGGATTTCACCGTCTACTGGACATCGGACCGCCCAAGGTGCCATGCCTGTGAGGAAGTGGGGCATATTCGGAGGAATTGTCCCAAATCCTAACCCCCCCCCCCCCCCTACCATAGTTGAGTCAGGGAACCCTGGGATTACGTAGAGCGCGGGTGTGGTAGGGAGGTTCAAAAGAAGGGGAGCAAGGTGGCGATGAAGGAGCACTTGGGGAACAAATTCCCCAGGGACAAGAAATATCCTCCCACCCGTCACCTCCCATTAGGGAGTCTGTAAGCCCCATAATCCAGCCGGTGGCGGTGGGGATCGGGCGGGAGGAGGGGGTGCCACAGAGGAAAGTTGCTCAGGTGACCGTAGAGTCTGTGAGCTCCTCCCAATGGAAAAAGAGAAGTAGGAATCTCTCTAGGGAGGAGCGGAATGGGGACGAACGGGTATCCTCCAGGGGGAGGGGAGTCGTGTGGTGGAGGAAGACTCCCGCACTCTGGTTCGGGCCACGGTCCCATGATCTCAGTCGGGTGATATGGAGCAGGAGTTGATTCCTGTTGGGGTGCGAGTCCCGCATCAGCACCTGAAGACGCCCAGGAGCAACCCAACCAGGATGAGGCGCAGAACACGCCTCTGGAGGTAGAGACTGTAGGCGGGGAGGGGATTGTGGACCTGGCTCCAGAGGGACTCCCTGAGTTGTGCACCAAACTTCACTCTGGGCCCAACTGGGGGAGGGATAGTCGCCCCCACTGTCAATGGTCTTGACTCCCCTGGTACATCTGGGAAAGGCCTCTCTGCCACTGGCCCCAGGGTTGGGACTGAGGTAGAGCAGTCACCAGCGGATGGAGTAGAGGTAACCGTCGCACAGGGTGAGGCGGGAGTATCGAGCACTAATGGTGTGTCCGGGGATGGGGATGGTGTCCCAATCTGCAGTGAGCAGGTGGAAGGGGACTCCACGGAGAATGAGTCAATGGATCTTCTCGCTCCCACCACCGCACTCCACTCCATTCCTCCATTCCAGTGTTGGAAATCCGCGAGTTCATCCAGGCCACTGAAGGAGCCCAACATCGGCCCAGTCTGACCTCCCTCCAGCGGTGAAACCTACACGACTCATCAGCTCGCTGAACCTCATTCTCAGAAGGAAGTGGAGGGGCAAGGGGGTGAAGGAGGTGAAGAGGAACGACGGGCGTCAGCTCAGCTCCTTCTTGGCCGACCTGGTGAAGTACGCCGACCAAACGCAGTGTCGTTCCTCGTTAGGGTAGAGGGATCAGTGGAGAGTCCCTTGTAACCAGGGAAAGGAGGGAAAGGAGCAACGACAGTCCACCTAGGTTTCGCAAGGGGAATAGTGGCTCTGCTGTCAGTGACAGAAGGACTAGTGTCGGGATTTGGGGAGTAGGCAGGGCTGAAGATGTCCTGGATGGGTTGCTCCTACGCTTGCCCAACATGGCTATCCGCGAGTCACGGCGCCAGGCGGAAGAGGGTTTTGCCCGAGCCACATGCTTGCCCCTTTACCGGGGTTGTATAGTAGTTATTAGAATATTTGTAACATGGTGCTGCGTATGTCACCACGTTTTTTTGTTTCTTTTTGTTTTTTGTATCGTGTTGAAATTAAATTAATTATTTTTTGATACAAAAAAAGCTGATTACTAAACTCACGGAACTGTGTCCCTGCGCATCCCTCTGCATTCGGATACTCGACTTCCTCATCCACAGACCACAGTCTGCTGGAATTGGCAGAAACACTTCATCCTCAGTCATAATCAGTAGGGGAGCACCTCAAGGATGCGCGCTGAGCCTCCTGCTCTACTCACTCTATGCTCCTGACTGTGTTGCCGGATATAGTGCGAAGTCCAATTTCAAGTTTGCTGAGGGACGTATTACAGATGGTGATGAGTCAGAGTGTAGAAGTGAGATCGTCCGACTGACCAAATGGTGCCAGCACAGCAACCTGGCTCTCAACGTCAGCAAAAATAAAGAACTGATTGTGGGCTTTGGAAGAGGAAGGTTGAGAACCCACAACCCTGTTTACATTAATGGGACTGTGGTGGAGCATCAAAAAGTTTAAATTCCTGGGCGTGCATATTTCCCACGATGTTTCCTGGACTCAGCACACTGATGCAACCATAAGGAAAGCACATCAGCGCCTCTACTTCCTGTGAAGATTACGGAGATTCGGTATGTCAAAGAGGATTCTCTTGAAGTTTTGCAAGTGCACAATAGAGAGCATACTGACTGGTTGCATCGTCGTCTTTCACAAAAATCTCTATTTCATCTTGAAGTGTCTCGATGGTCCGACCTTCGTAAGCCATCCTCCACGATAATCTTCAACAGTGGTACATGCAACATGCATTATCACGACTACTCTTTACTACCTGTGCACCCACGACTGTGCAGTCAAGAACAAGTCCAACTCAATTTACAAATAATCAAACAACATCCCGTACTGGGCTCAATATCAAAAAATGACGATACATGGAGGAGAATGAAAACCTCGTACCCTAGTGTCTAGACAATAATCTTTCCCTCAGTGACAGTATGACAAAGAAGATTGTGTTCGGCTTCACAAAGCGAAGAGGTACACATACCCCTGAATACATTAAAGGCGCCGAGGTAGAGAAGTTTGAAGGTTTCACGTACATAGGAGCAAATATCACAAGCAACTTGTCCCGAACCAACCATAGTGGTGCATTGGACAAGCAAACACACCGACGCCTGTCACTAACAACTCTCGGCGACTTCTGCAGATGAATGGTAGAAAACCTTTTATCAGGATGCATCACAAATCAGGGTTTCGGAACAGCTCCATCCAAGTGCGTGAGCAATTGCAGATGGATGTGGACGTAGCCCAAGCCATCACGCAAACCAACATCTCTTCTATTGACTCCATCTACATTCGGCAAGGCCACCACCACGCGTCTCACCCGATCACTCTCTCTTCTGCACTCTCCTATCAGGCAAGTGGGACAGAGATGTGTAAACGCATACCTCCGGATCCAGGCTTAGTTTTCCCCCAGCTGTTATCAGGTAACTGAACCATTCCATCATCATCTACAAACAGCCCTGACCTATCATCAACTCCATTGAAGACCATCGGACCATCCTTACACGGACTTCATTGGACTCACCTTGCACTAAGCGTTATTCCCTTTGGAGTCATAGAGTCATACAGTGTGGAAATAGGCACTTCGCCCAATACGTCCCATTTACACTAGTCCCACCTGCCTGCGTTGATCAATATCCTTCTAAACCAGTCTGATCCATGCACCCGTATAATAGTTTCTTAAACAATGCAACAGTCCCTGCCTCAACTACCTCATCTGACAGCTGTTCCAGACACCCACCACCCATTATATGAAACAGTTATCCATGAGATTCCTATTAAATCTTTCCCCGTTCACCACCAACCTATGTCCTCTGGTTATCGATTCCCCTACTCTGTGCAAGAGACTGTGCGTCTACCCGATCTATTTCTCTCATACTTTTGTACACTTCATCGTCATGGGCTCCAATGAATAGAGCCTGCTCAAACTCGCCCTATTGCGCAGACCCGGGAGCCCTGGCAACATCCTCGTAAATCGTCTCTGTAACCTTTCCACCTTCACCTCTTTCCTGCAACATTGCATCCAGAACTGCGCAATATACGCTACATACGTCCTCAGCAAAGTATTATATAACTGAAACATGACCTTTCAATTTATATACACAATTAATCTGACCGCTGGAGACCAATGTGCCTATATACATTCTGACCACCCTATTTACCTGTAACGATACGTTTAAGGAACGATGTATCTGTACTCCTAGGTAGACACAGAATGCTGCGGTAACTCAGCGGCACAAGCAGCATCGATGGAGAGAAGGAATGGCTGACGTTCCGGGTCGAGAATCTTCTTCAGACTACGTTAGGACTCTAGTGAATGGGGATTAGGGTTGGGCACTCTGGAATATGAATTAGGGTAGATCATTAGTAAATGAGAACTAACGTAAAGAGCTAATGTAACGAGTAGAGAACTAGTACATAGGAATTTGGGTAGAACAGTAGAGATGGCAATTCGAGTACAGCATCCTTGAATGCGAATTAGGGTAGAGAACTGGTAATTGGGAATTAGAGGAGAGCACAAGTAGATGCGATCTACGGTAGATGACTCGTAAATGGGAATTAGTATAGAGCTTTCTTGTATATGATGTAGAGTATGCTGCGAGAAAATGGGGGTTCCGCGAGGACACAATTGAATTAGTTTAAGGTAGAGAACGATTGAATGAATTAGCGTGGAGCACTATTAAATATGTCATAGAATAGAGCATCAGTAAATGGGAATTAGAGTGAGGTACAAATGAATGGTAATTAGGATAAGGTCCTACCGAAATGGAAATAGGGTAGATCGCAGAGTATTGCAGGGGAGTTATGCGAGATCGCCAGGTGTGAGGTGGGTGGGAGCTGAGAAAGATGAGGGGAGAACCTCATAGACACGTTCAGAATAATAATAATAATAATAATAGATTTTATTTATATAGCGCTTTTCAGGACTCAAAGTCGTTTTACAATTGAGAGTCAGGAATAAACAAAACAAAATAGAGCAGTAAGACAGAGGGGAGGGGAACATGGGACTAAGGGTATGCAGAGGTGAAGAGATGGGTCTTGAGGCGGGACTGGAAGATGGCGAGGGACTCAGAATTTCGGACCGGTTGTGGGTGGGAATTCCAGAGCCTGGGAGCTGCCCTGGAGAAGGCTCTGCCTCCAAAAGTGCAGAGGTTTGATTTCGGAGTGGAGAGGAGACCAGCTGATGTGGATCTGAGGGACCGCGAGGGTTGGTAGGGGGAGAGGAGGTCAATGAGATAAGGGGGGGGGGCAGGTTGTTGAGGGCTTTGTAGGTGAGGACCAGGATTTTGTAGGTGATCCGGTGGGAAATGGGAAGCCAGTGAAGTTCTTTGAGAACTGGGGTGATGTGGTGCCAGGATTTGGTGTGGGTAATGAGTCGAGCGGCTGCATTTTGGACCAGTTGGAGTCGTTTGATGCTGCTGGAATTGATTCCGAAAAGAAGAGAGTTACAGTAGTCCAGTCGGGAGGAGATGAAGGCATGGATGAGTCTTTCAGCAGTGAAAAAGCTGGATAGAGTGCAAGTGTTTAGGATGTTTCTTAAGCACATATTTCCACTAGTGGGAGTGCCTTGGACCAGAGGGCCCAGCCTCAGAATAAAAAGGCGCAACTTTAGAAAATATATACATTTTGTATTTAAATCTTTTTATTTGAATTTCACGGCAATTTACATACATACAATAATAACAGACAGTAACAATCAAGGCATAATTGTACAACAGTATGTAAGCGATCCTCAAAACCCTTACCCTTACCCACCTTCAACCCACCCAAGTCAGGTCGGAGCCAAACGGGGACAAACAACACTCACATACGTACACATCCACACACAAATGGTAGAATAGACGAAACAAAATATGCTATATGAAAATAAAATAAATTTTAAAAAATATATATATATATATACATATATATCTAAATAAACAATTGTAGGGAGGGGGGATTAAGGGGAAAGCAGCTGCTGTATAACAAAACGATGATGGAGAACACTCAGTCCTCTTCCGAGTCCGGGGACAAGGTAAGAGAGTTAACCAGTTCAAAGAAAGGGTTCCATGTATCTAGGAATGTCTTGGTAGAGCCTTTGAGAGAGAACCTAAGTTTTTCAAGTTTCAGATTGTAAAGCACCTCCTTAATCCAACGGGCGTGTGTCGGGGGACAGGTAAGCCTCCAACTAAGCAAGATCAGGCTAACAAGGTTGTAAAATCTAGGACCCGTTTCACCGCAACAGAGAGGTTAGTATTGGGAGGGGTACCGAAAATGGCTGACATTGGATTTGGAAGAATAGTATGGTCGTAAGCTCTGCTTATCAATTCAAAAGCACTCCTCCAAAAGGCTGCTAGCTTAGGGCAAGACCAAAACATGTGGCTATGGTTGGCAGGAGATTGACTACATCTGTTACAGGTGTCATTAACAGCTGGGTACATTCTAGCTAATCTTGCATTTGTGTACTGGACTTTGTAAAGGACTTTGCATTGGATTAGGCCATCACGAGCGCATATGGAAGAAGTGTGGATCAAATCTAAGGCAGAGTCCCATTGCTGGTCTGTTAATTTTGTATTCAGCTCTCCCTCCCACGCAGCTTTTAATGAGGTATGAGGTTTCAATAAAACCGACCCTAGCAAATTATACAAAATAGAGATGCATTTCTTCCGATTGGGGTCTAAAGCTAAGATGATATCAGTCAGGGTTTCAGGAGGGCGATTTGGGAAGTAGGGAAATGTCTGCTTCACAAAATCCCTAATCTGGAAAAACCGAAAAAGGTGGGAGTTTGGGAGGTTGTAGTTAGACGAGAGCTCCGCGAAAGATGAGAAGATGCCATCCTTATATAGGTTTTTAATACTACTGATGCCATTGCTATGCCAGGTTTTAAATGCGTGGTCTATACTTGAAGGTTTAAAAATGTGATTTTTAAGCAGTGGGGTCAAGATGGAAGGACCCTGTAAACTGAGGTTTTTCCTAAATTGACTCCATATCTTGAGCGAAAGGGACACAATTGGGCCTGCACCCACAGATGTTATAGAAAGGGGGAGTTGAGAGCATAGGACAGACCGCAATGGGAGACGTGAACTCGCCTTTTCCATATATACCCAGATCGGTGGGTGCTCGCAATCATCATTCATCCAATACAGGAGTTTTTGCAAGTTAGCTGCCCAGTAGTATCGCCTAAAATCAGGGAGGGCCAAACCGCCATCACTCTTAGGCGACGGCAGTATTGCCTTTCGGATTCTGACCGGTTTGCTACCCCATAAGAATTTAGATATTGTCCTTTCTAATTTGTCAAAAAAAGATTTGGTGATAAGTATGGGGACATGCTGGAAAAGATACAGGAATTTGGGTAGGACAACCATCTTAACCAGATTTATCCGGCCCAAGAGGGATAGCGGTAAGACTGACCAGCGATCAAAATCTTTTTCGGCTTTCTCAACCAGAGGCAAAAAGTTTGTGCGGAACATATCAGATAAGGGTATTGTGATAAAAACGGCGAGATAGCGAAACTCATCCTCTGCCCTTTTGAATGAGGTTAAAGAGCGAGGGAGCTGCTTAGCCGGTAAGTTAATCGGTAATAGCTCACTCTTTTGGTAGTTAAGTTTATAACCAGAATATGCACCAAACCGTTCTAAAATATTCATAATCACAGGGAGAGAACTGACTGGGTTTGAGATATATAGGAGCAGGTCATCCACATACAATGAGACTTTATGAGTTGTGTCAAACCGTGTAATACCTTTAAAGACCTTCTCTGCGCGTAACCAGACCGCCAGGGGTTCTATCGCGACATCAAACAAGAGTGTCTGGTACCTCTCTGAAGTGTGAAGTGGGGCGACAGTATGTCGTTTGCTTGTACTGAGGCCACAGGGGACGAATATAATAGGCTCACCCAGAGAATAAAACTGTTACCGAGGCCAAACCTATCCATCGCCTCATATAGGTACCTCCACTCGACCCTGTCGAAGGCCTTTTCGTCATCGAGGGAGACCACCATCTCCGGGGTCTCATTACTCGAAGAGTGAATGATGTTAAGGAGACGCCTAGTATTATGGGAAGACTGTCGGCCAGGTATAAACCTTGTTTGTTCCAACGAGATAATAGAGCGCATCACTCGTTGAAGACGAAGCGCAAGGGCTTTAGAAAGGATTTTGAGGTCCACATTCAGGAGTGAGATTGGTCTATAGCTACTACAAAGCAGGGGATCTTTCTCATTTTTAAGAATTAGGGAGATGGTAGCCCATGACAAGGTGGGCGGTAGGCGACGATGTAAAAACGCCTCATTGTACATATCTCTCAGGACTGGTGCGAGGAGGTCAGAGAAAGCTTTGTAATATTCTACAGAGAAGCCGTCAGGGCCGGGTGACTTTCCGCTTTGCAGCGATGTGATGGCTGCTTGGACCTCAGCTACAGTTATGGGACCACCCAAGTCTCTCATGGCTTCTTCGTCAATTCGGGGAAGCGTCATACTACTGAACATGTCACCTGCAGTGGGGGGACAGTCGGAAGTGTATAGTTCAGTGTAGAATTTAGCAAATGCTTCATTAATTCTGAGAGGATCAGTATGAGTCTCCCCTGAGCTGGATCTAATGGCTGGAATTAGCCGTGAAGTCGCCTCTGTTCTGGCCTGATGGGCCAAAAGCTTTCCAGCTTTATCCCCAGATTCAAAAAAGTTTTGCCTAGATTTAAGCAGTCGTAGATTGGCTTTATTAATGGATATGAGGTCAAAGTCTGTTTGTAGCCTAAGGCGTTCTCTATAGAGATTAGGGTTTGGGTCAGATGCATATTTGTCATCAATGTCCTTTATTTTTTGTAACAGATCTGCCGTTCGAAACGTCTCGGTTCTTTTCAGGTTGGAGATAAAGGAAATGAGTTGGCCCCTAATATAGGCTTTTGAAGCTTCCCAAAGTATACCTCTTTCTATGTCCGGCGAGTCATTCAGCTCAAAATATAGGGTGATTTGGGAGTGCAAGAATTGCATGTAGTGAGCCTCTGCTAATAGTGAGGAGTTGAACCTCCACTTAAAGGGGTTAGTTCGTTTACGAAAATGAAGATCAAGGGAGGTCGCAGCATGATCTGATATTACGATGCTATGGTACTCACTAGATTTGATTTTGGAAAGCAATCTATTATCTAAGAGAAAGAAGTCTATACGGGTAAACGTACGATGTACGTGGGAGAAAAATGAAAATAATTTAGTCGTGGGGAATATAAATCTCCATGGATCTGTGAGCCCCAGTTGTTTGGCAAGAACATGCAGAGTCTTACCGGATTTAGTTAAAGTAGAGGCTTTATTCGAAGATCTATCCAGTATAGGATCTTGGACCAGATTAAAATCTCCACCCACAATGACATGGTGATTTTCAATATTTGGGAGAGATGTAAAAAATGTAGTTATAAATGAGCTGTCATCCCAGTTGGGTCCATAAATGCTTGCCAATATGACAGGTGTGTCTTGCAATTTGCCCGACACCATGACAAAGCGACCAGCAGGGTCTTCCACAGTTTTCTGTGGTTCGAACTTAATGTTCTTACGAATCAGGATAGCGGTGCCCCTAGCCCTATTATTAAATTTCGAGTGAAATAGTTGACTAATCCAGCCTCTCTTAAGCCGTGTTACCTCTCTGTTGCGAAGGTGGCTCTCTTGGATGAAGAATATGTCGCCTTTGAGCTGTTGCAAATGGGCCAAGATCCTATCAGTTTTGGTAGGACTTCCCATCCCTCTCACATTCCACGAGACAAATCTAAGAGTATCGTTTGTGTTGGCCATATTTAGCTATATGGGTAATGCGCTGTAGTTCTGCAAAGCGAGACGGAAGAGCGCATCGAAGCCAGCTGCCGAGAGTGGGGATGTGGAGGGGGGGGGGGGGGGGAATATATATATATATATATATATATATATATGTGAAGTAAAATAAAACAAAAACTAAAAAAACTAAAAAACAAGAACAAAAACATACACACACAGCAAACAAGTGGAACACATATCATTTAACCATCTTTCAAACCTGAGTCTCCAGACCTGAGATCCCCCATGTCTCAACTGAACCTTAAGTGCCCATTGCACCAAGGTGCGTTGTCCTCGCTTCCGCATGGAGATATCCGATCTTAACTCCCTATATCACAGCTTCCCAAAGCGACGGAGTCACTCAGTGTCGATAAGGTAACATGAAGTAAAATAAGTATAGTAATAGTAATAATGACGATGATGATAATAATTTGAAAAATAGAGAGTAGGAATAAAGTAAGATAAACATACATTGATAAATGCAAAGTTAAAATAATAACCATAGTGGTTGCACTGCCAGTACCATTGCTAACACTAATAGTAATAATAGCAATGATGATAGTCACAATAAGACAAAGCATATTAACAAAATGGTGATACTAAATAAACCGGCTAACGTGTAAGTGGAGCCAGAATAACTTCCTTTGGTGTTACATAGTATGTCTTAAAATTGACAAAGTATAAAGAGAGAGTTGGCGTTGGAAAGGTTAGCAAATTACAAACTGGGCTGTTGGATTAAAGCGCAGCACTAAAGGCATCAATTATGTTTTGTTAAACAAAAAAGGTATAAGATAAGATTTATATAACACAGCCCTGGCTGTAATGAGCTCTTATCAGCCCCAGACAGTTCGTTATGAAGATTAGTATAAGCAAACTAGCCAGGTGCTGACAGCGTTAGCGGCCAGCTGTTAAGAACAGGAAGGCAGAGACCAAATCACAAACCACAAAGTGGGTCCTTTAAGCCCAGTTTTATAGCATATGCTGGTGAGGGACCCCTCAAGTATGATTACACATAGACAATATAAGAAAAAGTTGGTATAATATATTCGCAAATCTTGGTGATTTCTTACCAGCCTCATACATTTCGAAACCGGGGTCTAGTATAATCAGCAATGCTGAACGCTAACCATAGCTAGTTATTAGGAACAGTCAAGCTAAAGTTAGTCCATGTAACCATAGATTAACCGGGCCCCTGTGCCACTCGAATATAGACGTACTGAACAAAGTCAGTCATCTGTGGGTCCCGGTCTGCGTCGACGGTAAGATGAGATGAAATCCTGAGCATCCTCGGGAGATGTTAGTCGTCGCCTCTTTCCCTCCCCGGACATTATGAACAGCTTAGCTGGATAATGAAGGGAGGGTTTGAAACCCAGGTTATACAGCTCCTTCATAACGTTTCGGTACGCGAAGCGTTGTTCAACTATCTCGGGACAGTAGTCTTCGAAAATGTGGAACGGGGTATCTTTGTATTTCAGCTTACCCCTCTGTCTCCGAGCCTCACGTACCACCAACTCACGGGACTGGGATCTATGGAAGCAGATCACAACTGCTCTAGGTTTCTCACCAGGGCTTGGAATTGTTGACAGTTATCAGAACAGTTGGATCGGGTAATCGCTGGTTCCCGCAGCACCAGCAGGCTTTTGATACTTTAAAGTCTAAGCTGGTCAGCACTCCTACTCTGACGTTTTTCGACCTGAAGCGCCCCATCATCGTCACCTGTGATGCCTCGCGATTCCGGCTCGGCGCAGCCTGCCTACAGTCCTCTGCAGATGGCTCCCTGCTCCCTGTCTCCTATGCCTCCCGTACCATGACCGACACCGAACAACGCTACGCACAGATCGAAAAGGAGCTGCTCGCCGTCGTTTTCGCCTGCTCTAAGTTCAAGGACTTTCTTTTCGGGAATTCTTTCACAGTTGAGACTGACCACCAGCCATTGGAGTCCATCCTGAGTAAGCTGATCCATGTCGCACCTGCCAGGCTGCAACGTATGATGATGCAGCTCCAGCGTTTCGACTTCACCATTGTCTACAAAAAGGGTACTGATATGCACATTGCCGACACCCTCTCTCGCGCCCCTCGCGCCACCTGTGATCAACACGGGAAGACCTTCTGGTGCTCGGCGTTGACGTTGTCCCCACTAAGCAGCTTCAGTGCCTAGCCGAGCATACTGCCGCCGACCCCGCTTTGCAGCTACTTTCTTCAGTGATAAAAAGGGGTTGGTCGAGCAAGCACGCCAGTGTGCCCGCAGAGACCTAGCCTTTTTTCCTGGTTCGCGACGAACTGGTCATCCAAGATGGCGTTATTGTTAAGGGTCACAAGGTCGTGGTCCCCTCGTCCCTGTATGACAAGTACTATAGCGTGGCCCACAGCGGGCACCCGGGCGTTGATGCCACGATCGCCCACGCACAGTGCCAATTCTACTGGCCTGGAATAGCTAAGTACATTCGGGACTGTGTCTCGTCTTGCTCTACCTGCAACAGCCTTGCGTCCCACCAGCAAAGGCAGCCCCTTTTGCAACAACCTGCCCTGGCCTGGACCTCGGTGGCCGCCGACATTTTCGAGTGGCGTGGTAAACACTACCTCGTCCTTGCTGACCCCTTCTCGAACTGGTTCGAGGTTGACCTTCTGACCTCCCTCACGTCCGAGATGCTCATCCGTAAGCTGCGGAGTCATTTTTCCACTGTCGGCTCGCCTGTCCGTCTGCAGACCGACAACGGCAGGCAGTTTACCAGCCAGGAGTTCAAGAACTTTGCCAACAAGTGGAACTTCCTCCACTTCACGAGCAGCCCTGAGTACCCGCAGAGTAACGGGCTTGCTGAGCGGGCTGTCTGGAGTGCCAAGCTACTAATGGAGCAAGCGCGCCTGGCGAATTCCGACTTTTACCTCAACCTCCTGAACCTAAGGAACATTTCCAGGGACGCAACCCTAGGCTCACCTGCTCAGCTGATGTCCAGAACAACAAGACCACCGATTCCGATTGCTCAACACAAGCTGCTGCCTCGAGTGCTGGAGCCTGCCTCTGTCCAGACGCGCATTCAGGCTAAGCATGACATCCAAAAGACGGTCACATGATAGATCGTGCAAGCCTCTCAAGCCTCTGCTGCCTGGACAGGCCATTCGTCTACATACTGCTAGCGGATATTCCCGTCTGGCCACCGTGGTTGGCATTGCCGATGCGCCTCGTTCGTACCTTGTGGACTTTGAAGGGACTGTCTACCGCAGGAGTCGTCAGCACCTGCTTGCATTACAGGAGCCGCTCCCGCAGGCAGCTGGACCTTACGCTCCACCACTGCAGTTCCAGCCATGCGCTGCTGATCCCGTTGCCGGCCCCTGCATGCCTCAGTCCCCTCGCGTGTTTTGTTCACCTCCGCGTGGGTCGCCCATTGCTAACCGCTTTCTTAGCCCTCTTGCACGTTTGTCCCCCTTGCCGCTTTCTGTTTCCCCACCGGCTTCGTCGCCTCCGGGTTTGGGTCTTTCTGGTGAGGGGGGGGAAGGGTTGGTCCGTACGCGCTCGGGCCGTGTCAGCAAGCCGCCTGTTCGGTATGATGATTTTGTTTAAATCGTTGCCATAGTTATCCACCATGTTTAATCGTGTGTTCATGTTTAATCTTCTAAGCGGAAGGATGTAGATGGTTTATGCATGCAACCAATCACATAGCTACCTCACCACTACTAACCCCGCCTTAAGTATCATTTATAATAACGCCTGCTTCTCCTTCTGCGCAGTACAGTAGCAGACTGGAATCAGTGACTACTCGTGTATTGTTTAACTCTGTATACTTATTAAAATACTATTATAATGTCACACGTGTGTAATGACTATTTACAAAAACTGTACGCAATACTCCAGGCGTGGTCTCACCAAGACCATGTACAACTGCAGTAGAACTTCCCTGCTCCTATACTCAAATCCTTTTGCTATGAATGCTAACATACCACTCGCTTTCTTCACTGCCTGCTCCATGCCTACTTTCATTGACTGGTGTACCATGACACCCAGGTCTCGTTGCATCTCCCCTTTTCCTAATCGGCCACCATTTAGATAATAGTCTACTTTCCTGTTTTTGCCACCAAAGTGGATAACCTCACATGTGTCCACATTATACATCTGCCAGGCATTTTCCCACACCCAGCCTATTCAAGTCACCTTGCAGCCTCCTAGCATCCTCCTCACAGCTACCACTGCCCCGCAGCTTCGTGTCAACCACAAACCTGGAGATGTTGCATTCAATTCCCTCGTCCAAATCATTAATATAAATTGTAAATAGCTGGGGTCCCAGCACTGAGCCTTGCGGTACCCCACTAGTCACTGCCTGCCATTCTGAAAAGGACCCGTTTACTCCTACTCTTTGCTTCCTGTTTGCCAGCCAGTTCTCTATCCACATCAATAGTGAACCCCCAATATCGTGTGTTTAAGTTTGTATACGAATCTCTTATGTGGGACCTTGTCGAAAGCCTTCTGAAAGTCCAGATATAACACATCCACTGATTCTCCCTTATCCACTCTACTAGTTACATCCTCAAAAAATTCTATAAGATTCGTCAGACATCATTTACCTTTCGGAAATCCGTGCTGACTTTGTCCAATGATTTCACCATGTGCTGCTATCCCAACTTTAATAACTGACTAGCAGTTTCCCCACTACCGATGTTAGACTAACTGGTCTGTAATTCCCCGTTTTCTCTCTCTCTCTTTTTAAAAAGTGGGGTTACATTAGCTACCCTTCAATCCTCAGGAACTACTCCAGAATCTAAGGAGTTTTGAAAAATTATCACTAATGCATCCATTATTTCTGGGGCTACTTCCGTTAAGTACTCTGGGATGAAGCCTATCTGGCCCTGGGGATTTATCGGCCTTTAATCCATTCAATTTACCTAACACCACTTCCCGGCTAACCTGGATTTCACTCTGTTCCTCCATCTCATTTGACCCGCGGTCCCCTGCTATTTCCGGCAGATTATTTATGTCTTCCATAGTGAAGACAGAACCAAAGTAGTTATTCAATTGATCTGCCATGTCCTTGTTCCCCATGATCAATTAACCTGTTTCTGACTGCAAGGGACCTACATTTGTTTAACTATTCCCTTTCTCTTCACATATCTATAACAACTTTTGCAGTCCGTTTTTATGTTCCCTGCCAGTTTTCTTTCATAATCTATTTTCCCTTTCCTAATTAAGCCCTTTGTCCTCCTCTGCTGGACTTTGAATTTCCCCCAGTCCTCCGGTAGGCTGCTTTTTGTGGCTAATTTGTAAGCTTCATCTTTTGTTTTGATACTATCCCTGATTTCCCTTGTTATCCACGGATGCACTACCTTCCCTGATTTATTATTTTGCCAAACTGGGAAGAACAATTGTTGTAGTTCATCCATGCAGTCTTTAAATCCCTTCCATTGCATATCCAACGTCAACCCATTAAGAATCAATTGCCAGTCAATCTTGGCCAATTCACGTCTCATACCCTCAAAATACCCAGTCTAGAATAGCCTGCTCTCTCGTTGGTTCCTCTACATGTTGGTTTAGAAAACTATCCCGCATACATTCCAAGAAATCCTCTTCCTCAGCACCACTGCCAATTTGATTCACCCAATCTATATGTAGATTGAAGTAACCCATTATAACTGTTTTACCTTTGTTGCACGCATTTCTAATTTCCTGTTTGATGCCATCCCCAACTCCACTACTACAGTTAGGTGGCCTGTACACAACTCCCACAAGCGTTTTCTGCCCCTTCGTGTTTCGCAGCTCTACCCATATCGATTCCACATCCTCCAAGCTAATGTCCTTCCATTCCATTGCGTTAATCTCCTCTCTAACCAGCAACGCTACCCCACCTCCTTTTCCTTTCTGTCTATCCATCCTGAATATTGAATATCCCTGGATGTTCACCCCCCAACATGTCTCCGCGATCCCAACTGTATCAAAATCATTAATAGCTCTCTGCACATTCAACTCATCCACCTTATTACGAATGCTCCTTGCATTGAGACGGAAAGCCTTCAGGCTTGTTTTTACAACGCTCTTACCCCTTATACAATTATGTTGAAAAGTGGCCCTTATTGATTTTTGCCCTGGATTTGTCTTCCTGCCACTTTTACTTTTCACCTTGCTACCTATTGCTTCTACCCTCATTTTACACCCCTCTGTCTCTCTGCTCATACATTTAAGAAACCCACCACCTCTTATTCTCTGTTTATTATTTTTTTCTTCTTTCCCCCCTACATGTTGGGTCTGAGTGATTCCCTTCTCTGCTTTCTGCCTCACACACTATCAACTCGCTATATCTATTTGAGTCCCTGCCCCCAACCGTTCTAGTTCAAAGTCTCCGCAGTAGCCTTTGCAAATCTCCCTGCCAGGACATTGGTCCCCCTCGGGTTCAAGTGCAACCCGTCCTTTTTGTACAGGTAACACCTTCCACAAAAGAGGTCCCAATGATCCAGAAACTTGAATCCCTGCCCTCTGCACCAGTCCTTCAGCCACGCATTTATCCTCTACCTCTCTCCATTCCTACTCTCACTGATGCGTGGCACAGGCAGTAATCCCGAGATTGTTAGCTTTGGGGAAGAGAAACCTTGCGAGAAGTCTTAAGACAGCGCATATTAAAGTCGTTAATCAGCTGCAAAGACAGGAATTGATTAGAGATAATCGACATTGTTTTATTCGTGGGCGATCAGCTCTCATGAAATAAATTGCCTTTTTGATATGTGACCAGGGCGATTATCTGGATGTGGTCTATATGAATTTCATCAAGGTCTTTGATACATTTTCACATCACCTGCTCTTGTAGAGCGACAGCATGGGATACCCGGACAGCTAGCCAAATCTGTATAAAGTTGGCTTCATGCTGGGAAGCAGAGAGTTGTGGTGGAAGTTTTTTTTTTTTCAGGCCAGTACCTATTGGTGTGCCTCAGGAATCGGTGATGAGGCCATTGATGTTTGCCGTCTATATGAACGACTTATAGATACATAGATACATAGAAAATAGGTGCAGGAGTAGGCCATTCGGCCCTTCGAGCCTGCACCGCCATTCAATATGATCATGGCTCATCATCCAACTCAGTATCCCGTACCTGCCTTCTCTCCATACCCCCTGATCCCTTTAGCCACAAGGGCCACATCTAACTCCCTCTTAAATATAGCCAATGAACTGGCCTCAACTACCCTCTGTGGCAGAGAGTTCCAGAGATTCACCACTCTCTGTGTGAAAAAGTTTTTCCTCATCTCGGTCTTAAAGGATTTCCCCCTTATCCTTAAGCTGTGACCCCTTGTCCTGGACTTCCCCAACAGCGGGAACAATCTTCCTGCATCTAGCCTGTCCAACCCCATAAGAATTTTGTACGTTTCTATAAGATCCCCTGTCAATCTCCTAAATTCTAGCGAGTATAAGCCAAGTCTATCCAGTCTTTCTTCATATGAAAGTCCTGACATCCCAGGAATCAGTCTGGTGAACCTTCTCTGCACTCCCTCTATGGCTATAATGCCCTTCCTCAGATTTGGAGACCAAAACTGTACGCAATACTCCAGGTGTGGTCTCACCAAGAACCTGTACAACTGCAGTAGAACCTCCCTGCTCCTATACTCAAATCCTCTTGCTATGAAGGCCAACATACCATTCGCTTTCTTCACTGCCTGCTGCACCTGCATGCCTACTTTCAATGACTGGTGTACCATGACACCCAGGTCTCGCTGCATCTCCCCATTTCCTAATCGGCCACCATTTAGATAATAGTCTGCCTTCCCGTTTTTGCCACCAAAGTGGATAACCTCACATTTATCCACATTATACTGCATCTGCCAAACATTTGCCCACTCACCCAGCCTATCCAAGTCACCTTGCAGTCTCCTAGCATCCTCCTCACAGCTAACACTGCCCCCCAGCTTAGTGTCATCCGCAAACTTGGAGATGTTGCTTTCAATTCCCTCGTCCAGATCATTAATATAAATTGTAAATAGCTGGGGTCCCAGCACTGAGCCTTGCGGTACCCCACTAGTCACTGCCTGCCATTGTGAAAAGGACCCGTTTACTCCTACTCTTTGCTTCCTGTTTGCCAGCCAGTTCTCTATCCACATCAATACTGAACCCCCAATACCGTGTGATTTAAGTTTGTATCTTAATCTCTTATGTGGTACCTTGTCGAAAGCCTGCTGAAAGTCCAGATACAACACATCCACTGGTTCTCCCCTATCCACTCTACTAGTTACATCCTCGAAAAATTCTATAAGATTCGTCAGACACGATTTACCTTTCGTAAATCCATGCTGACTTTGTCCAATGATTTCACCACTTTCCAAATGTGCTGCTATCCCATCTTTAATAACTGACTCTAGCAGTTTCCCCACTACCGATGTTAGACAAACTGGTCTGTAATTCCCCGTTTTCTCTCTCCCTCCCTTCTTAAAAAGTGCGGTTACGTTTGCTACCCTCCAATCCTCAGGAACTACTCCAGAATCTAAAGAGTTTTGAAAAATTATTACTAATGCATCCACTAATTCTGGAGCTACTTCCTTAAGTACTCTGGGATGCAGCCTATCTGGCCCTGGTGATTTATCGGCCTTTAATCCATTCAATTTACCCAACACCACTTCCCGACTAACCTGGATTTCACTCAGTTCCTCCATCTCCTTTGACCCGCGGCCCCCTGCTATTTCCGGCAGATTATTTATGTCTTCCTTAGTGAAGACGGAACCAAAGTAGTTATTCAATTGGTCTGCCATATCCTTGTTCCCCATGATCAATTCACCCGTTTCTGACTGCAAGGGACCTACATTTGTTTTCACTAATCTCTTTCTCTTCACATATCTATAAAAACTTTTGCAGTCAGTTTTTATGTTCCCTGCCAGTTTCCTTTCATAATCTATTTTCCCTTTCCTAATTAAGCCATTTGTCCTCCTCTGCTGGTCTCTGAATTTCTCCCAGTCCTCTGGTATGCTGCTTTTTCTGGCTAATTTTTGATATTATCCCTGATTTCCCTTGTTATCCACGGATGCACTACCTTCCCTGATTTATTCTTTTGCCAAACTGGGATGAACAATTTTTGTAGTTCATCCATGCAGTCTTTAAATGCCTTCCATTGCATATCCACCGTCAACCCTTTTAGAACTAATTGCCAGTCAATCTTGGCCAATTCACGTCTCATACCCTCAAAGTTACCTTTCTTTAAGTTCAGAACCGTTGTTTCTGAATTAACAATGTCACTCTCCATCCTAATGAAGAACTCAACCATATTATGGTCACTCTTGCCCAAGGGGGCACGCACAACAAGTCTGCTAACTAACCCTTCCTCATTACTCAATACCCAGTCTAGAATAGCCTGCTCTCTCGTTGGTTCCTCTACATGTTGGTTTGGATAACTATCCCTCATACATTCCAAGAAATCCTCTTCCTCAGCACCCCTGCCAATTTGATTCACCCAATCTATATGTAGATTGAAGTCACCCATTATAACTGATTTGCCTTTGTTGCACGCATTTCTAATTTCCTGTTTGATGCCATCCCCAACTTCACTACTACTACTTGAATGAGCATGTACAAAAAATGATTGGTTATTTTGTAAATTACACTAATATAGGTGAAATTGTTGCCAGAAATTAGAACTGGATTTTATGTTGGAGTGCAAGGGATCTGAGGAATGTTGAATGGATTTAATTATATTACGTTTTAAATGCAGCGTTTTGGAAAGTCAAAGTCAAATGCAGGACATTCAGGGTGAGCTGTAAGGTCCTGGGGACTATTGCAGAGCTGAGGGATGTCTGAATACAAGTAAATAGTTCCCTTCTGTAGAAGGAACTGCATATGCTGGTTTAAACCGAAGATAGGCACAACATCCTGGTGTAACTCAGCGGGACAGGCAGCATATCTGGAGAGACGGAGTGGGTGACGTTTCGGAACTGAGACCCTTCCTCCGTTACAGTGGCCTGACCCGCTGAGTTACTCCACATTTTTGTGTCTAGAAAGTTCCCTTCTGGTTCGGTTGATTACCGCGCAAACACCTCATGAGTGGTTATCTCGTGCAGGTTATCTCGCGCTTAAAGTAGCGTCAAATGCAGAAGGCTTTTGGCATGAATCTCTGCATTAGTCAGAGCATTCGAGTCAGGATGTTAGCAAGTAAGGCTCCCGTTGGAAAATATTTTGGTACGACCCTGCTTTGACTGGCATGTTCAGTCTTTGTCAGCCTATTGTAGGAACGATACGATTAAGCTATGAAGAATAGAGACATGTTCCGGGTATGCTGGCAAATCTCGTGGGCCCGAGCTGCAAAGAGATATTGGGTAGGCTAGAACTTTACTCTACGGCACGCATAACCTAAGGAGCATATACAATCCTAAGGGGTTTAGATAGGGTGATTCCATACAGTTTTCGGCCCAGGGTGACAGAATCAAGAAACAGCGGGCATAGGTTTATAGTGAGAGGGGAAATATTGGATAGGAATACGAGGAGCAGTTTTTTGTCACAATCGCGGTAGAGGTATATGGAACGAACTGTTAGAATAAGTTGTTGTGGAAAGTACAATAACAACATTGCAAATAATTTGGACGGCACATGAATACGATAGTCTCCGAGGGATATGAAGCAAACGCAAGCAAATAGCACCTGCATCGATGTGGACCTTGGTCTGCATGGAAGGGTTAGGCCGAAGAAACTTTTTCCGTGCTCTATGACTCAATGATACTAAGAAGAAAGGGGAATTGCGAACATGGAGCTAGCTTTATTTAATGTTTCAGATGATGTTGGCGGTAGTTTATTTCCAATCATCGCTCTGGCGAGGATGCCATTCACTAATAGAGGCTATGAAGTATTGGAGCACGCCTGAGCCACATCTATTGATCTGTTTCACAAGGATAAAAATGGTGTTGTCTGCAGAGAACTGTAGCCACATTACCGTACTCCTCTGACTTGATTGGAGGCAAAAAATGAAAATGTGTCCTTGACACATCCTGGGCGGTACAGTGACACAGCGATAGAACTGCTGTCTCACAGAGCCAGAAATCGGTATTCCATTCTGACCACAGCTGCTGTCTGTGCGGAGTTTGTATGTTCTCTCTGTGACCGCGTTGGCTTTATCTGGGTATACCGGTGTCCTCCTACATTCCAAACACTTGCAGATGTGCGTGTTAATTGGTTTATGCAGAATGTTCCCTAGTGCGTACGATCCAAACTTGAAATCCCATAGAACGAGTGATCGATGGTCTGCGTAGACTTGGTGGGCCGAATGGCCATTTCCTCGCTATATATCTAAGCTAAACTCAACTGATAAGGCATCTTATTTGCGGGTTCAGGGAAATCTAGTGAGATAGCTATGCGCCAGCTATACTTACTAACTTCTGCACAGTGAGACAGCTATGTTCCATTCGACCGCACGTAATCTACCTAAACTGGTGAGTTAAACTTCAACGTGTTCTTTGGAATATTAACAGAGTGTGGAACTCGTGCAGATCACACACAGTGGGTGGGTGAGCGCAGTTTATATTAACAGGATTGCAGAACGTCTCGTACATTTTATGGAACAAGATTTGTTGGCAAGCATACCCCTATTTGAACATTAATGTACCCTTCGCAATTAAACAGGGATTGGTTGTCGAATGGAGAAATACTGATCGATGGTGCACATTCCGACTCAATGGGGCACAGTGAAGGCAGATCGGGCAAATGTCAAATGCTAGAGGACAACGTATTGAAGTCAGGGGGAGGCACGTTTAAATGGAAGGTACTTTGAAGGCGCTGACAGAGTTGGTGATGGAAGTAGATATGATGGTGTTTTAAGCTGCCTTTAAATAGAGATTTGGATATACAGTGATTGAACGGATATCGATATAGTACATGTACAGGCAGAGGGTATTGGTATCGGTTGGCATCATACTCGGCACATACATCATGGATCGCATGGCATGTTCCTGGGAATTGATTTATATTTTTCTATGAAATATATTCGTTATTTCTGTCTTTAAAAAATCAGCAGAGATACAAAGATATGCAAAATTGGGGTAGCAGCACAAAGCAAAATTGAGTAACTAAAATAATTCGGCACTGGCAGGGATAGAAGGCGGATAAATCGCCATGGAACAACACCTCATAGCGCTCTTGGGAAATTCACCGGACATTGTATTTTTCAATTTCAACTAATTGTTCCCTCTATTTCCCTTCACCACAACCGGTTGAGTACACATTTCTCCTACCACTCCGGGCATCCTACATATTTTCCTCTTCTGTAGGATCACCTCCCATTCTCGAGACCTATATGTTCCCTGCTTCCTCCCTCTTTCACTCCCCCGCTGTGCCCTATCTTGCACACCCACATCACTCCCCGAGGTTTTACAGTTCAATCCCTCTTTTGTTTATCTGACATCCTATTTTCACCTCTAACCGTTGTCACTTACACTACCCTTCTGCGTGTGAGTGGGTGAGTGCGTATGTGCATGCATGGGTATTTTGACACCTACTCACCAATCCATCTATATTTACGAAAAGGTAGCTGCAGCAAGGACAGAAGGTGTTTAACACAAGCAAGTTCGATGTGTTTTACTTTGGGTGGTTGAATATGTGAAGAGAGCATACGGTTAAAGGTAAGACATTTAACATTGGCATGCGCAGGGACCTTGGAACGGAAGTTCATAACTCACGAAAGGTGGCAGCACAATTAGAGAGAGAGTGATAAAGAAGATGTATGGTACTACACCTCAATTGCCAAGGGCATTGAATATCAGAGTTGGGAAGTCATGAAGCAACTCAAAACGTCGCGTTTGGAGTATTACGTGCAGTTCTGGAGGTTTTGGAGTGGGCCCGGACGCAGTTTACCACAGTGCTGCCTGGATTAGAGGGTTTCACCATCAGGGAGAGGTTTGATGAAATTGGATATTTTTTACTTGCACGTCGGTGGTTGAGGGGAGATCAATCAGATGTATATAACAAATGGTGTGCATAGACAGAGCAGACGGTCATAATCTTTTTTCCCAGGGTTGAAATGTCCAAAACCAGAGGGCATAGCTTAGGTATGTTACAAAACTTACCTTCAGCCCTTCTGCAATTCTGCCACTGGCCGTGTGCGCGATTTTGGCGCCTTTGAGGGGTGGCGGGCTTAAAACGCGGGTTTCTCCTACCTTGTCCTGAATTATATTTCGTTGGAGTACGTTTTGTGTATTTTTTATTTTTATTAAATCGACAATGTCAGCGCAGGAGTAATTTTAAAAGCAGCTCCTAAAGCCGTGAACGCCGATAACGGGGACGGATTCCACGTACGGGACAGGTAAACGAAAGTGGTTTATTTAAATGTATAAAAGTGCTTCTTAAGAAGCCTTTAATTCTACATTTTTTCTTGCGATACGGTGTTTTTATTCCCCGAACTAGCGGCAGAATTTTTCATGCCAATACGGGGTTAAATTCACCGCAAATCAACGTTCCAAATGATCGCATTCCAGAAATCCTCACTCACAAGATGATTTAAATGCCCATTGATTTACAGGTATTAAACATTCAATTCCTTCCATTTGGCCTGTAAATTCATGAGATTTAAAAATTATGTTATATTGTGAATTCTTGTGTGAATGTTATTTGGACATTTAGGCTATTTAAAAATGTTAATCTATTCTTAAGAAATTGATAGATGTTTAGATCTAGTAATTGAATTTTGTAATTAGCTACAATTACGTAACTAACTAATTATATGCTTTAATTTCATGTCTTCTAAGTAAGATTGTTTCATATTTTTCAGAATGCTTCAATCTATAATAATTACGTTCTAAACATTTCTTTCAGTTCTCTTAATTGTTAAGAACGTTATGGGCTTTTGACTGTCCTCGATCACAGCTTTTGTGTTAAGTCAATGGAAAGCAATAGGGAACAATATGCTAATTTACGAGTATGAAAATGGCCATAATTTTTTTAATACTGAAGATATGAAAGTGAATTAGGTGTCAAATTAAACTTCTTTTTATGCTTTATCTGATGGGATAAATTGCAGACTTTATTTTTAAAATCTCAAAATTTTGTAACATTGCTACATGGCTATAAGGTGGGAGGGGAGTACTTCAAAGGACATGTGTGAGACATGTTTTTCAAACAGCGAGTGGCGTGGGCCAGGAATACATTGCCAGGAGTCATTGTGGACACACATACTATTGTGGTGTTTCATAGATTGGCACACTTATATGTCGGGAAGAGAGGGATATGGATCATGTACAGGCAGCTGACTTCAGCTTAACTAGGCATCATGATCGCCACAAACATAATGGGCCGAATGGCTGGTTCATGTGCTGTACTGTTGTGTGCTCTATGTTATTCAGGGAACAAACTAGACAGAGGGGTATGTCTTGTTAGAAAGGAAGTGTACGACTATTCAATTATATAATAGTATTGTTAATCCACACATTCTTTTGAAACGCCGGTTTACAGAATACTGTAAAGTGAACTGAACATCAAACGTCAATATTCCTCTCAATTCTTCTGATCCATGTACCTGTCTAATTATTTCTTAAACATTGCAATATACCCTCCTCTGACAGGTCGTTCCATGCACCCACCACCCTTTGTATGAAGAAGTTACACCTCAGATTCCTGTGAAAGCTTTCTCCCCTTCACCATCAACCTGTCCCCTGGTTCTAGATTCCCCAATTCCGGGAAAGAGACACAGTGCATCCACCCGATCTATTCTTCTCATGTTTGTATACACCTCTATAAGACCACCCCCTCGTTCTTACGTACTCCAAGGAATAGTGTTCCAGCCTGCGCAAACACTCCCCGTGGTACAGACCCGTGAGTCCGAGCAACATCCACGTAAATCATCTCTGTACGCTTTCCAACTTTACTTTTATTTCTGTAACATGGTGCCCAGAACTGAACAAAATACTCCAAATGCGGCCTCAGTAATATCTTATATAACAGCAACCTGGCCTTCCAACTTCTATACACAATACTCTGACAGGTGGAGGCCCATCGGGCTAAAGCCTTCTTGACCACCCTATCTATCTGTTACGATGCATTTAAGGGACGGTCTGAACTCCTAGATCCCTCTGCTTCGCAACTTTCCCTGAGCCCCACAATTCACTGAGTATATCCTGCCCACATTAGGACTTCCAAAATGCA